>JAQMRL010000012.1:15566669-15814169 GCA_035578175.1 Catonia carolina | reverse complement strand
CGCACGCACACACACACACACGCACGCACACACACAAACACACACACACACACACACACACACACACACACACACACACACACACACACACACAGACACACACACAGACCAATCGCTAAAAACATGTTTTTTGGGTTCAGGGGGTCTGAAAACGTATAGATCCGGTGAAAACTCGATTTCGAAAAATCGACATGAAAACAATACTTTCCTTCCTATATATTCATATAGGCAAGAGAAAGTAAAAAGTACATACACACAAATTATAGTGCTATTCGCATGATCGTTTATTGGGCCAATCCCATGAAAACTTTTTACTGGTTGTTAATTTATAAGTTGGAAATTTTCAGAAAATAAAGTGAAAAAAATTATCGTCCGGACTAGCGCGATCCGGATTTTTGAGAGTCTACTGTATTAAATTGTTTGAACCAAAACCTACTTACGCACGTAGAAAATAATAAATTACCACAAGCTTTAAAACGTTGCGGTAATTTAATTTGTTAAAAAAAGCTAAAAAAAAACTTGATTGATGAAATATTTTACAATGTACAAGAATTCCTTTCTAAATAGTTTTTGGTTGAAAAATATGTAAACTTCAAATTAAACGTTGAGGCAAATTGTGTATTTTTTGATACAAATGGTTGGACGACACGCTTATTGAAGTAAGCAAGTAAGTAGTGGTAATAAATGAATTGGTAAGTAATGAATTTAACATGTTAATATTTAAGCTTACAATTTTATCTGGACATATCCTATACTCCCTTCTGGAGTCTCCTGGATGCAGTTATAAACAAAAAAAAAAAAATCTGGTGTGAACACTTACACGACTTTCTCTTGCCAATGCAAATAATTTTAATAATATAACCTAACATTAGTAATAAAACATTAGAAATAAACAAAAAACTAACCTCAATAAACATAACCTTATTTAATCATGAGTGAAAGACGCAAAATGAAAATCAGCCTCAGTTTGGCTTAAAAATACGGAAAATCACTCTTTCACGCTAAACTAGACTCTGCAAAGAAAAATGCTGTAAACAAAAGTTGTAGATCTTTTAATTTCCTATAAATTCTATAATGTACATTTTTGCCGTAAAATGCATACTAAGGCTGAAATCTTAAAGAAATCGATTTTTCACACTTTTCGTGAGAAAAAAAAACAGAAAATCGCTAATTACCGCTAAAATAAGCGTTATGCAAAAAAATGTTTGAAATAAAAGTTGTAGAATTTTTAATTCTCTACAACTTTCAGTATATACATCTTTGTACTTAAATGCATTAAAGCAGCAATCTTAAAAAAACAATTTTTTACGCGAAAACAGCCTTACCAAGAATTTCAGCAGACATGACGCCATCCTATCTTTTAAAGCATAAAAAATATAGTAAATGTGGTGATTTTAAAAAAAATTGTAGGACCAGTTTTTGAGAAAATTGCAAAAAAGTGAAAAATTACACGCATGAACTACAACTTCCGGTTGACCGATTTTGATTAAAATGTTCGTGTCGGATTCGGTAGTGGTTTCTAACTTAAGTTTCAAGTTTCTAGTTCGTATAAGGTTCCGTTCTTGAGATATTCTGTTCACATACACAGAGAGAGAGACACACACACACACACACACACACAAAACGTGCTAGCCTTCGCCGTGTAGGCTAGCACGCCACGAAGGAGCTCACAAATTAAGTTATATTTTTATTTGTTCAAAAAACGCTTTTTTTCTGATAAGGAAAAGTTCGTGTTATTATGAGTAGCTGCTCGTCCCGGCTTCACCCGGGTATGATTTTTGTTAATTCCAATAATTTTAAAATTAGGGTTTAATTTGTAAACAATTTTAATATAATAATAGATCTAGTAGTTTGAAGGTTATAAATATTTAAGGGTTTGTGTTGAATACCCTTTTAAACCCCTGAAGGGTAAATTTTGGAAGTTGTTGTGAAATAATTTTTTAGGTACACTATTGGTAATTCGCTAAATGAAAATCAACCTCTCTGTTCGAATCACATATATACGGAATATCACTAAATTAGGGACTGAACAAAAAACATAATTAAAAATCTGGTGTGAAACACTCACACAACTTTCTCTTGCCAATGCAAATAATTAACAATAAACCTAACATAAGTATTAAAACATTAGAAATGAACAAAAACTAATCTCAAAAACATAACCTTATTTTAATCATGAGTGAATGACGCAAAATGACAATCGAACTCAGTTTGGCTTAAAAATACGGAAAATCACGCTTTCACGCTAAACTAGGCTCTGTAGAGAAAAATGCTCTAAACAAAAGTTGTAGATCTTTTAATTTTCTATAAATTTAATTATATACACTTTTGTCGTAAAATGCATACTAAGACCGAAATGTTAAAAAAATCGATTTTTCTCACGTTTTCGTGAGAAAAAAAACAGAAAATCGCAAATTACCGCTAAACTAAGCGTTATACAAAAAAATGTTTGAAACAGAAGGTGTAGGTCTTTAAATTCTCTACAACTTTTATTATATAAGTTTTTGCGCTAAAAGTTATATTAAAGCCGTAATCTTAAAAAAACAACGTTTTTACGTGAAAACAGCCTCACCGAGAATTTCAGCAAACATGGCGCCTAACCTATCTTGTAGAGAATAAAAAATTGAGTAAAATAGGCGATTTTTAAAAAAATTGTAGGACCAGTTTTTGAGAAAATCGCAAAAAACTGAAAAATTATACGAATAAACTACTACTTCCGATTGACCGATTTTGATGAAAATGTTCGTGTCGCGTCCGGTAGTGGTATGTAACTTAAGTTTCAAGTTTCAAGTTCGTACGATGTTCCGTTCTTGAGATATTCTGTTCACACACAGACACACACACACACACACACACACAGACACACACACACACAGACACACACACAGACCAATCGCTAAAAACATGTTTTTTGGGTTCAGGGGGTCTGAAAACGTATAGATCCGGTGAAAACTCGATTTCGAAAAATCGACATGAAAACAATACTTTCCTTCCTATATATTCATATAGGCAAGAGAAAGTAAAAAGTTGTAGATTTTCTTAATTTCTATAACTTTAATTATATACACTTTTATCGTGAGGACTAAGTTAGGCCTACTAAGGCCGCATTATTTAAAAAAATCCCATTTTTTTCGGATTTTAATGAAAAAATATAAAGAAAATCACTAATAGACGCTAATCTAAGCATTTAAAAAAAAGTTTGAAATTCGTATGTACGTTATTTTATTTTCTACAATTTTAATTATGAACATTTTTGCCCAAAAATGCATATTAAGACCGCAATTATAAAAAAAACATTATTTATCAGGACAGCATAACCTCCCCAAGAATTTAAGCAGACAACGCGCTTACACTATCTTGTAGAGCAAAAAGAATGTAGTAATCAAAGAGATTTAAAAAAATTGTACGAGTCGTTTTTGAGAAAATCGGAAAAAGTGAAAAATTGTGCTAATAAGTTACTACTTCCAGTCGATTCATTTCGATGAAAATATTCATGGATTGTTCGTTAGTGGTAGGCCTACCTAATTGAAGTTCTAAGTTTTAACTTCGTACGTTATTCCATTCTTGAGATATTTTGTATACTTTGGTACCAAAAAAAGTAAAAAGATATGGTAAAAGATTGGTAAAAGATATATGATATTTTGGTACCTAATTTAAGTTCTAAGTTTTAACTTCGTACACTATCCCACTCTTGAGATATTTTGTAGACTATACTTTGGTACCAAAAAAAGTAAAAAGATATGGTAAAATTTAAGTTCTAAGTTTTAACTTTGTACGCTATTCCATTCTTGAGATATTTTGTACAATCACAAACGCAAAGAAAAATTGCTGAAAACATGTTTTTCGGGTTCAGTGGGTCTGAAAAGATGTATTTCCGTTGAAAATCGACATGGAAATAGTCCTTTCCTTCCCTATATATCCATATGGGTCAAGAAAAATGAAAAACGTCGAGTTGTTTAAGTAATTTTTAATCTTAAATAGAGCTTAGAAAAATAAAATTTTATTCAAATTAATGAAAATGCGAACTATGGAAAATGAACTATTTATGTGTAAAGGGAAATTAGCTTTCCCAACGGAACGGGTGAAAACCGTTAGATAAATAAGGTTTGTATTACGTCATACTAAGGGGATTTCCCGCTGACTCATTCATCGGATCGTTCATCTAAACAGTTTCCAGCTTTTAGAAGCTGCGCTGAATCATACCCTCCCTTCTTATAGTACATTCATCCTATGCCTGTTGCATATAACCTGTTATCAGCGCCGTATCCTTAGCATACAAGTTGTTTTTTTTTTAATTTAATCACAATTGGAATGTGAAAACTATAGAAGTTCTGTTGTTTAGGTCATCAGACCTCTGGTTTGAACTTTTAAAGGCTTTACTAAGTAAAATGTGGAGTGAGGTGGTTTACCAATACCTTCCTCACTGATTGGAAAAGTGTACTTATCAGCATGCCAGGCCCTTCGAAAAGCATCTACTTTCCACCCTGCAAATGACACGTTCACTTCTTTCACCACGGGGTCTGGATACTCTCAGAGGAGATAACTCTGACTAGTTAAGAAACATAAGAAACATTTTATAATAAACAGAACTAGCTTTTTAAGCCTTGGAACTGGCAGATCGAGTGCAAATAATTTAACACTCCACCCGCCTGTTATTGGCAAATAAAAGTTCTACAAAGTTTAAATGAAAACCTTCCCTACTTTTTACTGTATATTAAAAAAAACTGGTTTTAAATACTCACAAGACTTTTCTTACCAAAGTAAATAATCGAAAACAACCAATTTTAATCATGTGTGAATAACAACGCTTAATAAAAATCAACCTCTGTTTCACTTAAAAACACGTAAAATCTCTAATTAATATTAACCTAAGCTCTACAAAAAAACAGTGCTTGAAAAAAATGTTGTAGGTTTTTTACCTTTCTTTTGCCCTGTTGTTGCTGTTTAGGTCATCAGCCGAAAGGCTGGTTTGAACCTTAGAGGCTTTACTAAGTTTAAAAAGGAGTAAGGTGGTTTGAAAAGGTTTGAGAGTTAATGTGCATGATGAAGAACATTCGGGGAGGGCCTCAATAATCAACGAGAACTTGATCGCGTGACAATATCTGAATTGGCCCTTAATTTCTCTGATGTTTCAAGAGCTGTTATTGGTCGCATTGTGCGTGACCATTTAGGCTTCAGAAAGGTTTGTGCGCGTTGGGTGCCGTACGTTTTATCGGAACGTCACAAACAAATCCAAATAGGATCTGCGTTGGCATTTCTGATGCGCTACACCTTATCTAACTAAGGTATCTAATCTAATTGTGATGAAATGGTGATGAATTCCTTAATTCAATAGCTACCGGCGATGAAATGTGAATTTTTTATTACACGCCAGAAAGAAAACGGCAGTCATGTGAATGGCGTAATCCTCAGTCCTCAACAAAACCGACAAAGATCAAGCCACTGCCGTTTGGAAGGGAATTGATGGCCACGGTCTTTTGGGATCGATTTGGCATACTGTTGATTGACTTAACGCCTCGCGGAAAGACTGTAAATGCAGAATATTACTGCGAAACTCTAAGCAAGTTACGACGTGCCATTCAAAATTAACGTCGTGGACGGCTTACTGACGGCATCGTACTCTTGCACGATAATGTACGTCCACATGTGGCAGGTAAGACGCTCGATTTACTGAGAAGATTTAGATGGGAAATTTTCAGTCACCCACCGTACAGTCCAGGTTTAGTGCTTTCAGATTACCATTTGTTTTGCAAATTGAAAGAATTTTTGGGTGGTAAGCAATTCGTATGAGACGATGAACTTAAAGATGCTGTGAATCAGTGACTAAATGAACTGGCGGCAGAAGAATATGACGAGGGTATATTGAAGCTGGTGAATCGCTATGACAAATGTCTTAATTCATATGGCGACTTTGTAGAGCTTAATGTAAGTTTTGTATTTTATTCTGTATCACTTTGTTTTTACATATTTTTCTGAATAAATATTTTACAACAAAACGGTCTTTACATTAGAGATGACCCTCGTATTTATATTTATTTATTTTTTAAAAACTTCGTTTCTTTTTGTCGATTACGTCAGTGTGGATAGTAAAAATTGTGTGAATTATTTAAAAAAAAAACTAAATTAATTCGTAATACGCAGTAATAAGTAAATAGGCTGTAAGTGTTTATTTCACGAGAGTGACATTTGCTAATTCTGTGGCCGGATGTAATGTGCTAATCTTGCCTCAGGTGTAAGAACAACTGCAGACGGATGTAATATTTTAAAAAATATATAAAAAACCAGCCACCTTCATTATACTGTATATTTTATTTATTTATTTATTCTTGCCTAAATATTTCTAAATAAATGTGTAGTGTAAAACACTTTCTTTTACTTAAAATATTACTTATAAAGACGTCTACGTTCTTTCGTTATAAATATTTTAGCCTGTATTAAATTGCTATCACTTACAATTTTACAAATTCTGTGTGAGTTATTCATCTTTGTCAGCGATATTTTTCTCCTCCTCCTCTCTGCCATAACCGAACTCGTAATGTCGTATTTGTGAAACTCTCACACGAATTCTCTTGCCTATTTTTACTTTTAACTTATATGAATATATAGCGAAGGAAAGTATTATTTTCATGTCAATTTTTCCAAATCGTGTTGTCACCGGAAATACACGTTTTCAGGCCCACTGAACTTAAAAAAGATGTTTGTAACAATTGGCCTCTGTGTGTGTGTGTGTGTGTGTCTCTCTCTCTCTCCCTCTCTCTCTCTTTGTGTGTGTGTGTGTGTGTGTGTGTGTGCGCGCGCGCGCGCGCGCGCGTGTGTGTGTGTGTGTGTGTGTGTTTGTGTGTGTGTGTGTGTGTGTGTGTGTGTGTGTGTGTGTGTGTGTCCGTGCAAAAACAATATGTCAAAAACGGAAGAACGTACGAGTTGAAACTTGGAGCTTATATGAAGTATTACTACAGGACCCGCACAGACTTTTCATCAGAATAAGTCAACCGAAAATAGTAGTTAATTTTGGCAATTTTTAATTTTTTTCGATTTCTCAAAAATGGTTCCTTCTGAATCACTGTACATTCTGTACAATCACTGTACGTAAAGCAACATTTAAACTAATAATTTTTCTTAATTTGGTTAATATTACAGAGATAATTTTTATTAGTCATTTTCATACGGACTCTTCTATTGTTTTAATATTATATTTTAACCCCCTTTATTTCAATTACTTTATTACGATTATTATTTTCTACATTATACATTACGTTTATTTTATTGTAGCCCTACCATTATTGCCTTTCTCTTATATACATGACAGTGATCTTACATACATTCTAGGGTATGTATAAAATAATTAAAGTTGGAAAATATTAAAAAATCGAAAACTTCTATTTTCAAGAGTTTTCTACAACGCTTAGTTTAGCGACAATTAATGATTTTCAGTATTTTGCTCATCAATATCGGTAAAAATGTGTTTTTTTTAAATTACGGCCTAAGTATGCATTTTATGGCAAAAGAGTATAACTCTTATAGAAAATTAAAAAATTAACAACTTTTATTTTAGCCATTTTCTTCTACAGAGCGTAGTTTAGCGTCAATTAGTGATTTTCTGTCTCTTTAATTCCTACAGAGGTTGATTTTCATTTTGCATCACTCACTCATGATTAAAATTAGGTTATGTTCTTCATTTTATATTATATACTAATGATTAAACATAACTCACCGGTATGGTCAAGTGGTAAGAACCTTTTCGAAGACGAAAGTTCTGTGATTCAAATCCTTTTCGTGTAGTTACTTTTATAGGAATTTGAATAATAGACAGTGGTTACCGATGTACTTTGATGGTTGGGGTTCAATTAACCATACTCTCTCAGTCTGTACAAGACTACACCTCATTTACATGTCATATCCTTATCTCATTGGGTCATAAGGATTGTTCAAAATAGAACAGATTACAACGTACACAAATTAAGGTTAAAGAAAAAAGATTAAACATAGGTTATATTGTTCAACTATCCAGAATAGGTAGGTGAAGTGTTAAATTATTTGCACTCTATCTGCTAGTTCCAAGGCTACGAAAAATAGTTCTGTTTATTATAAAATGGTCAGCCAATTAAGTTACTGAATCACTGTTTTTAAATCTTTTTCATTACTTTCCTCTGAAAGTAATGAATTTCATTAAACACCCAGACCCTGTAGTGAATGAAGTGAAGTTGTCATTTGCAGGGTGGAAGATATGTGCTTTTCAGAAAGCCTATCATGCTGATAAGCATATTCTTCATATGAGTGAAGAAGGCAAGGTAAACCATGTCACTCCTAGTTTTATTCAGTAAAGCCTCTAGGGGTTCAAACCAGCCTTTCAGCTTATTACCAAAACAATAACATATGTTCATTATGTAGATTCGTTAGAGAAAGTCGTGTGAGTGTTTCACACCAGAGTTTTAGAGAAAGATACGAATGATTCATTGATATAACATAATGAGAAGATTAATTTAAACAGGTATCAATGAATTCCGATGCAAGTTAACTTTCCTGGTAGATGTATTAGGTCTTTTACTTTGTGAATAACTTCAACAGAAAACCAGTGTATGTAATGACGTCATCATGACTAGTAACGGAACTAAATGACGCGGTACAGGATCGTTCATAACTTAGATACAAGAAGATACAGTCATCTCGGATCTCGGATATGACCACTTTCATTCTTAACGTTGACCACCTTTGTTGAACACTCCTAATTAGGAATTTAAATATATTAACAGACTATAGTTGAAAGTTTCTATGTTTGTGTTATGCTTCCTGGTGATATATTATTTTAAGTAATTCAAAAGACTCATATGAAATTCTAACACTTTGAACCTCTCTAATTCGAATCTGAAGGAACCGATATTTTTTTACTTTTGTTTACCCTATATGAAAATGTAGGGAAGGAAAGCATTGTTTTCGAAATCGAGTTTTCACCAATTATACTAGTTTTCAGGCCTCCTGAACAAAGTAAACATGTTTTTAGCGATTGGTTTGCGTGTGAACAAAAATTTCAAGAACGGAATATGGGACAAAGTTAAAACTTAGAACTTAAATTAGGTACTACTTGAGGACCCGGCATGAAAATTTTAATTAAAATCAGTCGCATGGTATTAGTAGTTTATTCGTGCAATTTTTCACTTATTTGGAATTTGATCAAAAATGCTCCCAATTTTTAAAAAAAATCGCTTTATTTACTAAATTTCTTATCCTCTACATGATAAGGTAGGCGCCATGTCTGGTGAAGGTCTTTGAAGGTCTTTGCTCATGTGGTAAAAAATGTTTATTTTTTAGATTGCGGCCTTAATATGCGTTTTAGGGCAAAAGTTTATATTGATATAGTTGTTGTTGTTTAGGTGATCAGCTGGAAGGTCATCAGCTGGTTTGAACCTCTATAGGCTTTACTAGGTAAAACAAGGAGTAAGGTGGTTTGCAAGTGCTTTGCTCACTGAGTGAAAACGTATGTTTATCAGCACGCCGGGCCCTCTGAAAAAGCATCTACTTTCCACCCTTCAAATTAGACCTTCACTTCATTCACCACACGATCTGGCTGTATAATGATGAAATTCATTACTCTCAGAGGAAATAACTCTGACTAGTATCTTTTACACCTCTACCTCTTCTGTTCTAAATGATTCAGTCATTTGATTGACTGGGCATGTGATAAGAAACAGAACTATTTTTTTGTAGACCTGGAACTAACAGATAGAGTGTAAATAATTTAACACTCCACCTGTCTGATACGGGCATGATTAATACAGTTAGTTGTAGAACATTAAAAAACTACCTAAATATTTTATTTACAACATTTCTTTCTACAACGGTTAGTTTAGCGTCAATTGTTGATTTCATATATTTTTCTCATCAAAATCTGTAACAATGGGATTTTTGATAGATTTCACCCTTATTAGGTTATATATTTTACGACAAAAAAGTACGTAATGAAAGTTGTATAAATGAATAAAATGTTTATTATTATTATTATTTACGTTATGGCCTACAAAGGACCGCGATTTCTCAGTTTTTCTTCTGTGCTTTCCTCTTCGCCCAGTATTCCTTCATTTTCTTGGAAAAGTCACGTTTTCGTTCTTCCGACCATTTAGGTCTTGATCTTTTACTGTCCAAGAGGACAGTAAAAGAAACTAGTGCTCCAGGAAGACCTGGAGCACTAGTTTGAGTTTATGTCTGAGAGGTGTTCTTTGTATGATGTCTGTCTCCGTTATCTGGAGTTTGTTGCAGTCTGTTTTTATCTCTTTGAGCCATCCATCGGGATTTTTCAATTTTTCTTTGTAGTTCAGGATTTGTTTTGAGAGCCTATGCTCGTTCATTCTCACTGTGTGTGCGTAGAAAGCAATTCTTCGTTTCTTCATGATGGATGTGATTTTTTCTGTGTGTTGGTAGACTTCTTCATTGCTGCGGAGTCTATATTCTCCTTCTTTGTATTTGGGCCCTAAAATCTTGCGGATGATCCTTCTTTCTTTACGGATTAGTTTTTCTAATGGAGCCTTCTGTCTAAGTGCGAGGCATTCTGATGCGTAGAGAACTTCCGGTCGAATCACTGTATGATAATGTCTTATTTTTGCATTTTTGGAGATGGATTTTTTATTGTATATCTGAGACGTCAGTCTGCACGCTACTTCAAACTTGTTGGCTCGGTTTTCTATTGCATATTTTTCATTGTTGTTTGGTTCAATACATTCGCCAAGGTATTTGAACCTGGTCACCCTCTGGATTTTTCCATGTTTGGTCTTGAAATGTGTCCGATCCGTTTTCTGGTTGGAGATATACTGCGTTTTCTCGTACGATATTTGGAGCCCGATCTTGACCGCTAGTTCATGTAGAGTTTCGACTTGTGTGATCGCCTCCTCTTCTGAGTTCGCCAGGAGTGCCAGGTCATCCGCAAAGGCTAAGCAGTTGATCTCAAGTTCTCTTCCGAGTTTGACTCCTCTTGGTGCCGTTTTCCTCCATTCTCTGATGACCTTCTCGAGAGCACAATTGAACATCAGTGGGGAGAGTCCATCTCCCTGTCTTACTCCTGACTTTACTTCAAAAGGCTCGGAGATACAAGTTCTGAACTTGACTTTGGACTGCGTAAAATGTTTATAAATAAAATGTTTATTTAATACATTTTTATTTTCTCTTGCCAATATGAATACATGGGAAAGAAAGTATTGTTTTCATGTCAATTTTTGAAATTGAATTTTCACCTGATATACACGTTTTCAGAATCCCTGAACCCAAAAAACACGTTATTAGCGATTGGTCTTTGTGTGTGTGTGTGTGCGCGCGCGCGTGTAAACAAAATATCTTTAGAAAGGACATTGTTCGACGTTGAAACTTAAGACTTAAGTTAGGTATTACTAGGGGACCCGGCACGAATATTTTCATCATAATCGGTCAACCGGAAGTAGTAGTTTATTCGTGTCATTTTTCACTTTTTGCGATTTTCTCAAAAACGGTTCCTACAATTTTTTTTTAAATTGCCTCATTTACTACATTTTTTATCCTCTACAAGACAGGGTAGGCGCCATGTCTGCTGAAATTCTTGGGGAGGCTGTGCTCTCGTAGAAAAAAATGTTTTATTTAAGATTGTGGCCTTAATATGCATTTTGTAGCAAAAGTGTATGTATTAAAGTTGTAGAAAATTTAGAAATATACAAATTTTAATTCAAACATTTCTTTGTACAACGCTTAGTTTAGTGGTAATTAGTGATTTTCCGTTTTTTCATGGGAATCTGTAAAAATATGAATTTTTTAAAATTTCGGCATTAGTATGCATTTAACGACATTAAAGACAGTTTAATGCCAGTTAACGTCAAAAATGTATAATAAAATGTAGTCTATAGAAAATTAAAAGATCTAGGCTACAACTTTTATTCCAAGCATTTTTATCTGCAGACCCTAGTTTACCGTGAAAGAGTGATTTTTCGTGTTATTAAGCCAAGTTGAGTTTGATTTTCATTTTGCATCATTCACTAATGATTAAAATGAGGTTATGTTTTTTGAGATTATTTTTTTGTGTATTTTTAATGTTTTATTACTAATACTAGGTTATGTTGTTAAATATTTGCATTGGCAAGAGAAAGTTGTGTGAGTGTTTCGCACCAGATTTTTTTTCTACAAAACCTATTTTGACGTCAAAATTAGTGACTTCCCGTAAATTTAAGTCGATCAGAGGTTGATATTCATTTAGCATTCACTTATGGTTAGAATGAGATTATGTTTTAAATTACATTCTATAACTATTATTAAACATAGGTTATATATTACATTATCTAAATTGGCAAGATATAGTCGTGTGGGTGTTTCACACGAGATATTTTATTATCAAGTTATTTTGGTTAAGGTGCTTTGGGTTGAACTAGTAATAATTTTCATGATCCTGGCCGGGAAACGAATCCGGAACTTCCGCTTTACACCGTAGGCCTACCACGCTAACCATTAGACCACAAAAGCGGTATAAACAAATATTTATTTGTTTATGGATTGAGAAATGTTTTCTGTTTACAATAAATAAATACATAGAATTTCTAGAAGCAATGTTGACACGATGCAAGACCGACGGTTTTCTGATAAAGGCAAGATTAAGGAAAGAGTATTAAAATACGCCTTATCAAAACATACGCAATATCCTTCCTGTACAATTAATTACGACGCTTTTATAGAAATATTCTTTAAATATTAAAAAATATATTTTACAGTAATGCCAACTTAAATAAAATCTTATATGAAACACTCAAACACGACATTCTCTTGTGTTTTCTTGATTTTTCTTGTCGTGTTGTGTCTTGACAACGGGTTTTCATTCTAGAACAATATTTGGTACGAAATCGTACGCGAGTATAAGAGAATAATTTAAAATCAAATTTGTTGGTGTTCCTCCACGAGAAAAAATGTAAATTTGTAAGGTAACAAACCGATTTCGAGAGACAGGTAGTTTTCACATTCTCTAAAACGTCATCCATCAAGAGAGTTGGTCGACCACTATGAACATCTACGTTTTCTACGTTCTCTACGACACTATGTTTTCTGTCGCAAACACTACCTGTCTCTCGAGATCGGTTTGTTAGCCTAGAAGTTGAAAATTTTCTGTCGAAGGAACACCAACAAATTTAATTTTAAATGATTCTCTTACACTTGCGTACGATTTCGTAGCAAAATATTGTTCAAGAATGAAAACCCGTTGTTCTAGGGTAAAAGACATTCTGTTCGTAACATGACCGGAAACAGCACAAAATTTTACGCAGCTCATGGAGAATCAACTCACGCTGCCGTATCTATACCGGTTAAGTAGGGCTACCAACTTCGTCTCACAAAACAAAATTTCTCTTTCTTAGAAAAAAAATTACCGGACATTAACAATTGGGTAACAGGACTAAAAAATCACTGTAGAAAAATTACTTTAGAAATTCAAGGTTTACACTTAAGATATTCTAAGTTAATACTATAAAATAATCTGTCATCTTCTGTTCCTTTGAAGCTCGAGCTTTCTGTGCGGCATTGTTCTGTATTTTACGCAGAAGTAGGACTTGTATTGTTGTATTGGCCACTTCTTGTGATTTAAACCAATCGATACACTTCGTTAGCATTGCTTCTGCTTCTAAGTGGCTAGTTGTCTGTTTCTAGTTAGGATCTGATTCTTCGTCATCATCATCATCTTCCTCTGCGTCAGGATTAGTCCCACTGCGGCTAAGGAGAGGATTGGCTACGAGAGCACAAGGTCAAACTTGCACTTTACGAAATGAAATGAAACTTGCGCTTCACGAAATAGGCACTGTACTTTAATGTAATAAAATTCTTATTTTTGGGCACTGGCGGGTAACAGAAAGTGACGGTTTAAAGAAAGACGGTTTATCGATGTTTTACTGTACTTCCGGTTCACTGATTTTGATAAAAATGTTCATGTACGGTTTCCTAGTGGTATTTCACTTAAGGTGAAATTTCAACATTATGATATTCCGTTCTTGGGATATTTTGTTCACACTTACACAGACCAATAGGTTTTCTGGGTTTTAAAGGGTCTGAAAAACGTGTATTTCCGGTGAAAACTCGATTTTTTAAAAATCGACATGAAAACAATACTCTGCCCTATATATACTTATAGGACAAGAAAAAATAAAAAGGTAATTCATGTGTAAAACAGAAGAAGGTGGTGATGGTGAAAGGGCGTGAGGAGGAGGAGGAGGAGGAGATTTTAGAACTCTAGTTCATTGGGAAGGTGTAAAAATATGAATTGCTTTACTCCTTTACCCTCAATGTTTTATTATCATGAATTTTTATAAGTTAACCAATCAGAAAGTGAAAAGTTTTGTATTGTTACAAAATAGATAATATTTTTTAATTTCAGCATAAATGGTAAAAACAATCTTAAGTTACTTGTGACGCAAATAGCATAGTAAACTATCGGGAGATCTAGGTTCGATTCCTCGTTTGATCCTAAAACATGAGACCCAATTTAGTACCCAATATAGTAGCCCAATGTAACCCAATGTAGCAGTTATTTACGAGCTATTGATAAAATTGGATATCAAAAACATTTTTTATTTTCTCTTGTCCTACATAAATATAAATAGGAAGTATTGTTTTCTCGTCAATTTTTCGAAACCGAGTTTCTCCGGGTATACATGTTTGCAGGTCCCCTGAACTAAAACAAAATGTTTTTTAGCGATTGGTTTGTGTGTGTGTGTGTGTGTGTGTGTGTGCACGCGCGCGCACGTATTTGTGTGAACAAACTATCTCTAGAACGGTGTAGCGTACGAAGTTGAAACTTACGTTAGATACCACTACCGGACTCGACACGAACATTTTTATCAATATCGGTCAAGTGGAAGTATAGTAGTTTCATGTGATTTTTAACTTTTTTGTGATTTTCACAAAAACGTTCTACAAAAAAATGTTCTACAAGTTAGGGTAATTCTATAGCATATATAATCTACGTTGTAGAATTTTAGAAACCTACAACTTTTATTTCAAACTTTTTTGTGCAACGCGTAGTTTAAGCGTCAATTTAGTGATTTTATGTATTGTTTTCATCAAAATCAGTAAAAGATGGGGTTTTTTAATATTGGGACCTTATTTAAGCATTTTACGACAAAAAATGTGTATACGAGTAAAATCGAAGTTATAGGAAGTCAAATAATCTACAACTTTTACTTCAAGCATTTTCTTCGACAGACCTTAGTTTAGGGTCATTTCGTGATTTCCCGTATTTTTAAGTCGAAGGCAGGTTGTTTTCATTATGTTTCATTCACTCATGGCTACAATTAAATTGGTTTTATTTTTACATTATTTACAAGTGAGTAAACATAGGCAAGAGACAGTCGTATGAGTGTTTCACATCAGATTTTTGGTATTACTCGATGAGCTATTGAGAGGAAAGTATTTTGTTTTTAAATGCCTGAACACGAACTTGCACTTAGCTGTCGAATATCCAGTACTTGAAAATCCGTAAAACGCTCATCAGATGGAAACCGTTGGTGTTTTTTTTTTGTTATTACTTTCAATATTGTTTTCTGCACTCCTAAAATCGGCGTTTTATGAGCATAGTATGGTCTACCTTAAGCAGGAGAACTGTTGATTGAACCCCAATCAAGAAAGTACACCGATGGTCTAGTATTCAAATCTGTATAAAAGTAAGTTGGCCGGCCCGTGGTGTAGTGGTCAGGGCAACTGGCTACTATGCCGGGGTCCCGGGTTCGATTCCTGGTCAGGTCTGGCATTTTTTTCATCTGTAAATCACCACATATCATTACCTACGCACAAGCCCAAAAAAAAACTACCTTTACCAGGATTTGAACCACGGAACTTCAAAACATTTTATTTGAAATTTCAGAAGCATGTCTCACATGACACTTTACCACCATCTATTGGTACGTAAAGAACTAAATAGTAAACATGATATTGAAGTAATTTTAACTGCTATCTATCGTTCATAATTGTAACTATTATCAAATGACTAAAACCCGTCCAATTGTAACTTCTAATATTTTTAGGTTTTTATTTATTGTCTTTTAAAAACTGCCGCACATTGGTGCATTTCTTATAATAACGTAATTAATTTACAATCAGTTCTTTATAGAACAATAAATAGGTTTAAAATATTTCTTCTTTTTCTAATAATTATAATAAATTCTTATTAACACTAATACTTTCACAATGTTCATTTCTTTTAAATTTACTATAATGTTTGTTTCAGGTATTTATTTGAATTCGAAAAATGTCTAGTTTTAAAATTCGCAGCAATGTTCAATGTAAATTTCAATAATATGTTCAATATTTAATTTGTTTCATTTGACTGCTATTTATAGTGTTCATTAACTTTGAAAAATTATAATTTATATAGCAAAATATTTAAATTGGAATTCGTTTTAACTTTTATTTACATTATTTATATTATTGTCCATTATTTCAAACCACTTGTCATAGTTTGCTCACTATTTCATTTTACTTATCAACGACAAATCAATCATAGATTACCATTCTACAGTTTGAGTTTAGAAACTTCAAAATGTTAGAGCAAAAGTAAATTTGAAAAACAATCTAATTTTTATCCCTAATGTTTTTTTTTATCTGCAATCTGTTCAATTTAAGAACAATAAGAAATCTCATGACACAATGAGATGAGGATGATTATCTAGCCTATGACTTGTAAATGAGATGTAGTCATGTACATACTCAGAGAGTATAGTTAATTGAACCCCAACCATCAAAGTACAATGGTAACCACTGTCTAGTATTCAAATTTAAATAAATTTGTATACCTTTATTAGAACCATGGAAACTTCGTCTTTGAAAAAAGCTGTTAAATAGTTGACGTGTAGTGACAACTTTACCATCCACATTTAGACCAATCTAGTGGGTTAACTAAAGTTTTTGCTCATAACAGAAAGTGTAGTATTAAATTATTTGCACTCTATCCTCTAGTTCCAGGGATATAAAAAATAGTTCTGTTTCTTATCACATGGTCAGCCAATTATATAACTGAAGCATTTAAGAACAGATTATGCTTTCTCTTTTTACATAGAGGTGTAAAAGATATACAGTTATCTCCTCTTAGAGTAATGAATTTCATTATGCAGGCAGACCATGTGGTGAATGAAGTGATGGTGTCATTTGCAGGGTGGAAAGTGATACTTTTCAAAGGGTTCAGCATGCTGATAAGCATACTTTTCCATTCAGTGAGGAAGGCAAATGTAATCCACCTTACTTCTTGTTTCAATTATAAAAACCTCTAGAAGTTGAAATCAGCCGAAAGGCTGGTTACCTAAACAACAATTAGTATTTACAGACACATTTACTTTAATGTTTGTGAATTTTTGTTAATCTGTTATGTATGAGGTGTGGCTATTAAATAATGAGACTGACGTAAAAAATTTTATTTTTATTTTATACATAATCACTTACTGTCACCTTCAATATATACTCCTTTTCTATCCCTACAACGCTCCATGCGAATTTTCCATTGTTGAAAACAGTGCTGGAAGTCATCTTCTGTCAGCTCCTTCAGGACACGAGCCGGTTTCTCTTATACATCTTCCACAGACTCAAATCTTGTCCCTTTTAATGCAGATTTAACCTTAGGGAACAGGTAGAATTCACATGGCGCAAGATCTGGTGAATAAAATTGATGTTCTAACACTGAGATGCTGTACTTGGCTAGGAACCTCTTGACAGATAACATGGAATGAACTGGCGCATTGTCTTTGTTGAGAACCCATGATTTGTCCTTCCACATTTCGGGGCATTTTTTTCTTACTCTTTGACGTAGTTTAGAAAGTACCTCAAGGTAGTAATATTGATTAATTGTTTGACCTTCAGGAACCCAGTGAAGGTACACAATCCTATGGATATCAAAAAAAATTCATCATTGGTTTAAATTTTGACTTGCTCATTCGAGCTTTGTTGGCTCTCGGTGAAGTTCGGCTGTTCCAGTCCATGGATTGGCGCTTCATTTCCGGATCATAAGTAAAAAACCACGTTTCATCACATGTTATTATCTTTTACCTGTTCCCTAAGGTGAAATCTGCGTTAAAAGGGACAAGAGTTGAGTCTGTGAAAGCTGTAAAAAAGAAATCAGCACGTGTCCTGAAGGAGCTAACAGAAGATAACTTCTAGCATTGTTTCCAACGATAGAAAATTCGCATGGAGCATTGTAGGGATAGAGAAGGAGTGTACATTGAACGTGACAATAAGTGATTATGTGTAAAATAAAAATAAAATTTTTTACAACGTCCCTCTCGTTATTTAATAGCCACACCTCGTATACTATGGGATATTTTATTTGAAACCGTGACTAGTTAGATGGCCTTACAGTTTCCACAGTTACGTGATCGTCAGTCATTTCACTCCTGCAAGCCAAGCCGTCAACGAGACAAAAGCATGTAATCTCTGAAAACATTGTCGGTAAACAAAACACATGTAGACTAAGCCTAGGTAGAAGTGTATCATTTCAGTGTATTGTCTATATATTTTTACTCATTATTTATATCTTTTTTACTATGCTTTATTAATTTAGGCTACTCTTAAATAATTTATATTTATTGAAAATTTATCCTCTTGAAAATATTTAAATTAATATAAAACAAAACCAGTAACACAATAATACTAAAGGAGAGCGGCCTGCTATTATACATGCTGGTAATTAAAGCAGATTTATAAAAAATGACTCTTCGTATCTTCAAATCAAGGAAAAATTCTGGTGACTATCACAATGACATGAACTACTACAACTATGAGAAATGGTTATTCGTGTCGATCAGGGGTGCATAACCCATAGCTTGTGGGCCACATGGCCTGCACCCCGCTCTAAAATGTTGCTCTTTTATACTTAGAGAAACAAAATACTATTTCATAGTAAAAGGCATATGACCAGCACAATATTGTTGTACCAAACAACAATAGGATACTGACATTGAATGTTACCCAACAATTTTGTTTAATACCAGAAATATTTCAAGAGATTTTTATAAAAATTTCTTACCCTAAGAAATTTTTTTAAAACGTTCCTGTTTGCTTGGTTGTACTTTTATTTATGAGTGCAATTTTTTGTTAATGAAAACTATCAAATCTAAAATTTGTATGCTGTGAACAGAGTCACTTGGAATCAACTTTCAGAATAGTAACTACAAATACTGAAATAGAAATTGAAAAATTATCAAAAGAAAAACAGTGTAAAATTTCCCTCTAAAATAAACATTTTTCACAGTTTATTTTGTTTTTATAATCTTTTCAAATTAAAAGAAAGTTTATTAACTTTTCCTAGTCTACAAGGAAAAATTATATTTCAGTTTTGTATAAACGTAGGTTAAAAAAAATTTTTAAATAAACATTTTTAATGAAACCATGCATGGACGTCTGTTTATATTTCGAATCCTGGTGAAGTATTAATATTGGCTACAAGTATCAACATTGCAACAATATAACTATAAAGTATTGTCGACCTTTGGATAATGTTGGTACAGATGTGTAGGCTATACAAAGTTGCAGTACAATATTATACAGTTGTGTCGTTTAACATACTATAAAATAGTTGGATTTTGAAATTTTACCAGAAGTAAATAAAGACGTATGCCAATTGTTAATATCTAGCATTTTATTCCTGCGGCCTGGCTCAAAAAAATCAATAATTAATTGGCCCTCCGACACGAAAAGGTTATGCACACCTGGTGTAGATAATGATGTGATACAGAAAGTGACATATCAGAAAATTTTGTGGATAGTGATAACAAGAGACCTGAAGGAATAGAAATTGTCTGCGAAAACATACTTAGTGTTATAGAAGATTTATCTTCTTCTTCTTCTCCACTTCAAGGTCTAGTGGACCTAGTAGTTCAAGTAGTAGTAGTAGTAGTTCAAGGTTTAGTGAACCTGTTTTGGTACTCATCTCTTCCTCGGTCTTCCTACATCTCACTTACCAAATGATTAATAATTCTGAGCCTCTATTGGTATCCTTCCATATGGCATTTTCTTCAAGTGCTGCACCAGTTTCTTCGATTCTGCAAGATCTTGTCATGTAGTGGTGGAACAGACAGAACTCTTCTTATTTCATCATTTCTCATCCTGTCCATTTCAGAGCATCCCAACACACTATGCAAAAATCTCATCTCTGCAATATAGGAGAGAAGGAACAGCAATGGTCTTGTAGAATTCAATCCTCGTCTCTTGTCTTGTTTTGTTTTTCAAGTTCCTATGAATATTGCTGCATATTCTTAGAAAATTTATAAACTTGTAAATAGGGCTAAATGAAATAATTTTTGGTTAACCCTTTTTAGGGCAGTACTATGGGAAAAAAATCTACATGTAGTAAAATGTTAAATTTTGTTTTATAGGGACTTGAATAATGTATTTCTAGTACCAGAACAGTAAGATATTTCTTCTTTTTTTGTCAAGCCTTGGTAAGTATACTTTACCAGGGAATGTTTATTGAAATGGGAATCAGATAATGTTTAGTGGCAAGAATGCTTATTAAAACAACTTGTAGCCCTATATAACAGAAAAATGTGTCAAATAACTTATATTAACTATATATTAGTATGAATGCTTGCTTTCCCATAAAAAACTGAAATTTTCTAAGCACTGTACAAAAGTAATAACAAAACACTGGTATGAATACTATGATATGATATGGTACGCTGGTATGAATCCTTACAACATTAATGTATTTTATGAAGCCAATGGTCACTGCGCACTAATTTCAAAATGTTGATAGCCTGTTGTTGCTTAGGTCATCAGCCGAAAAGCTGGTTTGAACCTGTAGAGGTTTTAATAAGTAAAACGAGGAGTAAGGTGGTTTAAAATTGCCTTCCTCACTGAATAGAAAAGTATGCTTATCAGCATGCCGGGCCCTCTGAAAAGCACATATTTTCCACTCTGCAAATGACACCTTCACTTCATTCACCACAGGGTCTGGCTATATAATGAAATTCATTACTTTCAGAGGAAATAACTCTGATTAGTGTCTTTTACACCTCTACCTCTTCTGTTCTTAAATGATTCAGTCATTTAATTGGCTGACCATGTAATAAGAAACAGAACTATTTATTTTAGCCCTGCAACGAACAGATTGAGAGTAAATAATTTGACTCTCCGCCTGTCTGTTATGGGCAGGTTGATAGCCTATTTATCAGAGACCATCTATAAAACCATAAAATGCCAATAAGGTTCAACTGCATAGCTTATTCTTAAAAAAAAAAGGTCGACCTTATTGCCAGTGGTAAGTATACCTACCACAGACCTATAAAGGGTTAATGTTACGTAGAAAGTAATTGATAAATAGGCTATTTATTTTTGTTTGGGAAGACTCCTTCCTTGAATTACTATAATTTAGACGAGTAGTTTAAATAATAAAAAAATCTGGTGTGAAACACTCACACAACTTTCTCTTGCCAATGTAAATAATTAATAATAAACCTAACATTATTAATAAAATATTAGAAATAAACAAAAACTAACCTCAAAAACATAACCTTATTTTAATCATGAGTGAATGACGCAAAATGAAAATCGAACTCAATTTGGCTTAAAAAAACGGAAAATCACACTTTCACCCTAAACTAGGCTCTGTAGAGACAAATTCTCTAAATAAAAGTTGTAGATCTCTTAATTTTCTATAAATTTTTATTACATACACTTTTGTCGTAAAGTGCATACTAAGGCCGAAATCTTAAAAAAATCGATGTTTTACAAGTTTTCGTGAGGAAAAACAGAAAATCGCTAATTACCGCTAAACTAAGCGTTATACAAAAAAATGCTTGAAATAAAAGTTGTAGGTTTTTAAATTTCTACAACTTTTATTATATACATTTTTGCTCTAAAATTAATATTAAAGCCGTAATCTTAAAAAAACACTTTTTTTACGTAAAAACACCCACACCAAGAATTTCAGCAAACATTGCGCCTACCCTATTTTTAGAGAATAAAAAATTGAGTAAATAAGGCGATTTAAAAAAAAAAACGTAGGACCAGTTTTTGAGAAAATCGCAAAAAAGTGAAAAATTATACGAATAAACTACTACTTCCGGTTGACCGATTTTGATGAAAATGTTCATGTCGGGTCCGGTAGTGGTATGTAACTTAAGTTTTAAGTTTCAAGTTCGTACGATGTTCCGTTCTTGAGATATTTTGTACACACACACACACGCGCGCGCGCGCACACACACAAACACACGCACGCGCGCGCGCGCACACACACACACACAGACCAATCGCTAAAAATATGTTTTTTGGGTTCAGGGGGTCTGAAAACGTATAGATCCGGTGAAAACTCGATTTCTTAAAATCGACATGAAAACAATACTTTCCTTCCTATATATTCATATAGGCAAGAGAAAGTAAAAATTAACCTCAAAAAACATAACCTTGTTTTAAAGATGAGTGAAAAACGCAAAATGAAATTCAACCTCAGTTTGGCTTAAATATAAGGAAAATCACTCTTTCACGCTAAACCAGGTTCTGTAGAGAAAAAAGCTCTAAATAAAAGATGTAGATCATTTAATTTCCTATAAATTTGATTACATGCACTTTTGTCGTTAAGTGCATACTTAGACCAAAATCTTAAAAAAATCGATTTTTCACACGTTTTCGTGAGAAAAAAACAGAAAATCGCTAATTACCGCTAAACTAAGCATTATATAAAAAATATTCGAAATAAAAGTTGTAGAATTTTAAATTCTCTACAACTTTTATTATATACATTTCTACGCTTAAATGCATATTAAAGCTGCAATCTTAAAAAAACAATTGTTATACGTGAAAACAGCCTCACCAAAAATTTCAGCAAACATGGCGTCTACCCTATCTTGTAGAGCATAAAAAATTTAGTGAATGAGGCGATTTTAAAAAAAATCTTAAGACCAGTTTTTGAGAAAATTGAAAAAAAGTGAAAAATTACACGAATAAACTACAACTTCCGGTTGACCGATTTTGATGAAAATGTTCGTGTCGGGTCCGGTAGTGGTATGTAACTTAAGTTTTAAGTTTCAAGACCGTACGATTTTCCGTTCTTGAGATATTCTGTTACACACACATACACACAGAGATACACACACAGACCAATCGCTAAAAAAATGTTTTTTTTGGGTTCAGGTGGTCTGAAAACGTGTAGATCCGGTGAAAACTCGATTTCTTAAAATCGACATGAAAACAATACTTTCCTTCCTATACATTCATGTAGGCAAGAGAAAGTAAAAATGACTCTCAGTCACATGAACCAAAAAACTGATAACTGTAGCAACATGAATTTGACTGTCCGCCATATCCTTGTAGAATGCCCATCTATAGTAGAATACGAAGATAATTTCACCTACCGGACACTTACAAAGATTGCGATAATGATACACACTCCACTAAAACACTGAAATTTATAATTTTTTACTTTCTCTTGCCTATATGAATATATAGGAAGGAAAGTATTGTTTTCATGTCGATTTTAAGAAATCGAGTTTTCACCGGATCTACACGTTTTCAGACCACCTGAACCCAAAAAAACATTTTTTTAGCGATTGGTCTGTGTGTGTATCTCTGTGTGTATGTGTGTGTAACAGAATATCTCAAGAACGGAAAATCGTACGGTCTTGAAACTTAAAACTTAAGTTACATACCACTACCGGACCCGACACGAACATTTTCATCAAAATCGGTCAACCGGAAGTTGTAGTTTATTCGTGTAATTTTTCACTTTTTTTCAATTTTCTCAAAAACTGGTCTTAAGATTTTTTTTAAAATCGCCTCATTCACTAAATTTTTTATGCTCTACAAGATAGGGTAGACGCCATGTTTGCTGAAATTTTTGGTGAGGCTGTTTTCACGTATAACAATTGTTTTTTTAAGATTGCAGCTTTAATATGCATTTAAGCGTAGAAATGTATATAATAAAAGTTGTAGAGAATTTAAAATTCTACAACTTTTATTTCGAATATTTTTTATATAATGCTTAGTTTAGCGGTAATTAGCGATTTTCTGTTTTTTTCTCACGAAAACGTGTGAAAAATCGATTTTTTTAAGATTTTGGTCTAAGTATGCACTTAACGACAAAAGTGCATGTAATCAAATTTATAGGAAATTAAATGATCTACATCTTTTATTTAGAGCTTTTTTCTCTACAGAACCTGGTTTAGCGTGAAAGAGTGATTTTCCTTATATTTAAGCCAAACTGAGGTTGAATTTCATTTTGCGTTTTTCACTCATCTTTAAAACAATGTTATGTTTTTTGAGGTTAATTTTTTGTTTATTTCTAATGTTTTATTACTAATATTAGGTTATATTGGTAATTATTTGCATTGGCAAGTGAAAGTCGTGTGAGTGTTTCACACCAGAATTTTGTGTGGCAATTCATAGTCGTGTAAGTATCGCGTGGTCTAGTCTGTTATCAAACATTTCTGGTTGTAAGTCTTAAGTGTCAGTCCCTACTATGTGTACGTTAATTGTTAAGTCTTCCACTGCTCATTCTAAATTGATTCTAACTTGTTTTCCAATATCTTCTGTAGGTCTCGGTGGTAAGATTTATTTATTCTGTTGGAGAATGTAGTGGCGATTTTGGCTCCTTGATCGGCTTTTACGTTCCCTTTAATTCCTAAGTAAAAAGGGATCAACAGAACAAAATATTGTTGTACTGTCTCACTCATTGTTTTGTGATTGGTGTTAATTATGTCTTGAAATAATTATTGGTTCTAGGGGAAGCCAAAACAGTTCTTGAATCTATCAACAACACAAATTTTTACTTTCTCTTGCCTATATGAATATATAGGAAGGAAAGTAGTTTTCATGTCGATTTTAAGAAATCGAGTTTTCACCGGATCTATACGTTTTCAGACCCCCTGAACCCAAAAAAATATGTTTTTAGCGATTGGTCTGTGTGTGTGTGTGTGTATACAAAATATCTGAAGAACGGAACATTGTACGAACTTGAAACTTGAAACTTAAGTTACATACCCTTACCGGACCCGACACGAACATTTTCATCAAAATCGGTAAACCGGAAGTAGTAGTTTATTCGTGTAATTATTCATAATTTTTTAATTTTCTCAAAAACTGGTTCTACGATTTTTTTGAAAATCGCCTTATTTACTAAATTTTGTATGCTCTACAAGATAGGGTAGGCACCATGTTTGCTGAAATTCTTGGTGAGGCTGTTTTCACGTAAAAAAGTTGTTTTTCTAAGATTACGACTTTATTATACATTTTACCGCAAAAATTTATATAATAAAAAATGTAGAAAATTTAAAATCCTACAACATTTATTTCATACATGTTTTTGTGTAACGCTTAGTTTAGCGGTAAATAGCGATTTTTCTATTTTTTTCTTAAGAAAACGTGTGAAAAATCATTTTTTTTAAATTTCGGCCTTAGCTTGCATTTTACGACAAAAAAGTATATAATCAAATTTATAGAAAATTAAGAGATCTATAACTTTTTTTTAAAGCATTTGTTTGTACAGAGCCTAGTTTAGCGTGAAAGAGTGATTTTCGTTATTTTTAAGCCAAACTGAGGTTGATTTTTATTTTGCGTCTTTTACTCATGATTGAAATAAGGTTATGTTTTTTGAGGTTAGTTTTTTGTTTATTTCTAATGTTTTATTACTAGTCTTAGGTTATATTGGTCATTAATTCCATTGGCAAAAGAAAGTTGTGTGAATGTTTCACACCAGATTTTTTGATATTCTGACAACAATAATGGACGATGTCTGAGCTTCAGAAAGTTACTTCGTCACGATCCTTTTCTTAAAAACCAGTAGTGTTTGTACAGGTTTGTTTTCGTTTCCCGTTGGTGCAAAAGCAGAATTCTGGTTCTTTGCTTATTACCATCCCGCGGGCGATTATATAGCCAGTGGAGGATTCTGCGAACGAGTTCTGATGTGTTGATTGAGAAGTGTAGCATGCGCTGGATCGCAGTGCGTCGACTGGTGCGCTATGCCTCTTACGGAGAAGTTGCATTTCTCTGTCCAAGCGGTGCTACCGATGGCGAAGATTGCGTTGTTCTTGTAATGACCTCTCGTCTAGAATCACTGTGGTGTATGAAAGTTTGTTAATAACCTGTTGCCTGGGATCTAAAGCCGTGTGTTTTCATATTACTGTTTCAATACGGCAAAAATTCTGGAATATAAATCCAGAAAAAACTCTGTCCTCAAGCTTCTATGCTACCGAGCTAACACTAAATCAGCTTTGTACATTTACTTCGGCAATAAAACGAATTAAATTCAAATTAATCTGTTCTGCGCGTTACTTTTACGGACACGTAGAGTAATTAACGGGATTTATTCTGTAGCGATCCTCAAAACGAACAAAACAAATGTTGAGCAATGTTACTCATTAATAAAATATTGTGAAAATACAAGTTGTTTGTTTCGTTGAAAGAAATGAATGTAAGGTCACGTTTTGTTCTATCACGCGAAGCATATTAAATACGTAAACGCTATTGCCTAATAAAAATAAATAAAATGAATCAAGAACATCCTTAGATGTTCGAGTCTTGAAACATTACGTAAAAATTAAATTTGGGTAAGCTCAACTCAACTTTTATTCAGATTTCAATAGAATTGACCATTTATTTGTAATAAAAACATCTAGTATTAAAGATTCGCACAATGTTCTCTTACAAATGGAAATTATGAAATATAAAACCAATAATTAAATCGTAAATGAATAGCGCTAAAATATTGTAAATCACTAATTTACGGTAAACTATAGTCCGATTCACGAAAGAAAACACCTATCTTTAAACAGCAATATCTTTTAAACCGATGTATGTAAAAACAATTACAATACATCAAATTAAAGTTTGTTTTATTGTTGGTTGCAGGATATCCATTAACATTTTTGGCAATTAATAGTTTATTAAATATAATGAATTACGCATAAAAAGTACCATGTTTTTAACCACTTTTCCATTATGCCCAACTTCAAGGTACTTTGTTCACGCGTACTTAAAAATGTATATGACTACAAAGTATTATAAAATAAAGGTTTCTACGTGTAATGCATATTTTTTTTTTTTTTGGCGACTGGTTTTAAAAAATGGTGTCCATTTTAAAAAAGATTGTTGTTTCGGCTACCAGCAGAGATACGGAAATGATTTTTGTACTGATGGTCGCATATTAACAACACTGTTGGAAAAAGTGACTCGGATAAAACACATTAATAGTGAAAAATTATGTCACTTTGTAGCCCTATACTTTTAAAGTACGCTTGAACAAAGTAATAGTACCTTGAAGTTGGGTATACTGGAGAAGTGGTTAAAAACAGGGTAGTACTTTTTACACGTAAGTCGTTATGTTTAATGCTTTATTAATTTCCAAAAATGTTAACGTATGTACTGTAACCAACAATAAAACAAAATTTAATTTGATGTATCGTTATTGTTTTTACATACAACGGTTTAAAAGATATTGCTGTTTAAAGACAGGTATTTTCTTTCGTGAATCGGACTATAAGCATTGTAAAAAAACTGATGTAAAATACCCACGCGACTTTCTCTTGCCATTGCAAATCGTAATTTTATATATATATATAAAATGAATAACAGTTATAACATATGAAATAAAGGACATAAATGTTTCCACGGAAAATCCCGTACACGACGCCTAACCAAACTTTAACCTAAACAAACTTTGCGAATAACACGCAGAAAGCTTCCTGGACATACCAAAGAATTACGTCGAATAAAAACTAATAGGAAGAATCGTTAGCAGCGAAAGTAGTAAACAATTATATAACGTGTACTAAGATAGAGATAGAACTAGATAAGAGGTTACAAGTTGTATGGCTACATATTTATATGATCTAAAGCAAAATAATGTCCGGTTTGTAGCAGCGCTGTATTAATTCGTCGGTGGTTTCTTTTTCTGAAAAATGTCGCTGATATATTGATGCGTCAGAAACCGGCAAGGCGTTTAGGACAAACAGAATGTCCATTTAAAATTCATTAAATCAGATTTTCGTTATAAATATAATGACAACAGTGTTCCTGTGGTAATAAAAATTGATCTTTAATGTTCATCATTAGAAGGTGTTATCTCAAATAAACACTCTTACGAAACACTTTCTCTCTTATGATTGAAATACCATTATCTATTCTCAGAGAATATAGAAGTACAATAAATATTTTTAATGAATAAAGGTGTAAACACGTAAGAAAAATGATATTTATAGGTGAAGTTTGAGGAAATTTTAATTGTATTATACATTTTTTTTATGAAAAGGGGTAACTTGTAGATACTAAAATAAAATAAATCTGATAATTCACAAAAGATGAAAACCTTAGAATTTTGATCGTATTCTCCCAATTGCCCTACTCCTACTACTTAGAACCTTCATCCATTAATCTCTACAGTTGTATGGGCTACACTTTTCCCTAAAATGCAGTTAATGATATCAATGATCAAAATATGAACAATTTACTGAGTGACGTTAAAATAAGCACTGTAGAACAAAAAACTTACCAATAATAAAAGTTGTAGATGTTTAATTTTGTGTAACTTTTATTAAACCCACTTTCGCCCAAAAATGCCTTTTTTTAAATCCAATCTTAAAAAAATCTTAAAAAAGTCCCATTGTACACATTTCAATAAAATACGGAGAAAAATACGGAAAATTACTGATTGACTCAAAAATAAGAATTGTCGGAGAAAATGCTTAAAATAAATAAAAATTGTAATAGGCAGGTGGAGTGTTAAAGTTTTTTGGGTGGAAGTCGTTTCGGGCCCCGTAGGACCCGGCATAAAAATTTCAAAAATGTCCCGTGATGCCAGGTGTACGCGTAAATTGTTAAAAAATGTTTGATAATGACTACGGTGTCTTTTTGGGTTTTGTATGGATTTTTAACAAAAAATTGGCCTTCGGGCTAGTCCAGTCAGTCAACCGGTATAAAGTCACTATTAAATGTTAAGCAACACTTGATGGGCAAGCTACTTTGTATGGTGACCAGCTGACAGCCATTCCTGAGCAAACTTCACTACGGGTCCCTCTTCAAAAATGCATCCTTAATCACGTCAAAAAATACAGTAAAAAGAAGCTATCAAATTGGGTGGTTGTTAATAAAGTGCAGTTCCCGATAACAAATAAAAGCTAAAAATAAAAATAAAAAATAAATTCAATTCTATGTTAAGATGTACTACATTTAATACGTAATAAGTAATGCCATCTAGCGGGTAAATGAGTAACTCATTTTTTAATTAAATTTCAATCGTACTTATTTTGTTAAGGGCATTGTTATTTTATTATTTCATACAGTTTTTTGCATAAAAATTACAATTTGTGAACGGATTATTATAATTTACGTTTAAATAGAGTGCAGAAATAGTTAAATAATAATATTCAACAAGATATAAACAGGATATGTGGGGTCGCAATCTACTTTCTCCAGTTTAGGAAATATTATTGTGTTATTATGTGCGGTAGTGGCCTTCATTTCCGTATAGTAAAGCAGTTCCTTGTAGAGCTAATAAATAAAAGTCAAATTTTTGGAATTTGTGCATGAACAACGATAGGTTTTCCTAACGTTGTGTTGATTGCACAGATAATTAATCATAATGTAATACGCAAACGGTTTTTACTTTCTCTTGCCTATATGAATAGACTACATAGGAATAACACTGTTTTCATGTCGATTTTTCGAAATCGAGTTATCACCGGATCTACACGTTTTCAGGCCCCCTGAACCAAAAAAACATGTTTTTAGCGATTGGTCTGTGTGTGTGTGTGTGTGTGTGTGCGCGTGCGCGCGCGCGTATGAACAGAATATTTCAAGAACGGAACATCGCACAAATTTGAAACTTGAAACTTAAGTTAGGTACTACTGCCGGACCGCTCGAACATTTTCATCAAAATCTGTTAACCGGAAGTAGTAGTTTATTCGTGTAATTTTTCATTTTTTTGCGATTTTCTGAAAAACGGCTCTTACGATTTTTTTTAAATCGCCTCATTTACTAAATGTTTATGCTTTACAAGATAGGGTGGACGCCATGTCTGCTCAAATTCTTGTGGAGGCTGTTTTCACGTAAAAAGTATTTTTTTTCAAGATTTTGACTTTAAAATGCATTTTAGCGCAAAAATGTATATGATAAAAGTTGTAGAGAATTTAACATCTACAACTTTTAATTCAAATTTTTTTTTGTATAACGCTTAGTTTAGTTATTTGGTAAGTTATTTTGACTTGATCTCGTGACGTTTTAAAAGTCACAGTTTGTCTTAAAAAATTTATTTTCCCAATTTTTAAATTCTGTTATTGTTTTTCTATAATTCTTAAAACGTCTTTACTGTTGTAAAACCAATATATTTTAAAATTAATTTAATAATTTAAAAAGGAAAATATTAAACGGTTTTTTAACACTTCAAATTTGTAGATTTTTCTTATTTTTAATACCTGTCATCCTTAGCAGGAATATTTTATATCTTATGTATTAGGGTGCCATCTAGCGGGTGACTGAGTAACTAATCTTTTAATTCAAACTCAGTCGTACGTAGGGAATTTTTATTTTATTATTTTATTTAGTGTTTTGCAAATAAATGACAATTTGTGAACAGATTATTATAATGTACGTTTACATTGAGTACATATATAGTAAAATAATTAAATCGAGTTTTCACCGGATCTATACGTTTTCAGACCCCCTGAACCCACACAAACATGTTTTTAGCGATTGGTCTGTGTGTGTGTCTGTGTGTGTGTGTGTGTGTGTGTGTGCGTGTGTGTGTGTGTGTGTGTGTGTGTGTGTGTGTGTGTGTGTGTGTGTGTGTGTGTGTGTGTGTGTGTGCGCGCGCGCGATTCAATAAGATATAAACAAGTTATGTGGGCTCATAATCTACTTCTCCAGTTCAAGAAAACTACCTATTATGGTTATATTACGGTGTTGGTCTTATTTTAATTAAATGCCTGGAATGTGATATCAGTAATTTTTGGAGTTTGTACATGAACAACGATAAGGATTTTCTTATCGTTGTGTTGATTGTACAGATAATTGAATAAATGGATGGTGAATAAATTGTTAATAATTCATGACCGTATACGCTAACGGTTTTTATAATTTTTTTTACTAAATCGCCATTTAGACAGTACACCCCAAATCAATATAATAATTTTATTACTTCTTGATGTTTTACTCACGTTTGGTTTGGTCTGTGCTGTTGTCAAAAAATGATTCATTAAGGTCGTAATGTTGCTCATAACAGGCAGAAGGAGTGTTGATTTATTTGCACTCTATCTGCTAGTTCCAGGGCTACAAAAAATAGTTCTGTTTCTTATCGCATGGCCAGCCATTTGTATGACTAAAGCATGTAAGAACAGAAAGAGGTAGGTTGTAAAAGTCTTTAGTCAGAGTTTTCTCTTCTGAGAGTAATGAATTTCATTATACAGCCAGACCCTGTCGTGATGAAGTGAAGGTGTCTTTTGCAGGGTGCAAAGTAGGTGATTTTCTCAAGGGGCTTGCATGCTGATAAGTATACTTTTCCACTCAGTGAGGAAGGCGATTATAAACCACCTCACTCCTCGTTTTACTTTGTAAAGAGCCTCTAGATTTTCAAACCGGCCTTTCGGCTGATGACTTAAACAACAGCAATATTACAACACAATTATTCTTACGCCCCCTAGCCACATTTACTAACTGTATTAATATTTTATTTTATCCAAAAATTTTAGAGCATTTTTGCAACAGTTCGAAAACTGGTGAGTCGGTATTGAAGAATCGACATTTTACCATCGATTCTCGATGCCGATTATATTTTTACATTCTCTTGCCTATATGAATACATAGGAAGGAAAGTATTGTATTTATGTCGATATTTCAAAATAGAGTTTTCACCGGATATAAACATTTACAGACACACTGAACCCAAAAAAAACATGTTTACAGCGATTGGTCTGCGTGTGTGTGTGAACAAAACATCTTAAGGACGGAGCATCGTACGAAGTTGAAACTTGAATCTAAAGTTAGGTAGCCTACCCATTTGCGGACCTGACACGAACATTTTCATCAAAATCGGTGAACCGGAAGTAGTAGTTTTTTCGTGTAATTTTTCATTTTTTTGCAATTTTCTCAAAAACGGCTCGTACGATTTTTTAAATAATCGCCTCATTCACTACATTTTTTTTGCTCTACAAGAAAAGGTAATAGTCCGTGGGCAAGATAGGCTTGTCATACATCGACGTGTTCGTTTCAACCTCCTGATCAAGAATATCCAATATTCCCAAAAAAATCCGGCGAAATCGGAAATCATGGCCGTCAAGCGTTCATGCATTGATTCGTTTATTAGATTATATCATCCGTTCTAATTACCGTACAGTCCTTTTATACACACCAAATTATAGGTAAAGAGTTGACAAACATTTCAAATACATTTTAAACAAAGCAGTTTCTAAATTGCAAAACCTTGGAGAAAAGTACGATCAAATTTGAAATTTTTGCGAAAAATTCCTCTAGAACTCGTTTAAAACTTAAATAACATCAAAACGGCTAAATATTTTGAAACAATAAGCAAAATAAAAGTTGTAGGTTATTAAATTTACTATTAAATCCACTACTTACATGATACAATACTACAACGTGTGATGGAACAATCTCACTTTAAGTATCAGCGGCAGCGAGTCTCACGCGCTGTTCTGAAGTAGCTCTTTACACAACGTCGCATCGACCGTCATGTCGGTTTTTGGTCTTCTTCGCTTGTTTTGGTTTACTTTTTTAATTAGTAGACATATATTTTAAATATATTTTGTCTTGAAATGGAAGGTTTCAAGTTTTTCCTCAGAATTACGAATTTTTTTCAGTCCAGTTTACGGATTATGGATGTCCTAGAGTCCGAATACGGCAAAATATTTCGCAAACAAGTGACTTTATTCTTCAATACGCAATATAATCTTATGAATGCAAATAGAATCTACTGAAATTCGTGTTTTTACATATTTTTCCGCCATCTTGAATTTACTTTTTTTAAATACGAAGGTGGTCATGTGACAAATCGTTTGCATGAAAAATTTTACGGAAAATCCACTGCTGAAAACCGTTTATAAATATCTCTTTCGGTTTTGAAGTTATAGCCTGTCAAACTCGGAAACACGGTGAAATTGGCCTGCCTTGGATGTTAGTATCAGTACTGTACATGTACTGTAATTATTGTATACATTATTCCAAAATTACGCAGTACATGCTGGATACGGTACACTGTACCGACAGACTATAGTTCTGTTTTTCTATTGTCGACCAAAGATTCGTCGATTCAAAGAAATTCATTGTTTTGGTTTACGCCTGTTAGGCCTATAAAAAGGCAACCAGATGAGAATGAAGGTCTGTTCCCTTTTATGGCCGAACATATCCTCTTATAATGAAGAAGCAGCACTGTACCTTCATTTTTCAAAAGACCAAAACCGCTATTTTGAGAACTATGTACAGAAAAATTGCGGAATTCGAGTTATACAGGTAGATGACTTTTTACATGGTAAATGCATGGGAAGGTTAAAGGGGACTGAAATTCAATTCGAGATATAAAAAATTCGAGCTATAGACGTTTGAGTTATAGAAGTTCGACAGTAATAAGTATCCGCGAGACTCCCTAGAGTAAATAAAAATGTAAAATGTACATATAGGCCTACACAGTGTGTAAGTGTTTATTTTACATACTGTGTGTATTGCTCATAGGCACACAATACATGCTACCATTTATATTCGGATACTTTATGGTAGGTACTTACTTATTTTTTATGTATTGAATCTATTCTTCTTTCTTTTAGACTTGCAAACTTATCGGTTAGGACCTGATAAAATGGTTGTTTTCTCATAAAATCCATTAACAGTTCTTTTTGAATTGAAATATTGACTAACGATAAAATTCTCTCTTGGCTTATAGTAGGCCTATTTTATAATTATGTTTTTATTCTTTTAAGACATGAGAAGCTTCTTTCAATGACAGATGGAATCGTTAAAACAAAGAAAATTAATTTGAAGGCTTCGATAAAAATGTCCTTGTTTTCATAAAGTTCTTGAAAAACCTCTAGCGTTGTTATAGTTTGGTAGTTAATCGGCATAAATAAGGCCATAGTTCGTTACGAAGGCACTGTATTTTTGAAATATGAGTGGATAAAATGATTGTAAATTTTACAAAGCTTCAGAGGGAAAACACGATTTATAGTGTTAAAATTTCGTAGTATCCGACAAGGCAAAGAAATTTAATTTTTTCATAGTCCTAAAATTTAATATCCATTTCCATTAAAATATTGTCTAAAAATTCAAAAAATTGCACTCGGTATTTTGTTTTAATTTGATCTTGGTCAAAATTAGCTTCTATCGTTTTCACGTCAAATTCTGTCAGTTCAATAGTTTTATTAAATGAAATTTTAAATAAATTGTACGTTATTTTTCCTCTTAATATATCTAACGATTTTCTTTTTTGAAGAATGTCATTAAAAATATCGGTAGAACAAAACATTTCTTCAAACGCGATGGCCAAAAAAGTGAATTCAAAACTGTTCATGTCGTTTAAGAACCCTTTGGCAAGTTGAATTAATGTATTATTTAACTGTTCGCATGTTATTAAAAATTCGAAAATTTCTTTTAGCTATTCCAGTCTTCAATTACATTCAGTAAATTAGAATTTGAAGACCACCTAGTTTCTATTACAGTTAGTATACGTCTTGATGATGAGGAACTAAGTGCATGTGTATGACCTTTTGCAGTGATGGAAAAAAGAAGGAATTCCACTGAGGCTTGTAAAAAATATTCGACAAGATGAAATTTTGCCGAAACTTTGTTGTAGCTCCATATTAAGACGATGTACGAGGCAGTGGACAAAAATATAGCTTGGGGGAATCTTATCTTTAAATTTTCTCTGAAGTCCATTTAATGTCTTGATATTACGCTTGCCTATTCATAACATTGTCCTACTTTGTGTTCATAAATGCCACGGGCACCGGACCATCGTGACCCTCGTGACCTACCGAAACGTATTTACTGTGGATTAGCAGTCACGTACAATCTATGAAACAGAAATTAAAACTTTAAAATCCTTTTAAAAAACTATTTAAAAACGAACCGTTCTATTATTTTTACTTAAATGGTAATTTTTAATACTGGTCAGTCACTTGTGAGATCCCCGAAAGGCGACAAAGTTGCCATTTTGTAGTAAGGATCAACCGATATGCTAGTAAACAAAATGGGCGATACCAACGCACCCAACATATTTTTGCTTACCAATTAGTTCGCGAATATGAAATTTGTTAAACTTACTTAGATTGGACGTCTACCAGACTTTTTGCCTTAGCGTTTAAAAAATTCATTTATAAAATTTGAGTCTATTACCAGATTACCAATGAAATTTGTATCTATGATCTGAGATTGAAATAAAACTCATTCATAAAATCTAATTTTCATAAAAATTAAACAAAATATAAAAAACAAACAAGTAACATTGATATTTAATCCTGAAATTACACAAAAAACAAAACAAAGATTAATTAGTGGAAAAATACCTGCAAAGGAGGCCTGAGCGCAGGTATCAGTCTTTATGTCTTTTGCATATAATATTAAGTTAAAATTTAATTTTCTATTAAATTTTAATGAATAATTTCAACATATAAATAAAAATAAACATTAATTAATTTTGAAGAAATGTACATAAAATGTCTTCTACAAACGGTTAAATCTAAATGGTATGTTTGAAAAGTGGTGGTAGTTGGTCGCAGGTTATAATTTGATTCGCAGGCACTAAACAAATTTTTATTCTTATTTGTAAACGAAACAAGATTTTTAATACGTCATTGTCTAACTGTAAAAACATTAAATTCATGAAATAAATCCTTACTGGGGTAAGCCCAGCGGCGGCTATTCAGATGAAGTAGGTGAAGAGCCTCTTCACCTATTTTCTGGATAGTATCGAGATTTATTTATTTTTTTTTCTATTTATGAAATTCACAATCTGTTAGAAACAATCAGTGAATGTGATATCACAAAATTTGAGAAAAATTAACATGGTATACAAACGTGAGTGGAGACACAGTCCAGTGACAGAACTCCGACGTGAATAGACAAGTGTAGCACTAAGTGCAGCATTTAGAACATTGAAATGGATAGTCAATTACAGTACTACGTTAGTAGATGAGGTCCCGGCTCCATCGACGTTTCAGACTTCTTATTGGATTGTTTGGGAGAGTCTGCGTTGCCAGATTTGAGACCAATGGGTTACGGTGGTTCACGAGTTTCTTCCTAAATTTTGTATATAGTTTCAAGAAAACGTCATTTATGTAGGGTACGTTTAGGTCTGAGTGTAGCGTTCTATTGGTTACATAATATGGGGCGTTAACTATCCTCCGTAAACGTTTTGATTGGAAACGCTGAATCTTTGCCAATACCGATGGTTTTGCACAGCAGTAAAGCTGACTGGCATAGCTCCATATGGGTCGAAGGTAGGAGTTGTAAATGGTTAATTTAGACGTAGTTGGTAACTTGGATTTGCGTGAAAGAAGTCTGTACAACTGTTTGAACCTGTCCTGGAGTGCCTTTCTCGTTTTATTTACGTGTACATTCCAGATTTATTTCTCTCACAAAATAAGTATCATTTCTATTATCGTAAATATTTTTTGATTTACAATAACTGAAGAAGTGTCGTGTAAAAAGGTACGTATAACAATATTCTATCTACTTAGAGTGCTTTCTAATGTTTTTAATAACCCTTATTGGCCTTAATATACGTAATAAATTTCTAGGTGAAGAGTTAGTTGACGGGTGGCCGCCGCTTCTCTTCCGGCGCGAAAGGGTTGTCATGAAAATCGATAGTCATCGGCAAAAATGCACGTCTTGCTATCCGCACCTGTCCGCGATTAGTGAAGGGATTGCTGCGGATCGACCAGCCTACCGCACCTGCATGTTCTACTGTATGTGCGTGTACGTTAGTTGTTTTATATTTGTGGTGAAACACAGTTGATTTGTATGTGTGTATTTTATATTTTATTATTTTCGGATTATTCTTATATATAACTATTCGAAATATAACTTCACTTCTTCTGAATCTATCCGTTATCTAGGTTTATATCTAGATAAGAGGCTCACGTGGAATGTACATATGGATAAAACGAGAAACGCACTCCAGGACAGGTTCAAACAGTTTTACAGACTTCTTTCACGCAAATTCAAGTTACAAACTACATCTAAATTAACCATTTACAGCTCCTACCTTCGACCAATATGGACCTATGCCAATCAGCTTTACTGCTGTGCAAAACCATCGGCATTAGCAAAAATTCAGCAAAAATCTCAAATCTGACTACGCAGACTCCCCCAAACAATCCAATAAGACGTCTTAAAACGTCGATGGAGCCGTGACCTCATCAATTAAAGTAGTACTGTAATTGACTATCCATTACAGTGTTCTAAATGCTGCACTTAATGCTACACTTATCTACTCACGTCGGAGTTCTGTCACTGGACTGTGTCTCCACTGATTGTTTCCAACAGATTGTGAATTTCCTAAATAGAGAGGAGAAAAAAAAATATTCTCGGAAGTCTCGCGGCTACTTTAGTATAGTACTAGTTTATCTCGGTTTTATACAGCTCTTCACTTATTTTTTAAGGCACGAGCCGACACTGTGGGACAGCAAATTTGCTTTAAAACTATTACTGTTGTGATTAGAGCAAAACAATTGGTCTTAACATTTCTTAAATGAAAAGATAGAGAAAAAAATAAAGGCAGTTTGACGTACATTTGTTTACAATGTCGTGTGTATTGATTTTTGTTTAATTAATTAAAATTAAAAAAGTAATTGAAAACCAACGCAGTAATTTATTCCTTCGTAATGACGCAAATTCAAAGCCGTTAATTTACTAATTTAATTAATTTAAATTAATCGCAATAAAGTTTATGGCGATTAGTTAATTTAACAATGAATTTTTTCAAATTTTAACTTTCTCTTGCCCTGTATGAATATATGAAGAATGAAAGTATTGTTTTCATATCGATTTTTTGAAATTGAGTTTTCACCGGATATTCACGTTTTTAGGCCTCTGAACCCAAAAACATGTTTTTAGCGATTGGTGGTGGTGGTGTGTGTGTGTGCGTGTGTGTGCGTGTGTGTGTGGGTCTGTGTGTGTGAGTGAGTGAGTGAGTGAGTGAGAGAGAGAGAGAGAGAGAGAAAGAGAGGGAGAGAGAGGGAGAGGGAGAGAGAGAGAGCTTAAGAATGGAATAGCGTACGAAGTTGAAACTTGGAACTTAAGTTATGTACCATTGTGGGACCTCACACGAACATTTTAACCAAAATCGATCAACTGAAATTAATAGTTTATTCGTGTGGTTTTTCACTTTTTGTGGTTTCCTCAACAACGGCTAGGCCTACGATTTATTAAAAATCGCCGAAATGGCAAAATTTTTTATGCTCTTCAAAATAGTGTAAGCGCCATGTCTGTTGAAATTTTTGGGGTCTTGTTTTCTCGTAGGAAAAAGGATTTTTTTCAAGATTGCATCCTTAACATGCGTTCTAGTGCACAGTGTACATCCAAAGTTGTGCAAATATGTATCATTATTTACATTGGCTAGAAAAATTCGCGACAGTGATTCACATCAGAAATTTTTATTTCAATTGTTAGTTTTCTTTAAAACTTGTTCTATTTTAGAGACTGTTCACTAAAATGCTTCCGCTGAATCCAGTAAACAATTCGCTCACGTGAATCGCGGTCTAGTAGCTTAAGTTGTGTGTATAGGTTCACAGAAACGGATTTGCACTTAGGAAACTGATCTGTGGTAGCTGGCTATATAGAGGGCTACTGACGCTCATTTCTGCTCTAGCTGCCGGACAAGCAACATCGGTACAGCGTGTTTAAAAACAAAAGACTGTTTTAAAAAAAATGTTTTATCGAAAAAATTATAAACAAAATTATTTCCTGAAACTTACCCTAACCTATTTCAAAAAAATAATATAGCCAAGTTATTATCTAACTACAATGCTAATGTAACTACTTCTAGCAATGGGTTTTTTCCCATTCACCAGTTGATAGGTTTTACCTTATTTCTGGAAGTTACAGTAATTAGGAATCACTATAACTTACATTGTTTGGCTATAGTACTTCACAATGGTACATGATTGATATGTGTGGTTTTCCCTGCGTCACATCCAGTTAATGCTTAGGTACGATTCAGTTAAGACCATGCTAGTAGTGCTATTATTATTAACGGTAAGTTGAGTTTTATCGCGGATTACATTTTGTTCGTGAATTTTTCGTTTTGTTTTGTGCGTGGAGAGTTCACATTTCGCATTTTTATAATATATTATTGTAATAAAACATTTTTAGTTATCGTGTTTCTTGTGGGGTTCCTCGTAGTTATGAGTTTTCACAGTAAAATATCGAATAAGATACTGAATTCCCAGAGCAGGGAGATTGCTAGTTGGGTAATTAAATTTGACTTCAATATGATTGTTGTTGTTGTTTAGGTCAACAGCCGAAAGGCTGGTTTGAACCTCTAGAGGTTTTACTAAGTAAAAACGAGAAGTAAGGTGGTTTACCATTGCCTTCCTCACTGAGTTGAAAGAGTATGCTTATCAGCATGCCAGGCCCTCCGAAAAGCACTTACTTTCCACCCTGCAAATGACACCTTCACTTCATTCACCACAGGGTCTGGCTGCATAGTAAAATTCATTACTCTCAGAGGAGATAACTCTGACTAGTGTCTTTTACACCTCTTCCTCTTCTGTTCTTAAATAGTTCAGTCATATAAGTGGCTGACTATGTGACAAGAAACAGAACTATTTTTTTAGCCCTGGACCAAACAGATAGAGTGCAATTAAAATAACACTCCACCTGCCCATTTTGGGCATAATATGATTGTATTGAGGTTGTATAAAACTGGGACAGTTCAAAAAGGTATGTACAGAAATTCAAAAAACCTAATAATGAAATGTAATGTAATTTATCTTAACGTGCAGGCCATATTTTTATAATAGTACCTTCTTCGATACCTGACTATGAAAAACTTATGGATACTCAGAGCAGGAAGAATTAATAATTCATTTAGTCATTATATTTATTTAAAACGTTTTGTATAGGTAGTTGTTTACACAGCAGACATTAGCGACTCTTGGAGGGGGTACTCTTTCTTTCTCTCTCCCACCCATGCTTCCATCTCTATTTTTCTACGCAGCAGGCAAAAGTGCAATTTAAATTCGGGTTCCCTATACCTTGTGTACCTCACTCCCACAAATGACATAAGTGGTATAGCCATTGCTCTATAAAATTTCATTCGGATGTCCTGTCTCGTTTTCTTTCTTATTATCCTGTAAATAGAACCGCATACAGCAAAATTTTGCCAGTTTCTCACTCACGTCATCATCATTGTCACTGGAAATCCTTCATCCTAAATATTTGAAATCTCGAAGTTGTTCAGTTGTTCAGTTGTAAGTTGTTCAGTTGTTTTCGGATGCCAAGTAAAATTTTTGAGCGGACCGGCCATCTTCCCTTGAATGCCATGATCGTTGATTTTTGTGGCGATATTCTCATGCCAAACTCTGCGCTAATGTTGGCCAACTTATAAACGACATATTGGAGCCTGTCTTCTGTGTCAAAAGTAATAACAGTCTCATCTGTATATTGCAACGAATTTAGCAATACGTTATTCCAAAGCTGAATGCGTGAGTCAACTGTTACTATTGCTTCGCAATTGTTAATTTTCATATGTATATAATCAAAGTCGTAGAACATTTAAAAACCTACAACTTTTATTATAAAAATTTTTTCTATAACGCTTAGTTCAGCGTTTATTAGTGATTTTCTGTATTTTTTTCATAAAAATCGGTAAAAATAGGAATTTTTAATATTGTGGCCTCAGAATGCATAATGTGACAAAAGTGTATTTAATTAAAGTTATAATGAATAAAAAAATGTACAACTTTTATTTCAGGAATTTTTTTTACAGAGCCTAGTTTAGAGTGATTTCCTGTATTTTTAAGTCGAACAGAGTTGATTTTCATTTTGCGTCATTCACTCATGATTAAATTTAGGTTACGTTTTTTATTTCACATTGTTTACGAATGATTTAACGTAGGGTATTTGGGGGTTTATTTACATTGGCAAGAAAAAGTCATGTGATGGTTTCACACCAGATTTTATATACTACTTGTGAATGCCTTCAATAACTCGTTCTTTCGTTATAAAATACAGGAATACTCTGTTCGACTTAAAAATACAGGAAATCACTCTAAACTAGGCTCTGTAAAAAAAATTCCTGAAATAAAAGTTGTACATTTTTTTATTCATTATAACTTTAATTAAATACACTTTTGTCACATTATGCATAAAAGTTGTACATTTTTTTATTCATTATAACTTTAATTAAATACACTTTTGTCACATTATGCATTCTGAGGCCACAATATTAATTACCGATCAGGTACGGATCCGTTACATTCATTTCTTACCGGTTTAAAAGAAAACCGAAAGTATTGTAACTCCTCAGCCTAGGTTCGGGATCTGGGTAGCTACGTATATTTTTACTCTCTCTTGCCCTGGGTGATTATACGGGGCAATTGTTTTCATGTCTTTCTCTAATTCGAATTACCACCAGAAATACAAGTTTCAGGCCCGCTGAACCCAAAATGTTTTTACAGATCAGTCTACATGTTTGTGTTAACAAAATATTTCTAGAACATTATATCACACAAGGATGAAACTTGGAACTGAAGTTAGGTTCTGTAAGGAGACCCGACATTAAAATTTTCATCAAAATCATTCAACCGAAAGTAGTAATTTGTCAAGTTTTCTCTTTTTTCGTAATTTTCTCAAAACTATTTCTATGACTTTGTTTAAAATCTGCTTTAAAGGACACTACATTTTCTATGCTTCACGAGATAGGGCAATAGGCATGTCTTGTGACATTCGTGAGAGCTGTGCTCTAATGGTTATTACTTTTTTACTTTCTCTTGCCTATATATAGGAAGTAGTTTATTATTTTCGCACCATTTTTTTTATTTTTCGAAACAGAGTTTTCACCGGTTATAAAAGTTTTCAGACCCCCTGAACCCAAAAAAAAAAAAATGTTTTTAGCGATTGGTTGTGTAAACATAATGTATCAAGGACGGAACATCGTTCGAAGTCGAAACTTGAATCTAAAATTAGGTAAATGCTTTAATAAAATAAATAATTTAAAATAAATAATTAATTTAGTAAATAATTTTATTTATTTGATTGAAACATTTAAATTATTATTTGCTTCAATCAAATAATTGTCTGATCAAGTGAAGGAAACGGAATTATGGTAATTGCTGATCCTATAAATATAAATTTCAGTTCATTTGACCTAACAAAATTTAGACTAATACCGCAAATAATAACACTATTACATTTTCTTAAACTGGAGAAAATAGAATTTGATCCCACATAACCTGTTCATATCTTATTGAATATAATTACTTTACTATTTCTGTACTCAATTTGAACGTAAATTATAATAATCCGTTCACAAATTGTATTTTTTTTTTAAAAAACTGTATGAAATAATAAAATAAAAATTCCGCAAGCAAGATACGTACGACTGAGTTTGGATAAAATCATTAGCCTCTCATTCACCCGCTAGATGGCAGCCAATTAACATATAGAATACTGTACATACAGCCTAGAAACATATTACGTATTAAATTTAGTAAACATTTAAACGTAGTATTGAAAATTTTTTTAACTTTTATTTGTTATCGGGAAGTGTAGGGTACTTGATTGACAACCACCCAATTTTATCGCTGCTTTTTGCTATAATTTTATGACGTGATTCTTCATGACATTTTAAAAGAGACCTCTTTAGTGGAGTTTGTTCAGGAATGGCTATCAGCTGGTCACCATACAAAGTAGCTTGCCTAACCAGTGTTGCTTAAAAATTAATAGCGACTTTCTACCAGCTGACTGGGCTGGCCTGAAGACCAATTTATTTAGGTAGTAAAAATGTTAATTCATATTAAACTTAAAAAGAGTATAGGTTTAGTCAGTATCAAACACTTTTTAACAATTTACGCGTGCAACCGGCATCACGAGTCATTTTTGAAATGTTTTTTTCGGGTTCTATGGGGACCGGAACTACCTTCATATATGCAAACTCACTCCAAAATTTTTGAAATTTTCAAATTTACAGAATACAAAATATCTTTTAACGGAATATTGTTTGATCTTCAAAATTACATTAAAATGTGGTAACCCGAAATTTTTGTTGTTTTTTGCACCCCTTTCCCAAAGGTGGAAGCTTTCAGGAGAAAGTAATTTTCTCCTGAACTGGTCTGAGCTGGTCTAAAAAGAGCAGAGAAATTTTTAGATGAAGATAATGGGCCCGAAGTTAGTAGACGGACAATATAGGTTACGAGGTCGTGAATAACTGTACAAGAAACATAAACGATTAGAAAAAGAAGAAAACATTTTGCTGAAACTTCAACCGGTTGACAAAACAAATTTTTAAGACACTAAATAATGAAGTAAGGTGACGGATAAATGGTTTAAAGAAGTCAGAAAGGATATTTAGAAAACAGGAATAAACCGAGAAAACCGGAATAAATTCAACCAAATTCAGACAATTAATAACGGACTTTAAGGGCTTCCGTGAAGAGCAAAAACATAACACCGGGTGGACAGAAGGAAGGAGAAAGCCTACAGTGATCGAATGCTGAGAATGTGCTTCCAGAAACGTCTTAAGTCACATCACGTGGTCTAAATTTGGCCCTATACGAGGGGGAAATATATAGGCCTATATATATATTTTTTTTCTTTTTTACCCTACCCGGTTGGTCTAATGGTAAAGTCGTGGCCACTAATCAGCTGTTTATCAGCTCATTTTGGAGACGAAGGTTCCGTGGATCAAATCCTGGTAAACGTATTAACTTTATACGGATTAGAACACTATACTCGGTTCATCGTAAGAAAGATATGTTAAGTAAACAAACAGCGGTTACTGAATCAGGTGCTACAGCGGTGACTCAGAAAAATTGCGACACTTTTAATGAAAACATCACTATGATAACTGATACGCGCTTTTAACCATATACACAATATCATAAATCAGATGTTTTAATAGGCGTTTGTAATTTTCCACTTCTTTTCTTCTCAGCTCTAATTTTATTTATACTACTCACTGATGCCCCACTTAATTAATTCAGAAATAAGTGTTTTCACTTCCGCTACGACAAGTGTTGGATTTTTTTCTAACAACTTATTAAACGCATTTAACACGATAGCCTTTTCGCGACTTTCTTAATACTTTACATTTTGGTGCTTGGTAATAAAAGATTCTGATACTTCAGCCATTACGATTCTACAAACAAAAAATGGTTCTGTAAGACTTTAAGTAAAATCAAAGCACACACGCATTTGCAATCCACAAAAAATTAATAGGAGATTACCACATACGGAACAAACTAAGGTCAGCGTTCGGACAATATTAATAAACAACTGAATGTAAATGGATGTGATTGTGTTGTTGCTAGAAAAGAAAAACAAATGAGTCGTTCGCCACTATTCAGCGCATCTGATTTACAACCTTCCGTTAGTTGGGGATGACCTGGCTCGGTCATTAGTGTGTCGTATCTACACGCACTACTATCTATGCAGTGTGTTTACTCGACATATCTTTCTTACGATGAATAGAGTATAGACAGTAATTATCGATGTACTTACTTTGATGCTTAGGGTTCAATTAATTGAGTATATACAATACTACACCTCATTTACAAGTCATGCATATCATCCTCATCTTATTGGTTCATCTTCTTCTTCTTACTATCAAGGATTAGGCATAAGCCTGTTCCGAACTCACAAACATCCTGTACGTCTACACATACACGAGACATTCCAGCCCGCACATCTCGACTCCTGTCATCTTCTTTGAGGTCTTCCAACCTCCCTTCTTCCAACTGGAATATATTCCAACACTTTTAGAGGTATTCTCGCCTCTGGCATCCGTTCCAAATGTTGCCTCCATTGATTCCAGTACTCCTCCACTTTTTCATGCAAGCTAAATATACCCAACTCGGATCTAATTTCCTCGTTATGTATTATATCCAGCCTTGAGCAGCCCTTCACCCTTCTTAAAAACCTCATTTCAGCTGCTTGGATCCTACTTTCTTGGCGTTTTGTGGTAACCCATGACTCACTTCCATAAAGAAGGACTGGGCTACCATTACCTTGTAGAACTTCACTACTGTCTCTGTTCTAGCTCTGTTACCCACTGTCCTGTTAATGGTACCACAAATAGCTTGAAATTTATTTATTTTATTTTCGACATCCAAGTCCCTATCAAAGCTCACATCGCAGCCCAGATAGTTATAGTGATCTAATACTACACTTGACACTTGATCTAATACTACATTGTCTAAAACAATCTTCGATCGAGTGGGATACTTCCCTCTGAATGCCATAACCTTTGATTTAACAACCGAAACTCGTAAATTATACTTTTACATAAATCATTTAAAACATAAACTGCTCTTTGAAGCTCATCTTCACTCTCCTGTATGATCCACATGTAATCTGCAAATAGCAATGCATTGAGGTAACCATCAGTACTTATTCTAACCTCAGGACTAACCACACTTTTCCACTTTTTAAAAACATAGTCTATATATATATATTAAATAAAGTAGGTGATAGACTGCACCCTTGTCTTAACCAACCATTGATCTACGAGTATTTTATCTAAACGTTTCATACCTGTAATTATTTCTATTTTAGTACGTTTATACAGACTCTTAACCACTTTTATCAAATGAGAAGGATAACCCCTTTCCCTCAAGATTTGCCAAAGAGTATTGCGGTCAATCCTGTCGAAAGCCTTTACAAAGTCTATAAAGGCCATATGCGTCTCCAAATTGAATTCCCGCCGTTTCTCAATTAATCTCTTCACTGCAAAGACATTATCACTGTACAAGAGCGGCCACTCCTGAAACCATTCTGTTCCTCACCCAAAAGTGCCTCCGCTATAACCCTCATACGGTTGCCCTTAATCCTTGAATACTCATTGGTTCATATGATTGTTTATTGTTCTTAAATTGAACAGATTGCAACGTACACACATTAGGGATAAAATATATAAACATAAATATATATATATATATATATATTTAATATGAATATATATAATATAAATATATTTTTTATTAGCTTTTTCGACTTGACTGTACCATAAACCAGATTGTATTAGACTAAAATATCAATACAGAATATCACGAAGAATTTGAGATTGAGGTTGGTCAAGTATTGTTATTTTTATATTAAGTTTTTTCTTCTACATTCAACTGGAGAGAAAAATATGAAATAAAAAATATGAAAGAAAAAAACCAGGAACATGTCTTATCCCAACCCGACTTGTACTGATCGAGGTTAGATTTTTGCCGTTAGAGGATTATAGATGGATAGATTCATATAGTGGTTGGTAGAGTGAAATACACCCCCACTGAGGGTGTTAGTCGGGACAAACCCTTTTTATTCCACCCATAGGATATTGCCATAGGTCTGGTTAAACAGTTGGTGGTGTAACAACATAAGTTTCATCTCGACCCCCTGGATATTTATTGAGCCGATTTTTTCACAAACAACAATTTTCCATTAATTATTTCAAATATTTTATTTATATAATACTAAAACGTTTCCTTTAATTGGAAATCTGTTTTCTTATAAAGAGTTTCCTGGAAGTCTACGATAAGCGTTTTGGAAAAACCATACCAGTTTACTCGCAAAACTATATTTATATCTGACTTTAATAGTAAATCTCCAGTAGTTTTAATTTAGTAATCCCTTCTCCATTCACAGTTGGATTTTCCGACTGTCAAAATATTGAAAAATGTGAAATACAACATTGTTTTCGCAGGTTTTATCTATGTAATACTCTCACTAACTTGTCCATAACAGGCAGATGGAGTGTTATATTATTTGCACTAGATCTGTTACAAAAATAATCCAAAAAATTAATTAAAAAATTACAAATAATGTCCAGGGCTACAAAAAAATAGATCTTTTTCTTACCATATGTTCAGCCAATTTTTATATGACTGAAGCATTTCAGAAAAGAAGAGGTAGTGGTGTAAAATACACTATCAGAGCTATCCCTTATGCTGATTAATCACAGGCATATTCTGAGTTATCCCGGCATGCTGGTAAGCATACTTTTCCACACAGTGAGGAAGGTATGGTAAACCAATTTACTCCTCGTTTTACTTTGTAAAGCCTCTAGAGGTTCAAGCCAGCCTTCCGGCTGATGACCTATAGAACACTCAATAAAACGTATTTTTTTAAACTAATTGTGATTTCTATGTAATAAGTTGTTTAATAATGTAATTATAAACTTGTTGTTATAAACTTATAACTTGTTGCAAAGAAGATAAAAATCTGAATAATAACGTGTTTAGAATGAAAAAAACACACTCAGTAGTGTGTTCAAAAAAGACTGAACTCATAAAAAAGACTAGAATCAACTTGACTGAACTGTGTATTAATATCTTGAAACATGAAATAGCTGAAGCTGAAGATGAAGATGACCGTGATGGAGATGATAATGATGCCGATGATGAGATGACGGTGATTAGTTTTCCTCTCGTAGGTCCAATTTTAGACTAGATAAGGTGATTTTTGACGTTTCTGGAAAGTCTTTTGCAGCCCACATTTTCAGGATTCGTACACTTTATGCTTTTCTCCTTTCTTCAGTCCACTCGGTGTTCTGTTTTTGCTCTTCATGGAAGTCCATAAAGTCTGTAATTAGTTGTCTGAATTTGGTTCGGTTCATTAAGTTTTCTCGGTTTATTCCGGTTTTCTAAATATCCTTTCTGGAGTTTTTTAGACCATTTATCCGACCCCATATGTCTATTGGTTAGTGCCTTAAAAATTTATTTTTTCAGCTGGTCCATTCTATACAAGCGCCCGTAAATTGTTAGTCTTCTTTTTCTAATCGTTTCCATTAATCATTAATTTTCCTTATAAAGCTATTTTTCTCGACCTCGTAATCTATATTGTCCTTTTACTATCTTCGGACCCATTATCTTGCAGAGGATTTTTCTCTCAAATTTCTCTGCTTCTCTTAGACCAGCCTCCCCGGTCATTCTAAGGCCCTCACTTGGACAGACATACAAGTTTTATCTCAGTATTATAATGTCTAATCTTGGCTTGTGTTGAAAGAAAGGCTTTCTTCTTACACAAATGGTGAGTTTCTCGGAGTGCACCGGCCATCTTTCCTCGTCTGTTGTTGTTCGCTTCCTTTTCGCTGGTCTTTGGTTGTATAATCTCTCTGAGGTACTTGAAGCTATTAACTTTTCCAGTTTTTCCGTTTTATGTCTTGAAGTGACGCGGGGCTGTTTTAATGTTCGTTATGTATTTAGTTTTTTCGAAGGAAATTTGTAGTCCAGATTTTTCTGCTTATGTTTTTACACGTTGATTTGTTCTATTGCTGTTTTTGTATTTCTAGAAAAGATTGATAGGTCATTTGTTTTTATTGATTTCTGGGTTATCCGGATTTTTGATTTCCGAATCGATTCCGGTTCCAATTTTTTCGAATATATGCGAGGTAGTATATCAGAGGTTGTATTTTACACGTAAAACACTGTGAACTGAAATAAAACTTTTAGTTTTTACTTTCCCCCACTCTATATGAACATATAGGGAAAAAATGTATTGTTTTCATTTCGTGTTTTTACCGGATATATATGGTTTCAGACCCTTTGAATCCAATAAACATGTTTTAGCGATTGGTGTGTGTGTGTGTGTGTGTCTGAAACAAAATATCTCAAGAACGAAATAGCGTACTAAGTAAAAACTTGGAACTTAAATTATGTACCACGAGGGGATCCGGCACGAATATTCTTATCTAAAAAGTTCAACCGGAAGTAGTATTTTACTCGCGCGATTTTTCACTTTTTGTGTTTTTTCAAAAATGACACCTATAATGTAAAAAATCGCATCATTTACTACGTTTTTTATGGTAAGGCCTCACCCTGGAGGAACCGCCATATTCATTACGGTAATCTCTACGCCAGGTAAGTATTAGTCTACCTGTATTTTGTTTGTAAGTATTTTTATTGGTCTGTTCCATGTGTAATTCGATAGAGGAGGAGGATGTCCTTCATTTCATAAGTAGATATTGTATATTGTCAGAAATTAGAAGTCGTTGGTTGAAAAATAGGCTTTTGGATAGAAACAAAGTTATAGAGCAGTTAAATGGGCTCACTGGCTTGCCTTAGTTAATTATGTAAGGGGTCAGGCAACGTCTGATTAATGAATTTAATTTTTAATAATCAAATAATAATCCCAGTTTTAAAATAAAATAAAAATGTGTATATAGAAGTATATGAAATACACCACAGACCTTGAACTTACGCCATTATAGTTCAGTCCGGCTTTTTTGCTTGTTCTTTTAACACGTTTATTTGCATCATTATAACCCAAAAATGCATGACAAATTCAGAGAAAAATAAAATAACGGTAGGTCTATATAAAGAGAAAAATAAACTATAACAAAATTACAACTAACTTGATGGGGTATATTAAATATACTTCATTAAGTTAGTTGTGATAAAAATTGTAATAAATTTTATTTATTTATCTCTCCATCAATATCATTGATGGCTAAACCTCCTAACCTGGCAGACGACCTTTTGTCATGCTACTTTGTGCGAAGTTAAAATGTGACTTTAGGAAGCTAAATTTAATTTAAAAATTTTTGTAAATTTTTGAGTATGACTTTATCTTATATGAATAAACGCACTATTATTAACATTATTATTATTATTATTATTTTTTAATTCCTAGTATGTGTAAGTTGCAATCTGTTCAATTGAGAACAATAAGCAACCCCCATGACCCAATGAGATGAGGATGATATGTATGACGTGTATATGAGGTGTAGTCTTGTACAGACTCAGGTCGACCATTCCTGAGAGAGTATGGTTAATTGAACCCCAACCATCAAAGTACACCGGTAACCACTGTCTAGCATTCAAATCCGTATAAAAGTAACTACCTTTACTAGGATTTGAACCAGGAACCTTCGTCTCCGAAAATCAGCTGTTAAACAGCTGATTTTTGCGACGACTTTACCTCTAGACCAACCCGGTGGGTATTAATATTATTATTACGTTTTTTATTCTTTACGAGATAAGATAATCGCCATGTCTGTTAAAACGTTTTTGGAGACTGTGCTCTCGTGGTAAAACAATGTTTTTTTTAAGATTGCAACCTTAAAAATATGCATTTTAGGGAAAATTGTTAAATAAAAGTTGTAGAGCATTAAAAACAGTAGAATATTTAAGTTTAGCGTCAATTAGTGCTTTTTTATGTTTTGCTCATCAAAATCGGTATAAAAATAGGATTTCTTTATTTCCGGCCTTAGTATGCATTTTTGAAAAACGCATATACAAGGTGTGGCTATTAAATAACGAGACTGACGTTGTAAAAAAATTATTTTAATTTTATACATAATCACTTATTCTCACCATCAATATATACTCCTCTCTATCCCTACAACGCTCCATGAATATTGAAGGTGACAATAAGTGATTATGTATAAAATAAAAATAAATTTTTTTACAACGTCCGTCTCGTTATTTAATAGCCACACCTCGTATAGCAAAAGTTATAGGAAATATAAACATCTACAGCTTTCATTTTCAGTATGTCTACAGAACTTATATTCAATTAGTCAATTAGTGATTTTCCGTATTTTTAATTTCTACAGAGATTGATGTTCATTTTCCTCATTCACTCAATTTTAACTATGATTAATTATGTTTTTCATTTTACATTGGTTACTTATGATTAAACATAGATTATGTTTTATTATATACATTGGCAACAGAAAGTCATATGAGTTCTTCACACGAGCTTTTATTTCAAGAAACCACAAACAAAATTACGCCGTATGTAATGATGTTACAAGATTTCATGAAAATTTTCAATAACAAATTTAAATTTACATTCGAACATTTTCAAATGAAAAGAATATTTTTATTATCTCTGAAATATAACGAACGAAATTTTCTTTTGTTTCGATTGTATAATGTGGCGTACATTTAAATAAACTTCAATCTTTGTGTCGTTTTTGAAATATCCGTCATAGATAAATATGTCTACAAATTCCACCACAATAATTTATCGTTCTGTTCTATCTTATTTCATTAATAGTAGATCAATTTCTAAACGTTCTGTTCTTATTTAAAATTAAATTTTATTTTCGAAAAGTCGGTGGCAGACCGTTGTAAATTTCTCATGAACACTACCTAATTTTGTATTCACTAAACGATATTGAAAATCTGATGTGGAACCTGCAAACGATTTTCTCTTACCAAATAAATAATGAAAACTTTAATCTTATTTTAATCTTAAGTGAATGACATAAAATTAAAATTAACCTTTGTATGAATTAAAAATGAGGAAAATCACTAATTAACGCTAAAGTAGGGTCTGCAGAAAAATGCTTGAAATGAAATTTGCAGAGTTTTTTATTTCCTATAACTTTAATTATATACGAGGGCGTATTGAAAAGTAATGCCTCCATCACTATAACTAATGATGAGCCAGACAATCTCAAATGCGGTTAGTCATGTACTGCAACTCTTTGTAAACAAGTCACCCTAGCGGCGATTCACAGCCGCAACCGAAAAATTCAAAACAATGCCATCTGCCGGGAAAGTCATGATTACTGTTTTCTGGGATTGTGATAGTATCGTTCATATGAAGTTTTTGGAACGTGGCTGTACTGTCAACTCCGAACAATATGTTGCTACGCTATCAAATCTGAAGCGACAGGGTTCAAGGCTGCATAGGGTTCGTCCAGACAAAGAGCTAATTCTGCATCATGACAACCCTTATCCTCACACAAGTCTGAAAACGCGCACAGCACTAGAGAAGCTTGGGTTTCAAGATATTTTACCTCATCCACCTTATAGCCCAGATCTTGCGCCTGTGACTTTTCCTCTTTCTGAAGCTTAAGGAACATCTCAACGGCATGCGTTTCTCTTCGGATGCAGAGTTGAGGAAATGGTGCCGTACGAAAAGTTGAAACTTCTTCCGTGACGGACTTTTCCAAAGCGGAGTAAGTTGGCGTAAATGTGTCGCTATTAACGGCGATTATGTGGAAAATTGATTATATTGGTACGTAGGGGACAATTTAATCATTTCACACTAATAAGTAAACAATATATCCATTACTAATAAAGTTAAAGTGATGAAGGCATTACTTTTTAATACATTCTCGTACATTTTTGTCGTAAAATACATACATACTAAGGCCGCAATATAAAAAATCCCTTTTTTACCGATTTTCATGACCAAAATACAAAATATAACTCTGCACCATAGAGGTAAAGGGTGTTAACTCCATTTTTGGTGAAACTGAGTTAACACTCTGTTTCACCAAAAAAGGAGTTAACACTACCTTTAAAATCAGCAAGGAATTTTCTATTAATTGTATACAGTGTCAAGCTATATCGGCCTTACTTGCATATTTAGAGTTTGTAATAACCATATTTTCAAATTTCTTTATACGTAAATAAAGTTAACTTCATATGATATTGCTTACAGAACTCAAGCAAAATCTTTTCAAACATAATAGAATCAACACTGAATATTTCAATAGAGTTTTGTCTCATAGACTCGACTTTCATTGGAGCCGCCACTTTCAGGTAGTAAATAAAACGACAAAACACAGACACATGTATTGGCCTAGAAAATTAAGTTCTATGTTAGGTAGGGGTATAGAAGTTAAACAATTATTTTAAAATAATTTAAATCTTTAGATCAAAAGCTATATTGGTTGTAAATTTCAAGTTTCTAATAACTAAAGAAATTTTGTTACAGTGCTATAACAAAGATTTTAAAAAATACGCTGTGAAACACTCACACCAATTTCTCTTGCCAATGCAAATAATGAAACATATTACCAAAATTAGTAATATCATACTTGAAATTGAACTTGAACCCCTGAAGTCCACAAATACAAAAAATATATAGTAGCGGATTTGCAGGAATAAAACGAAACATAACATGAATAGAAGAAAATATTTTACTTAGTTAGAACTATCACCTTTCAAAAGGTTTTAAAAAAGTGAAATTTAAACCAACATAATTTTTACAGTATCAGGAAAACAAGCACTCATATAAATACAATTAAGTAACTCCAAAACACACAACTTTAATTTTAGAAATTTGCTTAAAAAAAACAAATAAATTTTCAGGCAAGTAAAAATTTGATAAATAAATAATTAGCTTTTTTATATGTATAAAAACAAATAGTATTCCATTAAAGATGGAACCAGAATTACAAAGTTAAAGATACATTTGCCAAGAAAAAAAACTACATTTTAATTTTTATATTCAGAACCAAAAATGAAAATATAGTTTTTCTTGTTAAATAACATTTAAAATTTAGTAACCTTTATGTAAATACGAAGTCTTAGGTCTTTAAAAAGCTCTTTAAAAGAGGATAAAACGAAAGAAAAATAAAAAACACGGCGAATAAGCCAAATAATCAAACGATAATAAAATTAATAATTTTAAGAAAAATTTTACCAAATGAACAGAACTTAATTTATTCACGAAATATATATGCGTGTTTAATCCACGCTGGTTGACGGTGCACACAGCCGAGACGGATCAACGCAGTTACAGCAGGTACGGCCGTTCTAACGAACCGTAAGCTCGCGGACTCTAGCGGTGGTAAGCGAAGCAAAACTAGCTAAATGTGAAGGCAGAAAAACAATCGCTAAATTGCATTATATCAGCATATGTTGCAAGAGTGGATAGAGCTTATTCAAAAAGTGTTCGACTAGGATTGTTTTAATTATTCATGGAAATTAACAGAAATTAAAAAATTTGGGGTGAACACACCAATGAAACCAATGGAGATACAACCTATGTTAAATCATGATTAAACAATGTAAAATTAAAAACATAACTTAATTTTAATCATGAGTAGATGACGCAAAATGAAAGTCAACATCTGTTTAACCAAAAAAATACGGTACAGAAAATCCGTAATTGACGGGAAAATAAGCGGTTTAGAAAAACATGTTTGAAATAAAGTTGCAGGTGTTACCAGCTCATCACAACACTTAAAATTACACAATTATAACATTCATTTTTTTAACACCTCCGTATAGTAGTGGTAGCGTGCTAGCCTAAAACACAGAGATTAAACACAGATCTGGAGGGTCTGGAAATCATAAAAAGTCACAACTCAGCGTTCCAGTTACGTAACCCACCGTAGTCGCTAATAACGAAGCTGTGGATGCGATTTTAAGTAAATTAATAAAATACGAGTATTTACTTTTAATTATTATTTTTTAATATTACAGGAATTATTTGTCTGAAAAACCATTCCTGTAATTGTCATGACATACAGAGGAAGTTTACATCTCTGACAAAATAAATGTTATAATATTGCGAAATTTTAAGTATTCTGATGAGCTGACGATGTGGTAAAGTCACATAAGTACTTCTCAATTGGTAAGCGTTTTTACTCATTCTTTGGCTATTACTAGTAGTAATACTAATATTACTAATAGTAAAACTAATATCAGCCCCACTGGATCAAATAAATTGAACAGGACGTAAACGAAATCCAAATCTCACTTAAGGACCTGAAAAGAAAATCCGGAAATTACCACAAACTGAACAACACAAGACTTGAACAGAAGAGACGGAAAATCATGTGTTCTGACGCATCGTTATGCGTCCAGAAGAGATCAGAAAGATTGAAGGAATACTGAAGAGAATCAAGGAAAGAAACATCAGGACAAGTACTCCAACACAACAAAAATTGAAATAAAATGTTTCTTCTTTAATGAACTTGTGGCCTTATGTTTCTTCTTTAATGTCCTTTGTGGCTTAAAAAAAAGATAAAATAAAAATTACATAAAAAAATTTATTAAAACGGTGGATATATGCCACAATGTTTAACAAATTTTTTTTTTGCCATATTTAATACATATACCGATAATTTACAATAAACAAAACTAATAACTATTAACTACGGTACGGTACGATATAATTGGGTGGGGTGGTACCAATTTGTCTTCTCTGGACTCCGTACAGAGGCTGCAGAAGTTGATCTTACGAATAATCAATAAAAGACAACGAAGGTATCCATCGGAACAGCTTTTCCAATAACTCAACGTTCTTGACATCCGCCAAATATTTGCAAGAGAAGCTCTTATTTTTTAGTATAAAAATATAAACTAAAGTATGAATAACACGATTATAATACCAGAATCTCTTACTTTTACACAAGGCCTCTAAAACTTTATACCAAAGACATTTCTGCTATTTAGAGCCCAAACTGCTCAATCTGCTCCCCTTACAAATTAAAAATATGCCGGACATCATAAGGTATAAAAAAGCAGTAACATTTGGCTATTGGAAGTAGGGAGAGAAGCTATAGAAAAAATGGTTATCCCAGGAAACATATAGTTTTGTGAGCTCGTTTACCGGTTTCGATTTTAGTTTTATATTTTTAAATTAATTCTTTTGTTTTGCGTATTTTATTGTTTGTTTTGTTTTTCATTTGTACATATAATTATATAATAGCATATTTTTTAAATATAAATGTCTGAGTAGTTTAATTAGTATTTAAGTAACTAATATGTAATTGTAATTACTAACACACTAATAGATTACCGTAGTAGTTGCTAAACGTAGTAGTTAATAAACAAAAAAGCACTGAATTGATCTACCCTTGAACATGGGAAACCATAGTTGGGTGGATTAATTTCCCCACCACGAGTAAAATAAATAGTTTTAGATTTTCAAAGTATAATTAAGGAAATTAACATTTATATTGTAATGATATTTTTTTGTAAGCAATGGGAAATAAATAAATAAATAAATTAACAATTGATTATTAATAAATACAAAAAGAAATTGAATAACATTTTTAAATGGCGTTGCAAGAAGTAAAAAAACTTAAGCGCCTGCAGCGAGTCTGCACAAGAACATAACGGTTATAATGCACAAAACAATTACAACCAGTCTCAAAAAAAAACAATGAAAACTGAGACAGTAATTAAAATGAAACTTTTACCAAGCCAACGGCTTAAAACTCTGGCCAATTTGATATTTTTAATAGGTTTTAAGCAGACTGATGGTTTTTAATAAACAAATGATTTAATTAAACCAAAAACAATATCCCATAGTTATAGAGCCCGGCAAGTTATTTCAATTTTGGCTTGTGGCAGAAACAGACTGCTACGACTTCGCTCTACTACCCCTGCCAATCACATACAGTCACTTCCAATGGTACTAAACTAACACTATAATTTTAGCTGGCTATTTGCCTATTTGGTATAGTACTTTTATTTCTCCCTGCATGCTTTATTTGTTACGTAACTATAAACATTTTTGTTTTTTAGCTAATTTATTTAAAGTCGCATCGACAACTTGGTCATTGGCGACTTCTGTGGTTGTTTGGTACTGTTCCGGTGGATTTTAAAGCGTTACAATTTTCAGACCTCAGCCGGGAATCGAACCGAGGACCTTCGCGTTGTAGACTAGAGCGCTACCACTACGCTACGGTGGCGGTTTCAAAATAAATAAACATTGGTTTCAAAACAAATGTAGGTCTATCATTTGCCTTAAATGTAAACAGAAAACCCACGCTGATAAATTTTTTTTTCTCTTTAATTTTTTATTTACAACTGTAAAATGTTACAACAAGCAAATGTGATGATTATCGTGATTATGTAAATGACATGATAGGCATGAGAGGGGTAGGGCCCCCATTGGTGCCTCCCCAAGAATGAAATTTGTATATCAAATTAGCATGTCTCTACTCCAGCGTCTTTTAAGGCGTCTAGGAGGATTATCAGGTAAATGGACGGAGGAAAGTGAACGCACCAGGGGGTTCTCGTGTTCGTGTGACTTGTCGTGAAAGCGTTTGTATAGGTTTTCAATGGAATTTTGTACAAGTGGTGTTTTCAAATCTGTATGTAAGGTTTTGCTGCTAACGTAAAGAGGTGCTTTTGCTATAAGGCGTAATGTTTTTGACTGGAATGCTTGAATTCGTTGCAAGTTAGAGGGTTTGGTTGAACCGTAGATTTGGGATCCGTAGGTCCAAATAGGTTTCAAAAGAGAACAATATATGCGTAATTTTTGTGCCATTGGTAATTTTGATCGTTTGTGAAGTAGGGAACATAGAAGTTTAAGTCGGGAATTCAGTAATAAACGTTTACGTTTGATATGTGTGCTCCAAGTTAGTCGTTTATCAAAAGTCAGACCGAGATACTTGACCGTATCTGTTTTTGTGAGAGGTTCATTGTCTATATATACTGGTGGGCAATCACCATGACGGAGTGTGAAAGTTACGTGAAGAGATTTTGACGTATTAAGTTTTATTTTCCACGTTTTACACCATTCGTGTATAAGATTGAGATGATGTTGGAGTGTTAGTGAAGCGTGTATAGAGTTTTGGTCTCGGGCTAATATCGCTGTGTCGTCAGCATAGGTAGCAGTGAGGATCTGGGGTAGGGTCGGTAGGTCTGAAGTGTATACAGAATAGAGAAAAGGGGCTAAAATTGAGCCCTGAGGCACGCCGGCTAAGACAATAAAGAAATTTGAGTAGGACGATCTTAAACGAATTCTAAAGAATCTGTCAGATAGGAAGGAATTTATGATAAGGTAGTAGGTAAATGGTAGTATTTCTTTCAGTTTGTGTAAGAGACCTGTATGCCAAACTCTGTCAAAAGCTTGAGCGACATCTAGGAAACCTACGGAGACATACATCTTTTGTTCCATAGACGAAGCTATGTAATCAGTCACCCTGTGCAGTTGTTGTGTAGTGGAGTGTTGAGTGCGGAATCCGAATTGATGTGGAGGTAGTATATCATGAACCAGCGGAAGAATGCGCTTGTAAAAGAGTTTTTCGAAAATTTTTGAAGGTACTGAAAGGAGGCTTATTGGTCGGTAGGAGGAAGGTAAGTGAAAAGGTTTGTTCGGTTTTTGTATCATTACTATTTCTGCATACTTCCACTGAGTGGGGAAATGTGTCGTGCGCAATATACTATTGAAGATTGTAGTAAGGAGAACGAGCGCTTTCCGCGGTAAGTGTTTAAGTATGTCAGCTGTTATTAAATCATATCCCGGTGACTTCTTACATGGTAATCTCGAAATTTCAGATTTTACTTCGGAGGGGTGAAAGTATTTCGGCGGGAGGGATAATTGAAGCGGTTCATCTAGTGACTGAGTAAAGCGTTGGTGATGTACAGATCGGATGTCATTATGGGGAGTGAATGTTGCAGAAAGATGTCTACCAAAGCATTCAGCTTTGTCGTCATCAGTTATTAGCCAGGGTCCGTCACCCACCCTAAGGGGCATCGATGTCGTGTGATGCCGTAGTAGGCGTTTTGTGCTGCGCCAGAGACTACCATCCTTCTCGTTCAGAGTTCCAGTATAATTTTCGTATAAGCGGATGTTGTGTGTTTGAATTTGCTGTTTCAGCTCGTTTGTCAGCCGGTTTAAGCGACGTTTATCAGATGGTAGGCGAGTTCTCTGCCAAGTGTTACGGGCGCGGCGTTTTTCACGAATAAGTTCTCTGATATGAGTGGGATAGTGTGGGGCGTCTGGGACATTTGGACGGTATGGCAGTGATGCCTTCCATGCACACTGTTGAACAGAGGTAGTAAATAAATCAACAGCATCATCTACCTCCGTGTCCGTTTTAATTGATAATGGGATATCTAAGGCGTGTTCTAAATTGAACTGGAAGAGATCCCAATCCATAGGCCCGGGAGTAAGACTCGGTCTGCGTTCTGTAGAGACTGGTTGGTCTGAAACCGTTAAAAGTATGGGGGAATGATCTGATGAGAGGTAATTTACTGTGGTTATTTCAATAGGAAGGTGTGATAGATTCTTACAAACAAAAAAGTCAAGGAGGTCTGGTAATTTGGTACGCGCGGAGGGCCAGTATGTTGGACTATCTGGAGAAATATAATGTAGATGATTTTCTGTTACAGCTTTTAGTAAATTTCTGCCCCTGGGAGAACATACACGGGATCCCCACTGTATGTGCTTACCGTTCCAGTCTCCTCCAATAAGAAACCGATTACCTAGACTATTAAAGAAATCTCTGAACATTTGGGAATTTATGATGTGTCTAGGAGGACAATACACTGATCCTATGGTAAAACTTATGCTCTTGCATTGCAAATTTATCAGGGTCGCTTGGACATGAGGAGTGGAAAAAGGTGTTAAAACATTGTGTGTGATTGAGGATTTGACTAGTATGGCCGTACCCCCATGGCTTGTACCATCCGGATGATCGGTCCGATAGATCCTATAGTCGCGAATATAAAATCGAGACCTAGCTGTAAGATGTGTCTCTGAGATTAGGGCTACGTCAATACGGTGAGAATGTAAATATACGTCTAACTCAGTTTTGCGTTTCGTCAGACCGTTTGCATTCCAAAGGAGAACTGTCAGTGAATTTGCAGTGAGTAAATTAATGGCCATAACTGTTACTTAAAGACTGTGTAATGTGGGATATGTGTGTAGCGAGCGAGAAAAGAGGCTGGAGGAGTTGATTTAGTTGAACCAATAAATTTAAAATCTGATCAACATTAGGTATCTGGGGAGAAGATTGAGACCCTACCTGTGAATTATGAGGGTGAAGATGACGATGATTGTGTGGCCAGCATGATGTCTGTTTCTCTCCTGTGAGGTGGGTGGTTGTGGTGTTGAAGTCACTGAAACCGGCGATTCAGACGGTGGTAACTGATGAGTTGAGTGTTGGCGTGATAATGGAGTTAGGGTAGGTGTTTTTGTTGGTTGTTGCGGCAGAGGTGGAAAATCTTTTGGTTTCGGTGTGGCTGGTTGGTTGGAAGTATGTTTCGGTTGTGGTTGTGTGAAACGGTTTCGACTAGCTCGCAGGTGTTTATGAACTTCGCAGCCTCTGTAATTTGCTGGGTGATCTTTTCCACAGTTTGCGCAGGTGGCCGGTGACTGTCTCGTTTTACAACAACTGCCAGATTCGTGGCCGCCACCACACCTAACACAGCGGTGAGGGTGACGACAGTAAGATTTTGTGTGTCCAAAATTTTGACAGCGCGTACACTGTACAATTTCCCTCCGTTTATGTGGTTCCTCAACTGTAATCCTGGTATATAATAAAGTTTTTATGTCGTATATTTTGCCATTGTACGTCTCCGGCTCTATATCTACGAAAAACATCGGTAAAGGTGTACGATCTCGGTTCGAAATTGCAAACACCGCATTTCGAACTACGTAACCCTTATCTTTGAGAGCCTCCGCTATTAGCTCTTTTGGCGTGGTATGATGTAGTCCTTTAATGACAATACGTTGTGCTCGTTGTTCCTGCAGTTGGTATGTGTGAAACCGGGCGTTTCGGTCTTCCAAGTGATGGATGAATTGTCTGTATGTCGACGGTGAGGTTGGGTAGATGGTAACACCTTTGATACTTGACCGGAGTGAGAATGATTGCGGGCCGCCTACTTCTTCCAACGATTTTACTAGTTGGGCGTAGTCTTGAACGTCCGTTAGGAAGATTGGTGGCGGTTTCTTGTCGCGTTCAATGGATGGGTTTGCAGGTGTGTCAGGATCAGTAAGGACAGAAAATCGATTTTCTGTCGTCACGGATGGCTCTTCCAATGAAACCGAATCTGGCCGAGGTAGCCTCCTAGGGTCACTCCTAGAAACACCAGGGGCTGGCCGTTTCCTAGCAGGAACTGAATCCCATTCTTGTAATGGGGTATGATGGCTGCCATTAGTGCAGTCTTGGTTAGGTTCAGAGTCCATAGTAAATATACTATATACAGAGTCCAAATATATTTACCTAAGAAATAAATAAATAACCCGCACAAGCACAGTTCTAAATTAAATAATTAGCACACATGAAAAGCTCTTACATTATAAAAATTACAAAATAACACGAGCACAATGCTAAACACGGTTTGTTTACGTTTTGATCCACGCTGATAAATAAAATAAAATAATATTTTAAAGACAAAACGTATTTTTTTGTGCAGGCTAATTTCTAAAACTACTGAACGGATTTTCATGAAATTTTACAGCAAATTTTACATAAACTACTACTTCCGGTTGACCGATTTTGATGAAAATGTTCATGTCGGGTCCGGTAGTAATACTTAACTTAAGTTTCAAGTTTCAAGTTTGTACAATGTTTCGTACTTGAGATATTCTGTTCACACACACACACACACACACACACACACACACGCGCGCGCGCGCGCGCGCACACACACACACACACAAACCAATCGCTAAAACATGTTTTTTTTTGGGTTCAGGGGGTCTGAAAACGTGTAGATTCGGTGAAAACTCCATTTCGAAAAATCGACATGAAAACAATACTTTCCTTCCTATATATTCATAAAACCAAGAGAAAGTAAAAATGTAAGAAATTCTTAACACGGTAGTTAAATGGTAATTAAATGTTAGTGTAGTGTTGTTAAATCAGTTTTGTAATTTTGTTCCATCAGTATAAGAATTATGTCCAAATTAGGTAAAAAAAATTTGGGAAGCCAAACGCGTGAAGTTCTGACTAATTTGTTGAGATACATGACAGAAGAGGCTAAAGCAGATACGTTATTATAGATCCGAAAAAATTATTGAGAAAACTGCTGCTGCAGCTTTGAGTACCTATTTCTTCAATTCGCAGAATAAAAAAAGAAACACAATAGGTGGAAAGCGGTGAGTGTTCATCATTTAGTTCTCCGAAGAAAAGAAAGAGATCAAAAACTGTGACAGATATAAATTCTTTTGATAAATCCGCTATTCGTCAGACTAATTTTTATGTAACAGAGATGTACAGACACTTACAAAACTAGTTTCAAAGTTGCAGAACACGATATTTTTAAAGGGGGTAAATCGAATCGGTGGAAAATGCGTAAAAATATAATTTTCATTTTAATTGATCAACCTCACATACTATGGAAAATATTTTGTTTCTTACGAGACGTAAACAAATACCGTACTTGTTCGGTAAGTAGTTATAGTTATTTATAAATTAATATAATTCACTAAGATGAAATAAAACATAACACCAATAATACAATTAGATGATTGTAATAATAATTTAATAATATCGTGCATACGGTTGGTCCAAAACTACCTGCTGAAAACTAATTAAGAAACGTGGTATAAATTTCTTATTCGTGTAATAGGCTAGCCACTTGGCTATTGCAGTACAGAGGACTACCGATGGATACCCACGTTTTGCCCAGCGGTCTCCTTACGAAAATTATCCTTTAAATAAGGTGAATTTAAAGAAAATCCTAGCAGCCGAATTTTTTTTGAGAAAATTGCTACAACAAAAAACAACAACACAAACAACAACAACAACAACAACGGTAAAGTAAATAGAATAAATATAATGTATTATGATGTTGCAATAATTTTGTAATGCAAGTATGCCGTTTATGATGAGGAGAATTTCGTGATATCTTGTAAAAATACGAAATAAATATTGGCGCAGGCGTGAAACTGTTTATACTTCCTTACGTGACTGCGCTTGTGTAGAAAATTTGAAGTATATGTCGCACATCGTCGGAATTTTGAATCAGTACCGTAACAGATCCACTGAAACCTACGTCAGGTTTCATGAAACACTCTCGTTTTTATAGTACGGAATTTGACGAGACAATTTTAAACTTCTACAAAAACTGAATACTTAATAAAATTTAATAATAAAAACAAAATTAAAAAGGACATTTGTCCCTATTATTTTTGCGGTAAATTTACAAAAAGGTAAGTGGTTAAAAAAGTTTATTTCTTTTTTAAATGCAGTACCGTACTCCGAAAAGAGTCACAAATTCCTAATGTGATATCAAAAAAAAAAAATCTTGTGTGAAACACTCACGTGACTTTATCGTGCCAATGAATAATGAAGCATTTAACTTAATTTTAATCATGAGTGAATGACACAAATGAAAATCAACTTCTGTTTGAATTAAAAAAAATGAAAAATCACTGATTGACGGTAAACTAAACTCTGTAGAAAGAAATTCTGGAAATAAATGTTGTAGTTTCTTTTATCTTCTATCTATAACTTTTATAAATACACTTTTGCCATAAAATGCATACTAAGGCCGCAGTCTCAAAAATTTTAATTTTTTTACCCATTTTGGTGAGTAAAATACAGAAAAGAACTAATTGTCGCTTAACTAACCGTCGTAGAAAATAATTTTTGAATTAAAAGTAGTATGATTTTGAATTCCTGAAACTTTAATAATGTACTATATATTTCCCTAAGATGCATATTAAGGCCGTCAACTTAAAAAAACTATTTAACTGTGTATAATAAATCTAAAAAACCAAACAAATAAAAAACCTATGAACTAACGTACATATATAAAAAATAAGTGAGCCAAAAAACTTCATTTTGCCTATCAAGAATTTAAGAAATCTTATTAACATCTCGTAGAACTTTAAGAGCATGCAAAAAACCAATTATTTCAATAATAAAGCTATGTATAATTATATTATAATAAATGTAAAAAACTAAAATAAACCAAATGAACTATATATACTACATGCATAAAAAAAAAAATCTGGTGTGAAACACTCACACAACTTTCTCTTGCCAATGCCAATAATGAACAATATAAAATAACATTTGTAATAAAACATTTGAAAAAAGCAAAAAACTAACCTCAAAACATTACCTTATTTTAATCATGAATGAATGATGAAAAATGGAAAGCAACTTAGTTTGGCTTAATAATACGGAAAATCACACTTAGACGCTAAACAAGACTCTGTAGAGAAAAAAGTTTGAAATATAAGTTGTAGACCTTTTAATTTGATTACATACACTTTTTTCATAAAATGTATACTAAGGCTGAAATCTTAAAAATCCATTTTTACAGATTTTCATAAAAAAAACAGAAAGTTATTGATTACCTAACCGTCGTAAGCTAAACTAAGCGTTATACAAAGAAATGTTTGAAATAAAAGTTGTAGGTTTTCTACAACTTTAATTAAATACGCTTTTGTCCTAAAATACATACAAAGGCCGCAACTTAAAAAAAAATTTTCTATGAGAGCACAGCCTCCCCAACAATTTGAGCAGACATGGCGCCTACCTTATCTTTTAGAGCATAAAAAATGTAGTAAATGAGGTAATTTTTAAAAAATCTTAGGAGCCCTTTTTTGAGAAAATCGCAAAAAAGTGAAAAATTAGACGAATAAACTACTATCTTCGGTTGACCGATTTTTAAGAAATGTTTGTGTCGGGTACTTCAGTAGTACCAAACTTAAGTTTCAGGTTTCAATGTCGTACGATACGAGTATTTTGTTCATACACACACACACACACACACACACACACACACACCAATAGCTAAAACATGTTTTTTTGTGTTCAAAGGGTCTGAAAACAAGCATATCCGTTGAAAACTCGATTTCGAAAAATCGACATGAAAACAATACTTTTCTTCCTATATACTCGTATAGAGTAATTAGTGAGCCAAACATTTTATTTTGCTACTAACATTTTTACGTTGTTTATTCCTACATCAATTATTCATTCATGGACTCTGCTTTTAGAAGTAAAAGTAATCAATCATTAACGATTAAAAACTGAGAATATCCAGTTTCTAAAGTGATGTTGATTATCCAATCCGCCTCGTTAACAGTCGGGAGAAGATAATAAACCATTTCATACCTTGTTATGTTTTTGATAGTTTTATTACCAAACCATACAGAATGGAATAAGTAAACAATTATGTTTGATTTCCATAATATTGCTAAGCAGGGGTTGAGGCACAAGTGGAATTTAATTTAATTTTTACCACTACAGCACAGCCTCTTCAAGGAATTTCAGCAGACATGACCTTTACTAACGGGTGTTTTATTAAGGACGCAACCCTGATTATAAGAAGATAGAAGTAATACATCGATAAATTTTCTGTCCCCCAATCGGTATGTTGACAACAGTGTACTCAAGGCCAACTACCTAAGACAGTTAAAATGTTCCAGTCAAGCATTAGTGTGGTGACAGCAGTCGTTTCGTTATATTGTGTCAGCAATGGTTTTTTTCCAAGGAAGACCCGGGTGTTTTATTAAGAACGTAACCCTATGTTAATAGCCACAATCTGCGGCATATTTTTATTTTCCGTACTTTACAAATCATTAATTAATTTAAATTATTATTTTACAAATGAATAGCAAATTGCAATGAAAACGTTGTATTACTTCTATCTTCTTATAATCAGGGTTGCGTCCTTAATAAAACACCCGTTATTTATATTCTACAGCATAAAACATGTGGTAAGGTAAATGAGGTGATTTAAAAAACATCCTAGCAGCCGTTTTTGAGAAAATTGCAACAAAATTGTAAAATCGCACGAATAAACTAAACTAATAAATAAATAACAAATAAATACTACTTACGGTTGACCGATTTTGATGAAAATGTTCGTGTCGGGTTCTCTAGTAGTATGTTATCTTACAGAAGTTTCTACTTTGTACGATATTTTGTTGTTTTTTTGGGGGTTCAGGGGCCTGAAAACGTATATTTTCGGTGAAAATTTGATTTTGAAAATTGATATGAAAACAATACTTTTCTTAACTATTCATATAGGGCAAGAGCAATAAAAAATATCTGTCATTTAGGAACTCTATAAATTACGACTCACCGAAATGGCATGATAGTAACTTTTAAAAGTTAGACAAGGCATGTAGTCAACGTTCAACGAAATGATAAGTAACGATCATATCGCTGTCTTTAAAGTGCAGCATGCTCCTTTTTGTTGCGAATCACGTGTGCGTGATACGCAACAATTTTATTTTCATGTCGATTTTTTAACGCAAATACACGTTTTCATGCCCCCTGAACCGAGAAACCTGTTCTTAGCGATTGTTCTGTATAAAATTATGAACAAAATATCTCAAGAAAGGAATATTGTTCAAAGTTTAACTTTGTACTTATATTAGGTAACACTAGGGGACCGACACGTACAGTTTCTTCAAAATCGGTCAATCGGAAGTAATGGTTTATCATGCAATTTTTTCTCTTTTTTCGATTTTGTCAAAAAAGTCCCTATGATTTTATTGTATAATCTTTTAATTTTTGTACTTTATAAGCTAAGGTAATCCCCATGTTCAAATCAGCCTATCGGCTCATAACCTTAACAAGATTGTTTACTAATGGTTAAACATAGGTTATATATTTAATTATTTACATAGCCAAGAGAAAGTTGCGTGTGTTACTCAGTGGTTTCTTTTTTTAGAGTAACACAAATTAGAACTATTTTATAAATTTGGTTTCGTGTAAGATCGCTTGGAAATTACATAATGAAGTGTAGGCCCTACGCTTTAAAATTTAGGCCTACAATTTTATCTTTTTATATTTTGATGTTGCTGTTAAAGGCCAGAGATATTGGTTTAACTTTTGTAAACAACGGCTTTTAAATTGTATATCAGGTTGGGAGAGAACTCCTCCCACATCTTACAATTACAAAGGAGACTTTGCTTGGTTTTCGTTTCATGAAATTAATACTCTAGTATTTGTTTACAGAAATTGAAAGCAAAAGGAAAGTTGTCATACCTTCCTTGCGTCGTAATTTGACAATGATACACTTCTGTTCTTATACAATAGTGCTTCAATGATCCGAACTCATTGAAACCGGATCGGGTCAGATAACCAAATTTTTCGGAAAAGAAAAAGTTAAAAAATTATTTGGTATGAAACTTCAAACGATTTCCTCTTGATAATATAAATAATAAAATATAACTTGATTTTAATCATAAGCGGATTATGATAAAATTCAACCTCGGTTAAATTACTAATTGGCGCTAAACTAAGCTCCGCAGAAAAAAACTTTGAAATAAAAGTTTTAGATTATTTAATTTTCTATAACTTCAGTTATATACTTTTGTCGTAAAATGAATACTAAAGCCATAATCTTAAAAATACACTCCATTTCTTAAGAATTTAAATTATAAAATAATACAAAAAATCACTTATTTTTCGCTGTAAAATAATGCTTAAAATAAAAGTTCTCTTAATTCTCATAACTTTTTATAACTTTAATTGTATACACGTGACCTAAAATGCGTATTAAGCCCCAACAAATTTCAACGTACATGCGCTTACACTACCTTTTGTTTTTTTTTTTTAATTCAGAATGTGAGTACGTTGCAATCTGTTCAAATCAGAACAGTAAGGAACTCCATGACCCAATGAGATGAGGATTATGTGTAAATGAGGTGTAATCTTGTACAGACCCAGGCCGGCCATTCCTAAGAGAGTACGGTTAATTTTACCCTACCCCTCAAAGTACACCGGTAACCACTGTCTACTATTCAAATACGTATAAAAGTGACTACCTTTACTAGGATTTAAACCAGGAATCGTTGTCTACGAAAATCAGCTGTCAAACAGCTGACTCGCGGCGATGGCTTTTCTTCTAATTTCTATTTCACGTTCAGAATGCAGTACAGCTCTTATGAGGACCCGTTGTGTTATCAAGCGTACCGAAAACATCAGGCACAGCCTAAACAATAACTCTCCTTCACCGACACCATCCGAAGGTCACGGGCACAAATATTTAGAGTTTCGCTTACCATGCTCTTACAAGCTCATTTTTAATCACAAAATTCCGAAAAAAATACTTACGCTTCCTAATGAATGGTACTTTATTTCGCTGTAAATGTTATTATTATACTCTGATATTTAGGTAATTGACCGTAGATACGTATAAGAGAAAGGAGTAAGACGTCTCTCTCTTCGTCCCCTCACTATCTGGCCAGGGGAGTTTTATTACCATTTTTAGACCTTTCCGAGATACTACCGACTGTTATTCAAACAAGATTAAATCTTGTTTGAATAACTCCCATATGAGATACATTGCTTATGGAGTTCCCGTACTGCATTCTGAACGTGAAATCAACTATATAGTCCAGTAGTTCTCAACCTTGGTTTGGTTACCATGAAGAGAGTTCCCGCACCACACTACCGTACGAGTTAGAACGACCCAGTAATAGCAATGGAAGCAATTAATACCCTGTTAATTTTTCAACCACCTGCTTGTGGCAGCTGGGCTTTTCGACACAAAAAAAAACTGGCGTAAAACACTCACACAACTTTCTCTTAGCAATGCAAATAATTAACAATATAACCTAACATTAGTAATGAAACATTAGAAGTAAACAAAAAGCTAACCTCAAAAAACATAACCTTATTTTAACCATGAGTGAAAGACGCAAAATGAAAATCAACCTCAGTTTGGCTTAAAAATATGGAAAATCACTCTTTCACGCTGAACTAGGCTCTGTGAAAAAAATGCTCTAAATAAAAGTTGTAGATCTTTTAATTTCCTATAGACCAATCGCTAAAAACATGGTTCTTTGGGGGTCAGGGGGTCTGAAAACGTGTAGATCCGGTGAAAATTCGATTTCGTAAAATCGACATAAAAACAATACTTATCTTCCTATATATTCATATAGGCAAGAGAGAATAAAAAAAAAAAAACAAGAAGCGCGAGAGACTCAGTTGAACAGCAAATGCGGGTGTTTATGTCTTTAATTCCACCAAGAATTGAACTTTTATGGAAGAAGCAACGAACTTAAGTTTCTTATTAATAACTCTAATCTTTTGTTGTAAGACGTAAGCCAATAAATCCCCCCCCCCCGAAAATGAGTTTTTCCATATTATTTTTTTGTTCTTATTTTCAAATAAATATTGAGTGAAATCATTTTAATTCTATCACAAATATCATAAAGTCTCAGAAGTTTTGGGGCACACCCATTGAGAACCACTGCTCTAGACAAACACGGTGGGTTCCTATCTTGTAGAGAACAAAACATGAAGTAAATGAGCCGATTTTAAACGAAATTATTGGGGCCGTTTTTGAGAAAATTTTACGAACAACTACTACTTATGGGTGTTCAATTTTGATGAAAATGTTCGTGTCCGGTTCCCGACGGTACCTTATTTAAGTTTCAAGTTTTAGCATCGTAAAATATTGCGGTTTAAGATATTTCGTTTCTTTATATCTTTTATATTTTTCTGCTTGTACTTTTAACACGTTGATTTGTTTTTTGCTGTTTCCTTGTTCCTAGAATCTAGGAGTTACGCCGTTCTTTGATTCTCCAATGTGTACTTGGTTTAACAATCCTTTATTTGAAAGTTCCATTTGCCATTTCTGAATAACCTTCTCCAAGATACAGTTAAAAATAACAGGAAACAGCCCATGACCGTGCATAACAAGTTTTAATTACAAACTCTTTGCGGATTTCTCCTAGAAATTTTATTTTTCATCGTGTTTGAATTAATATTTTCTCAGTATTAGGTTTAATCTTGATTTGTATTGAGAGTGCTTTCTTCTTGTACAAGTGATGAGTTAGTTCTTCGAAGTGCACCGGTCATCTATCCTTGTATGCTGTTCGCTTCCTTTTCGCTGGTCTTCGGTTGTATTATCTCCCCAAGGTACTTGACGCTATGAACTTTTCCAATTTTAAAGTTATATTATTATGAGGTGGAAGAAAAAAGAATAATTTCCAAGGGAATTGTCAACAATTTATCTTTTTAAATAAATTGTAGGTGTTTTATTTCTTTATTCAATATTTTATTTGATATAAAGGAAAGTTCTGACGTGTTTATCTTCACATAAATGTATTCATCTAAGGAAATAAATAAGAGGTAAATTTTCACGTTTATAAACGTTCTTGCCACAACATGAATTTGAATCCATTATCTTCTCTCAACTTTTTAACTCGACTGAAAAAATAGATATTGCTATTACGACTGTAGCAACAATGTGCAATTGACTCACTATGCGTGGAAATATATTCCAAAAAATTTCATCAGCAGCACAGTGGTAATAACGGAATCGCGTAAATTGAAACACACATTTTCACTTTCTCTTGTCATATTTATATGAAATGTAGATAAGGAAAGTACTATTGTCATACTCCATAATTATTATTATAATTTTATTCATGAATAATGTAAACAACCTGATATGAAACACTCACACGACTCTATCTTGTTAATGTAAATAATTAAAAAATATAACCTATGTTTAGTCATGAGTAAGTACAATGTAATACGGAAAAACATATGTAATCATGAGTGAAAGACGCAAAATGTAAATCAACCTCTCTCCAACTTGAATATACAAAAAATTACTAATTGCCGCTAAACTAAGCTCTGTAGAAGAAAATCCTTGAAATAAAAGTAGTCTTTAATTGTCTATAACTTTAACTACACACACTTTTGTCTTTAAAATGCGTTCTAAGACCGCAACATTAAAAAAACCTTTTTTTTACCGATTATGATGAAAAATCACTAAATAATAATAATACCATAATAATTTATTTATTTCCATGATATTACATAAAAAAGAAATCACCATAATACAACATGTCTTACAGAAAACTACAATCCTATTATGTTAGAGGTGATGGAAATTATCCCATCCAACTATGGACAAAACCATGTACTAGGATAGTTTGGAAACTTTTAAATAAATATTAAAAAACTGAAGTATTAACTATCAGCAATAGCATTAAATACCTACTATATTTACTTACTACACTAACTTAACTAACTAACTTAACCAATACTTTGCTATTTAAGATTATGATTGTATCAATTATGATAAATTACATTTTAAAAATGATTAAACTTACACTATTTTTAATAAAATAAAGATAATTAAATACAACCTAATATTTATTATTACATTTAAAAATTAAAAATAATAACAAAAACAATAAAAAAGTAAATCAATATACTATTTTATTTTCCTCCTTTCTCTTTTGTTACATCTATATTTGAATATTGCTGACCATTTTTGCTATTTTCTCTCTACCTGTTTTGCCTATCCATTTTTTTAGTTCCTCATAAAATTTTAAACCCGTTAGTCTTTTTAAATCTAACCACTAATTGTCTAACCATTGATTGTGGTTTATATATTTTTTTATTCTAGTCAGTGCAAATGACGCTGGCGTTGTAGAACAAAAACGCTTGAAATAAAAAATGTTTTATGGTTTTAATTTTTTTAAATGTATTTTATTGCTATAAATACATGATTAATAATAATAATTACTACAAATGAATTTATAATCAAAAGATACTCTGTAATATTCCGTATTTTATAACAATTACTAATTATTGAATCAAAGAAAAATTTAAATGGCGCTGCTAACAGAAGTAATGAAAAATCTTGAGCGCCAGTAGCGAGTCTGTAGAAAGTATTTACAAGTTACAATGCACATAATACATCAGTTAACAAGATTACAAACATAAACAGTCAAAAGATACAGTCACGGCAATATAACTCTTTCCAACAGAAACAACGACAGCATAAAATGAGACCGTCCATAGGAAAAAAGATCTTATCTTCACCCAAGTCTGAAGTGAGGTTATATGTTTCCTACAAGTGTTACTTGTTTTCGGAAAACTGTAGTTTAAAGTTGGTTAATATTTCATTGATAATATTTTTCAATTAATATATTTCTATTAGTATTTACTTTCCTTGTCTTTGTCAGATGTCATATCTTACTTATGTAAAATTTTGTGCTAAATCCAGTGATGTATTCAAATAATTGGTATTTGAAATAGTTAAAATCCTGTAGCAGATTTTCTGAGATCATGTCAAATGTAAAAATTTACGGACGGACAAAAAAATTGAAAAATTTTATTTTAATTTGAACACTTAACAAAGATAAAACATTACAAAATCATTTTTTTTCTATTTTAACAAAAATCGAATTAGTAATTGAAATAATAATAAAAAAACTAATCTTAAAAAATAAAATAAATAAAAAGATAATGATACTGGAAATAGGCGTAACTAAAAATATACATTCTGAGAATTTTATTGATTTTCTTGTTAAGTGTGGAGGCAACAATCTTGACTATTTTCTTGAAAGGATATTCTTCAATACTTTTTTTACTTTTTTCATGTTTTGAGCCAGAACTTTTCTTTTTCTTTTACGTATCCACCAGAAAAGGGATCCTTCCACCAATAAGAAATAAGAAATAAGGTGAAGCTAAGGTTCGTTTTCCCTATTTGACATACTGTCTATTTTTGGGAGTTTATTCAGGTTTGGAATTCAAAATGAAATGAAATAGGGTTATTTGTAATATTTAAAATAACAAAAACCGAAAAAATATCATTTTTTGACCTAATTCCCTTGTTTTTGATCTCCTGAAAATTTTGCTTAGTGAAGATAAGGCTGTTTTTCCTATGGACCGTCACAAATAACATTTTTTTACCCTAATGTGTGTACGTGCAATGTTCATTTTAAAAACAATAAGCAACCCCATGGCTCAATGAGATGAGGATGATATGTATGACGGGTAAATGTGGTGTAGTCTTGTACAGACTCAGGCCGACCATACCTGAAAGAACATAGATAATTGAACCCCATCTATCAAAGTACATCGGTAACCGCTGTCTAGTGTTCAAATCCGTATCTAAGTAACTCCTTTAGTTGGATTTGAACCAGGAACCTTCATCTCTAAAACTTAGATTTTAAACAGCTGACTCGTGGCGACGACTTTACCTCTAGACCAACCCTGTGGGTTAATAATAAAATTAAACTAAAAAGATATTTCATAGGCCTATATAACTATAATATACCCCATCATTATAATAAATATAAACGTTTACAATAAAATCAAAACTGTTAAATAATAATCACACCATTTTACCAAATATAATTACAGCATTTAGTTTAAGTAGCCAATTAAATGATTTAGCGTGGAGAAACATAAAATTTATACATTTCGTATTATTTCGTTTAAAAATAATGTACACTTTTTCTCTAATATACATATTAAGGCAGCAATCATAAAAATATTTTCAGCAAGAGCACAGCGCTCTCATGAATGTCAACACACATGCTGCGTATCCTACCTTCATCAGAAGAAAACATTTGTAATTTTAGTGAATTAAAATAAAATCATACGAGATTTTTTGATAAAAATCGCAAAAAAGTGACGTTGTCTTCATAGACGAAAATGTTCGTGTTGGTACCCTCCTAACGTAAGTCCAAGCTTCAAATTCGCACGCTATTCATTTATTGAAATATTTTGTTCATATGCGCGTGCGCACGCACACAGACAAATTACAAAAAATTAAGTTCGAAAAATCGACATGAAAACAATACTTTACCTCTCTACATCATATTCATATAGGGCAAGAGAAAGTACAAATGCATCTCATTACGAACGTGGGTTTCTTCTTATCTTTATTTTGATGCAATTAACAAAACAAGGTGATTTAATTTATTTGAAACAGAATAACTTCAATGGAAATTTTTATTAATTTTTCTTATTAAAGGTATTTATTAAATTAAAATATTAAACATATATTACGTAATGTATAATGACAAAATAACAAAAGCGACTTTTGTTCAGCGTAACAAATATTAATTTGATTATTTCTTTGTGAAATATGGTGGTGGTGGTGGTGATATTCTTTATAGGTATTAAGCCAATTATCAGCTAATAATGAGCCAATATCTCTTATTTTGATAATGGAATTATGTAATTAGGTTTCCAGCGTAAATGTCAAGGTATTTTCCAATAATTTTCTCTCATCTATTCATAAATTTTAAAGTGATAACGTGAAAATGGTGAAAAATCAATGTTTACTTTTTCTTTCCCTATATGAATATTATATGAATTGGTATAAATAATTAACAAACATTAATAGGGAAGGAAAGTATTATTTTCATGTTAATTTTTCCCAATCGAATTTTCACCGTATATAAACGTTTTCAGGCCCCCCTGAACCCCAAAAGGATGCTTTTAGCGATTGGTCTGTGTGCGTGTAAACAAAATATCTCAAGAAGAAAATATCTCAAAATATCATACAATATTGAAACTTGGAACTTTTATTAGAAAATCACTAATTTACACTAAACAAAGCTTTGTCGAAAAACATTTTTTAAATAATAGTTGTAGGTTTTTTTAAATTTCTATATATACGAGGTAGGGTCAAAAAGTTCCCGGAATGGTCTCATGCAGTCAAGCATTTGTTTGCTGGAAAGGAAATTTTTGTTTGGGAGGTTGGTATCACTACTAGGGAAGATGCTGTGCCATTTAGCAGGCAGTTAGAGTTGGTTTCCTGCGTGAGGTGTCTGATATTTTACAAGTAGTTTTTTTCTTTCGTCGGATTGTGAAATGTCATCATTAGAGAAGCGTGCAAATATCAAATTCTATGTGTTGCTGGAGAAATCACCCTCGGAGAATCTTGAGATGCTGAAGAAAGCATCCAGAAATGTTGCAATGAAGAAAACGGCAGTTTAGGAATGGCACAAGCATTTTCGTGACAATCGCACAACAATTAAAGATGACGTTCGGATGGAGTGGCCTTCCACTTCTACCACAGACGAGAATGTTGAGCGCGTTCGATAACTTCTCCGTGCAAACAGGTGACAACAGGGAAACAATCAACAAAGAATTGTACACAGAGATCTTAAAACGATTACGAGGAGCAATTCGACGAAAGCGGCCTGAAAAATGAACAAATGGGCAGGGAATGATTCGTTTTTGTTGCATGACAATGCCCTGTCACATCGATCCCTAGTGGTGAAACAATACCTTGCAAAGAACAATGTCACTTCTCTGGAACACCCTCCAATATTCCTCCGATCTTGCACCACCGGATTTTTACCTTATTCCACAACTGAAAATGACATTATTGGTACATCGGTTTGCTGATTCATCAGAAGTGATGGAAAATGTGACGAAACAGCTGATAGAACTTTCGAAAAATGGCTTTCAGGAGTGTTTCCAACGATTGTATGAACGGTGGAATAAGAGCGTAGATGCAGGAGGAGAGTATTTTGAAGGGAAATAGAATTAAAATGTTGTACATCCCATCAATCAATTTCTATTAACCAATTCCGGGAACTTTTTGACCCTACCTCGTATATATATAAGGTCGCAATTGAAGGGCCTGAGTACTACAGGATTGGACAGGACAATTTCGCTGAGTTCATCCGTGGCACGTGTTCGTAAAAGTTCATTCTTCTTTTTCACACCACTTCGGTGACTTTTTCACATTTGTGTATAGTTAATGGTTATGCCGTCTTTTATACACCCATTGGTTCTAACAGGACCCAAGAATTTCCTTATAAATGTTTCACTCCTTGATCAAATTCAATTTCTCGACAAGGCCTTTCCTATTTAATGCGATGCCTTTCGACTCTTGTAATTTTAACTTAATATACTTTTCAGATTATAGTTGGAATTGAATCCAAACTTTCTACTTTGGTATTGAGCATGCTAACTACTTTGCTATAGAGAGACCAGTAAAATACTTCAGAACTAGTAACACGCGCGCGCGCGCGCACACACACACACAAACACACACAGAAAGAGTGAATGGCAAAGAGAAAATGGTTTTGACTGTAACCATCCTTGGCTGTCTGTACTTGGTGCCTATACTCGGTCTATACTTGTCCCTCTATTGTTTCTTATATTTATTAATGATCTTCCCCATTTCTATCAAATTTCGTTACTGCACTGACTGCTGCAACTAAAATATTAGTAATTAAAGTACAGCAGTTAGTACACTAACAAATGAAACAGCAAATATTAACGTGTTAAACAGAATATGTAAATGGTCTCTTGTAATATTTAGTATTAAATGAGTAGTCCATTTGCAAAACGAGTTATTTACAGTTTATAAAAATTTTGGGAAAACAAAAAACTAATAAAATATTATGTTTCCTAGACAACCATTTTAAAATTTTACCAAAACAAATTAAAAAAATATGATGATCATTGGCTGTATAATTCACATACTTTTGATAACACTTTGGAATTTGAACTGTCGTTCTAACTTGCCAAACACCCTATCTGGAGGTATAAATGAATTACCAACGACAGGTAATAGAAAGTAACTTATTTGACTTAAGGTGGCGCTTTGTTAAATAATCAATGTGAAAGCATGTACTGGGTAGCTGTGTTTTTTACTGTGGCCACCGCAACCATCAGAGAATAAACGTACCTTGTGATGCGATCATCGTTTAAACTATACAACTGGTGGTGCAATGTCGTTGCAATTTGTACCAATCGTTTGCCATACTTATCTTCCATCCTCCGCCCATAAATAGGATGTGGTATTTTCTTTCGTTTGTACATCATGCGAATTACCTTTGCAAATGGTAAGCTTATACAAATAAAGTGGTCGCCGATAGTAAGCTTCAGGTCAGGTACCTTGGGCAACACGAAATTCTTTTACCAGTCATAAGATAAGACGGTTTCATTTTCGGCTGATGTTTTTAGCATATCAAAAAAAGTTTTAGCTCTTCCATTATGCGCTTTTCAGTTCCGTTTGGAGAGCGTCTCTTTTATTTTTATTATTCACTAAGCTTATTCTAATTTGCAAAGAAGTACGTCAAACACTTGTTTGTGTAGGATGCATCAAAACTGATATTGAAATTTTATTTTAAATTGTATGTAAAACGTGATCTGATGTTAGAAAGATACAGTATTTTTCAGTGTTGCCAATATTCAAAATAGTAAATCAGCTAACAATATTATTATATTACTATAAGGAACTAAACTTAAAAATATGCAGTTATAAATTAAAGAAAAGTGAAAATAACTGGTTTTGGAATTGTTTTTCTGAGTCAGCCATGTTACTCTGATCGGTTTTAACGCGATTTGCAAACCAAAATTTAACAGATAGAATTGACGCATTTTGGATCTGCTTGGGTAATGGAAATAACTTGTTTTGCAAATTGGACCTAATGAATGCGTTAAAAATTCCTTGAAAATAGTATTTAAGACATTGTAAAACGTTAAATTCTATAGCGTTCAAACGTAAGCGTGTAAACGTTCAATATAAAGCCGTTTTCATACTTTAAAAAATCACCTATTAATATATATATATATATATATGAAATTTTAAAATCCGCGAAAAGGAACACAGAGTTATTTACAACAAAAAACAAACATAGTTATGAAAATCACTACACCGATGATTACAGAATTGAAAATTTTAGAACTGCAAAGTTTTCTAAAGGAATTCACTATAATTCCTATTTTTCAACAAATTACCATCTAAAATAAGTTTCCTTAATTCGGAAAACTTTGATCTGGAATTGAAAGATTTTTAACAAAACACATTTTATTCTGATCAGAAGTTCTTAAATTATCAAACAAAGAATGCTCTTATGTAATTTGTGTAGAATTTAGACTTAGGCCTGCGTAACATTTTATAGAGTAATCTAGCTGAAATACCCGTTCTTCGAACGGATTTTTTGGTGCTTTGGACGGTTCGTTGGTGTACCGAGTAAATAAATAAATTTACTATTTATATAGAGCAATGAAAAATTATGTTTTGAAGATTTACGTACACAACAAATCTGTGTGTGTAATGTAACTGTCGGTAATTTAATTATTTGCTACAGAGCAATAAAAATAGCTGTTATGATACCGTAAATGAAAGGTAAATCTCAATAGGAACACTCCATGATGGTTAACTACTAAGGTGACTGTCATTCGTTTTTGACAGTGTACCGAGAACGGGTGTGTTGTGTGTGGTAGGGTAGTGGTGAAAGGGGTAGGTAGGTAACTAAAGAGAGTTTGGAATGAATACCGGTGGTGCTTGAGCCTATGTTTATTTTGTTTTCTAAAATATTTCTATGTTTATTTTTATAAAATTTATAATATATCCGTTATTATGCATGCAAATGAAAAACTCTACATAATAAAAATTATTTGTCTTTAAACATTTCGTAATTTTGATTATATAATATTTTTTGATACATTGACTTTTTAACGGAGATATTCGTAGTTTCTTGTTTACCCCTCCCTCTGAACTCCCTCGCCCCTTTGAGATATTATAAAAATTTATAGCCTATTTTCATTTTGATTATGTTCAGTACCTGAATACCGAAATTTATAGAATTTCGTTCAGCGGTTCTTACGTGATGCCATAACATACAAACAGACAAAAATTCAGCTGAACTAATTTTCAGTGTTTACTCGGTAGATTGGCGTAGAAACAAAATTTCGGGCATTTTGAAAAATTTTACAGACTAAATCACAATTTTATTTCTGTGGATGAGGAACCTGAAATTCCAATGTATTAAAATTTTAGTAAAGTTAAAGCAGTAATTTAATGTAATCACAAGTTATTAGTTTCTCTTGTCCTGTAAGAATTAAAGGGAATGAAAATACTGTATTACTGTCAATTTTTCCAAATCGAGTTTTCACCGGATATTCAGTTTTCAGCACCCCTGAACCCAGAAAACATGTGTTTAGCGATTGGTCTGTGTGTGTGAACAAAATATCTCAAAAACGGAATAGCGTACGAAGTTAAAACTTGGAACTTAAGTTAGGTACCACTAGAAGACCCGACACGAACATGTCATAAAAATTGATCTACCGGAAGTAGTAGTTTATTAGCACAATTTTTGATTCTTTTGCTATTTTCTCAGAAACGGGTCTACGATTTTTCTAAAAACTCACCGCGTTTACTACATTTTTTATAGTCTACAAACATCGAGTCATGCCAAGTCGCCACATCTAATAAAACTCTTAGGGGTCTGTGCTCTCGTAGGAAAAAATTGATTTTTAAAATTACGGCCTTAATATGATTATTAAAGCCAAAATTATTATACTTAGGATAAAAGTAAATTATATATAATTAAAGTTGTGGACCATTTAAAACCTACAACTTTTACTTAAACATTTTTCTTTGAACGCTTAATTTAGCGTCAATAATTAATTTTCTGTATTTTAATCATTAAAATCGGTAAAAATAGGATGTTTTAATCTTGCTGTCTTAATATGCATTTTACGTCAAATATGCGAAATTAAAGTTATAAGAAATAAAAAAAATCTACTACCTACGTTTATTCAACGCATTTTGTTTCATAGAAATAGCGTCAATGGCGCTAAAGTAAACATCACTTTCATTTTGCATCATTCACTCATGATCAAAATTAGGTTACCGGTACGTTTTTTTACTTTTTCTTGCGTAAATACATATATAGGAGGGAAAGTATTGATTTCATGTCGATTTTTCGAAATCGAGTTTACACCGGATCTACACGTTTTTAGACCCCCCCTGAACCCAAAAACCATGTTTTTAGCGATTGGCCTGTATGAGTGTGTGTGTGTGTGTGTGAGAGAGAGAGAGAGAGAGAGAGTGTGTGTGTGTGTGTGCGCGCGCGCGCGCGCGTGTGTGTGTGTGAACAGAATATCTCAAGAACGGAACATTGTAGTCTACAAACGTGAAACTTGAAACTTGAGTTACATACTACTACCGAAACCGACACGAATATTTTAATGAAAATCGGTCAACCAGAAGTAGTAGTTTATTCGTGTAATTTTTCACTTTTTTGCGATTTTCTCAAAAACGGGTCCTACGATTTTTTTAAAAATCGCCTGGTTTACTAAATTTTATATGCTCTATAATAAGATAGGGTAGGCGCCATGTCTGCTGAAATTCTTGGCGAGGCTGTTTTCACGTAAAAAAATTGTTTTTTTTAAAGATTGCGGCTTTGATATGCATTTTAGCGCAAACATTTTTATAATAAAAGTTGTAGAGAATTTAAAATCCTACAACTTTTATTTCAAATATTCTTTTGTATAACGCTTAGTTTATCGGTAATAAGCGATTTCTGTTTTTTCTCACGAAAACGTTTGAAAAATCGATTTTTTTTAAAGATTTCGGCCTTAGTATTCATTTTACGACAAAAGTGTATATAATCAAATTTATAGTAAATTAAAAGATCTACAACTTTTGTTAATAGCATTTTTATCAACAGAGCCTAGTTTAGCGTGAGAGAGTGATTTTCCGTATTTTTAAGCCAAAATGTGGTTAATTTTAATTTTGCATCTTTCAATCATGATTAAAATTAGATGTTTATTGAGGTTAGCTTTTTGTTTACTTCTAATGTTTTATTACTAATGTTAGGTTATATTGTTAATTATTTGCATTGGTAAGGGAAAGTCGCGTGAGTGTTTCACACCAGATTTTTTATTTTACATGGTTTACTCACGATTAAACATAGGTAATATTTTTTATTATTTACATTGGCAAGAGAAAGTCGTTTTTCACGCAAGATTTCTTTTAGTAAATATATTAGATTATACACAAAAAATTGTTTAAATTACTTGTTAAAATAATCTTTTTAAATGCTGTAAAATTACTATATCTCACGATGTCTATTCCTGCTGACAAAATAACGTTTTATTAATTAACTTAATTATTTTTATTAATTATTTAATTTATTTATCCAACTTCTTCGCACTTTATAACAGACGAAGTTTCGAGAGAAGAAAACGTTGAATAAAGGTATTGTGTTATGTGAAAAGACATTTTGATGATGACAATTCCCTTGGAAATTATGTTTTGTTGTACTAAAGAGTAATATAACTTTGAAAGTTTTTCATTTTACTTCTAGTAACTTATAAGATGTATTCAGAATATTTTATTCTGTAAAATATTTATATGATATACATTTCGGAAGTAAAATCAATTATTCATAAAGAAGTGCGATATTGATTATACATTTTGAAAACGAACTTTACACATGCAGAAATATACAACTCTAAATATAACAAACACTAACATAAAAAACATTTGTGTGAAACACTCAAACGACTTTCTCTTACAAATGAACAGTAAACCTAATTTTAATCATGAGTGAATGACGATAAATGAAAATCAACCTCTGTAGAAGTTAAAAATACGGAAACTTACTAATTTTAGCTAAACTAAGCTCTATAGAAAGAAATGCTTGTAATAAAAGTTGTAGGTTTCTTTATTTCCTGTATTTTTGATTATATACACTTTTGTTGTAAAACTAAGGTCATAATTTTGAAAAATCCCAATTACCTACTCACCAATTTTGGTGAGCAAAATACAGAAAATCACTGATTGCCGCTAAAATAAGCGTTGGAAAAGAAATGTTTGGAATAAAAGTTATTGGTTTATAAAGATTTTAAAACTTTGATTATATACGCTTTTGTCCCAGATTGCATATTAAGGCTGCAATCTTTAAAAAAACATTTTTTACCACGTGAGCACAGGCCCCAAAAGAATTTCAGCAGACATGGCGCTTACCTATCTTATAGAGCATAAACAAATTCATAAATGTGGCGATTTTAGAAAAAAATCAAAGGAGCTATTTAAGAGAAAATTGCACAACGTGAGAAATTTTACGAATAAACGACAACTACTTACGGTGGACCGATTTTGATTAAAATGTTCGTGTCGAGTCTATGTTAGTTGTATCTAACAACTAACTTTCAACTTCGTTACGCTACGCTATTCGATATTTGTTTATTTTATCTATATACGATATTTTGTGCTCCCCCCCACACACACACACACACACACGTAAACACACATATACATGGGCGCGCGCACGCACACACACGCTCATACAAATGCTAAAACATGGTTTTGGGTTCAGGGCCTGAAAACGGGTACTATATCCGGTGAAAACTGTGTTTCGATAAATCGACATGAAAACAATACCTACTTTCCTTCCCTATATATTCTTACAGGGCAAGAAAGTATAAAAAGAGACTGAAAAATTGGAATAAAAAAATAGATTTATAAATTAAGTCATTCATTCGAGTTTTTATAATGACTTTTAGAATACCTTTGCATTAAGAAAACTGATGTAATAACGAATAATAACCCCTTACTTAGTCTGGTTTCAGCAACTGTCAAGATTTCATTAGCTTTCAACCTACTTAAAAATTAATCATTAAGTTATAAAACCTAGTTTTTTTTAATAACTTTGTGAAAATATAATTTAAGTTTTATGGTATATGTTTTACTCGACAATTTTATTATTTATTTATATTCAAGGAAAAAATAATTGAGAAATTCTCTTATTTTCCTAGATCTAATAATTTTATAAGCTGTCTCAAAAATTTATGTCAAAGAATTTGTCGAAGAAAAATAATTTTATTTGTTACATAACTCATTTGCTACAAAACAAAACAAAATATGGTGCGTAACACTCAAACGACTTTCTTTTGCCAATGTAGATAATAGACAATATAACCTATGTTTAATCATGAGTGAATGACGCTGAACGAAATTAACCGCTGTTCAACTTTAAAGACATAACATCATCACTAATTGACGTTAACTTTCTCTTGTCGATGAAGTAAATGATCACTATAGTGTAACATTACTAATAAAAAATTAGAAATAAACAAAAAACTAACCTCAGAAAACACAACCTTACTTTAATCATGAGTGAATTATGCAAAATAAAAACCAACCTTAGTTTGGCTTAAAAATACGGTAAATCACTTTTTGGCGCTAAACTAGGCTCTGTAGAGAAAAATTCTTGGAATATATGAAAAATTATTGCAGGTCTTTCAATTTCCTATAAATTTGGTTATACACTTTTGTCATAAAATGCATACTGAGGCCGAAATCTTAAAAAATCGATTTTTTATACAGATTATCATGAAAAAAATGACTAATTACCGCTAAACTAAGCATTATACAAATAAATGTTTTGAATAAAAGTTGTAGACTTTTAAATTCTCTACAACTTTTATTATATACTTTTTTGCGGTAAAATGCATATTAAGGGAGCAATCTTTTAAAAAAATGTTTTTTCTACGAGAGACCGCCTCTCCGAGAATTTCAGCGGACAAGGCGCCTACCCTATTTTGTAAAGTATAAAAAATATAGTAATTTAGGTGATTAAAAAAAAAAAAATCGTAGGAGCCGTTTTTGAGAAAATCGCAAAAAAGTGAAAAATAACTCGAATAAACTACTACATCCGGTTGACCGATTTTGATGAAAATGTTCGTGCCGGGTTCTCTAGTGGTACCTAACAAGTATCAAGTTTTAACTTTTTACGATATTCCGTTCTTGAGATATTTTGTTCACACATACACACACCCACACAACAATCTCTTAATCATGTTTTTTGGGTTTAGGTGGTCTGAAAACGAGTATATACGTATATTTTGTTGTTAAACTTGATTTAAAATAAATTTTTTGAAAAAGTTTGCACCAATTTTTCATTACTATCGCGACTAGGACAACATGGACAATAATGTAACTTTTGAACAAACTAATAGATTTTCGTGATTTTTTTTTGTTTTGTTCTATTTCACGCTCCTTACAGAAATAGTACTAACAGTACGAAGTAAGCAACACGACACGACGGTTCTGATATTCTAATAATCTAATATTCGGTTCTGATATGGTTGTGTGTGTTAAAAGTTGGTTGTGAGTGTTGGTTTAGGTCTTGTTACAGAGTGTTATTGTAAATTATTTAGACGTTTAGCTGTTTTGTGCTTTTTATACAATGCTTGAAGTTATACAAGGTTTTTATACAATGAAAGTTTGAAGTTCGTAGAAGTACTTAGTACATTCTTGTACTAAGGTAAGTGTTGTTTATAAAGTTATTTACTGTTTTCTGAAAATCTAATTTTTTTGTACAAAAGGAACATTTTCTTATAAACGGTTAAAGTTTTTGTGCTGAAATTTTCAGGGTAGTTTTATGTAATAAGGATTCAAGATATCACAGTGGGATTTTTTATATACATTAGATCTGTTGAAATTATTAACAATAAACCATGCAATTTCAAAGATCTTTTGTAACTTGGTCTAAAAAATGTTTACTAAAGTACAAGCAAATTTTTTCGTTTTTTTTTTTGGAACTGTGAGAAGTTTAGTAAAAATTGCATCAATTCATTACCAATTAATTCATAAATTCATTAAAGAAATTGTAAAAAGTGTTGTGTTCACTGGTAAAAATTTGACAGATGTATCTTTGATAGAAGTTGAGAATATATTTCTTGTATAACACGGAGAAGTATAAGAATTCCGGGTCCCCCTAAAGAAGTCAGAAAGGATATTGAGAAAACCGGAATAAACCGAGAAAATTTAATGAACCAAACCATACTCAGTGAACTAATTACAGACTGTAAGGGCTTCCATGAAGAGCAAAAACAGAACACCGGGTGGATAGAAGAAAGGAGAAAAGCCTACAGTAAGCGAATACTGAGAATGTGGGCTGCAAAAAGAGCTTCAGAAACGTTTAAAGTCATCTCATGAGGTCTGAAATTGGCCCTATACGAAGAAAACATAGGAACGAATGGATATTTAAAAAAAAGCAATGGTGCACAATAACGACATTTCAACTGTTACAAGATGTTAACTTTGAATTCAGTATTGCCAATTGGCATGTAAGGAGACATAAAATTTACTTATTACTTCTACCTTCTTAATGTTACGGTTGCATCCTTTTTGAAAAAACCCGTTACTAAATGGTCTCTACATTTAAGGGACACCCAGTGATTGCAAAATAAGTTATACTGTATTAATAAATGTATTTTCACAGTGGGTAGAAACTCGTGTATTTTATAAGAAACAACTTAGTCAGAAAGTTTGCAAATAATATTCTTTATATTTATTTACTAATTAGAAATCAGATGGAAAATGAAAAGTTATAAGTTTACACGGGCATGCACATCTACTAGTTTAGATACAGGGTGTAACAGAAAAAGTGCCCGTACTGTATGATTTTCACGATTTTAAATAAATATATTACTGAATTTATTTATCATACAAATTATAACTCTGGTTACGATGAAAGAAAACTCAAAAAGTTTGATCACTGATACTTGGTATCACAAATATTCAATGTAAGCACCCCTTATGATACGACAAACATCAAGTTTGTAATCAAGCTCTTGCCAGAATTTTATAACAGTGTTTAGGTCGATCGATTTAATGGTTGCAGTGATACGTTGCTGTAGTTCAGGCATGCTTTTTGGAAAACGTGGTGTATACACTTTATCCCCGACAAATCCCTATAAAAACAATCACAGTGAGCGCATGATCAGGGACAAGATATCGGGGAATCGAGGGTCCAGTTCAAGATATTTTTGGGATTGGTATGAACAATCCATCTGTTTAGTAGACGATGTTGAAGTTCAGCCCTAATATCCACGTGGTAATGAGGATGTGTACCATCTAATTGCAGGATGAAATTCAGGCTACCTTGTACTAATTGAGGAAGAAGCCATTGTTTTAATTTTGTTATTGTTGTTTATGTCATCACCTGAAAGGCTAATTTGAACCTCTAGAGGCCTTACCAAGTAAAATGAGGAGTGAGGTAGTTTACCAATGCCTTCCTAAAGTTTGCAAAAACACGCTTATCAGCATGCCAGATCCTCTGAGAAGCATCTATTTTTCACCCTGCAAATAACACCTACATTTCATTCACCACAGGGTCTGGCTGTCTAAGGAAATTCATTACTCTTAGAGAGAAAACTCTGACTAGGGTCTTTTACTCCTCTACATTGTTTTATAATGACCAAGAAAAGACATACAGTTATTATTTGTTCAGTCCGATACTTAGTTCCGAGCGATAGCACAAAACATTGCACATGCTCGATATAGGCGTGTAGATTTTCTAAGCTCCATATTCTGACATTATGTCTGTTCACTTTGCCCCCCAGGAGAAATGTGCCTTCATCAAAAAACTCTAAACAATTTACAAAGTTTTCATTTTCCATTAAGGCCTGCATAATCTAACAAAAAGAAAGTTTTAGCGTTTCGACATTTGGTTTTAATGCTTAAAAAAGCTGAAATTTGTAAGGCTTGAATTTTAGACGTTTATGTATAACATTGAAACTGTTTTCTGTGGTATTCTAAACTATCTGCTGTATCTAAAAGAAATCTGTGGATTACGTGTAAAACTTTCCCTTACCTGCTCCACGTCCTCACTGCTTAGTGCCTACCAGTTGATTTCTTCTTACAAATGCACACATTTCTTTTGAAATCAAAGTACCACTTTCGATTAACTGATTGTTCAGCATCACTAATTACAGTGAATCTGGAATTGAAAAATCATCTTTAACAGCTGGCTTCTTAATTTTATTCTTCTTCTACTTCTTCTTCTTCTGCCTTTCAATAAATAGGCATCTCTGCGTGTTCCAAACCTATCAAATCTGCCCATCTGTTTCTCGGGCGTCCTCGATTTCTCTTTCCCTCCGGTTTATAGCCAAGTGTTCGCTTAGGTATCTTATTCGACATACTGCTCACATGCTCCAACCAATGCATTCTGTTCTGAGACACCCTGTCGTTTACAGAGTAGATGTTGAGTTATTTCCTTTTCTCGGTATTCCTGTAACGATCTTCTCTACTACACCCATACTTATGTCAAAGAAATTTAATTTCAGATGCTTGCAATCTACTCTCCTCTCGCTTTGATAGCACCCAAGCTTCAGTGCTATAGAGTAGGGTGGGCACTGCTATTGTTTTATAAAATCTCACCCTCGTGTTTTTTCTGGTTTTCATTTTTAAGGCTCGGTGGATAGTTCCTCATATTTGCTGAAATCGGTGCATCTTATTGTGAGAATCTTTATCCTGTTGGTATGAAATGTTGCAACCTAGATACTGAAAGTGAGATATCTGTTCCAAAATATTATTCTCTATAACAATTTTCTGACTGGCTCCTTTCCCCTGAATGCCATTACCTTTGTCTTCTTTATCGAAACTGTCAACTTATATTCTTTGCAGAATTTGTTCATTTCACTATTAACACTATTAAATTCTATTTGACTATTGTGCAGTGTCTTCTTGGTCAATGGAACGTCAAACTACCAGGTACAGTCATTAGAACAAAATGATTCACGGGATATCACAGCTGTGTACTGTGATGTCACTTGGCTATAATTTTTAACATATGAGGCGTTTAAAATAAAACAATAATAAAATTGAAAGAAAAATAAATTATAGTTTCTATAACAACACAAAGTATAAGAAAAACTTATATTATTTCATTAATAACGCAATTTACTTTTGTAATATTTAGTTACAAAATTATTTACATTTTTGTAACTAATATTACAAAACATTAATACACAAAATAATTTAGGAAATACCAAATGCTGGGTAAAAGAAATTAGAAGCTACGGTGGGATAGATACAAAAAACGTCTGATATGAAACACACGACTTTCTCTTACCAATGTAAATAATGAACAATATAACCTGGTGTTTGATCAAGTAAACAATGTAAATGAAAATACAACCTAATTTTAATCGTGAGTGAATGACGGAACACGAAAATCAACCTCTGCTGTACTTGAAATTAACTTAAATTGACACTAAATTAAGCTCTTTAGAAAAAGTTTTTGAATAAAAGATGTAGAACAGAATTTTCTATTTTCTACAACTTTCATTTCATAAACTTCTGACATATGACCGCAATCTTAAAAAATAACATTTTTTGCTAATTCTGATAAGAAAAATACAAAAAAGTTACTAATATTACTCAGAAAACCATTTTTTACTTCGAGAGAATCCCCAAGAATTCCAACAAGCATGGCGCTTATGCTATCTTTTAGAGCATAAACACCGTGGTAAATAAGGCAATTTTAAAGAAAAATGAAAAAGATAAAGATAAAGAATGTAGAAACCGTTTATCAGAAAATGCAATAATAAACTACTACTTACGCTTGATCGATTTTGATGAAAATGTTAGTGTCAGGTCTCCTAATGGTATCTAACTAAAGTTCTAAATAAATTTAAAAAAATTGAAAATTAATTAAAATAATTTAAAAAACTAAGAACTTAAGTTCCATGATAAATTTTTCCGCACATACACAGACCAATCTCTAAAAACATGCTTCTGAAAACGTGAGTTTTCACTTGATTTCAAGAAATTGGCGCAAAACCATTAAGTTCCTACCCTATATATTCATATAGGCCAAGAGAAAGTAAAAAAAAAACTGTATTTTTATCTACTTTCTGATGTTGAATCGTCGACAAGCTTTTCAAAGAAGAAAATACTGATTTCCTTTGGTGTTGACTGATTATAATTTATTATGAGTTACTGCACGTGTTCTAGACTATACTTAGATTGTACAATCATTGTTACCGCAGAAAATTAACTGTCAATAAGTTTTACGTTATATAACAAATTTCTAATCGGTTTATAATTTAAATAAATCTAACTTTAATATTTATGACGTAAATAAATTTAGAAATAATTAGAAGATTTAAAAAGCGTGTGTAATGTTATTCAAAGTTTTCTTAGTTAATTGTTAGGATTAGATCACAATAAAAACTTTTTTAGCTTTTAAAATGTGCTCTAGGTGGAAAGGAATGTTTTTAAATATGAATAACCTACTCGAAACCAAACGGGTTAGAGTAATGGTAAATCAGCTGTTTAACTGCTCATTTTCGGAGACAAAGGTTCCATGATTTATATACTAGTAAGTGTAGCTATATGTTTGGAGTGTAGCATTATACGGGAGTGAAACGTGGGCTATAGGGGCTGTAGAAAGGAAGAGGGTAGAAGCTTTTGAAATGTTAAAGATCAGGTGGGTGGACAAAATAAATAATTTACAGGTCTATCAATAATGGAGGGTAATATTCAGGGAGTGAATTGTAGGGGGAGGCAAAGGTTTATATAAGGCAAATTACAAAAGATGTCGGTGTTACAGGTATGTAGAAACGACTTGTGAAATATAAAACAGCTTGGAGAACTGCATCAAACCAGTCGCGAGACTGAGAAAGAAAAATGTAGTTACTGTGTATGGATTTGAATACTAGACAGTGGTTACCGGTGTACTTTGATGGTTAGGATTCAATTAACCATACATTCTCAGGAATGGTTGGCCTGAGTCTATAAAAGACTACATAATTTACAAGTCATACATACCATCCTCATCTCATTGGATCATTGGGTTTATTTTTATTCTTAAATTGAACAGATTGCAACGTAAACACAATGGGGATTTTTAAAAAATATGAGTACACGGATTGCCTTCATATTTTCTTAGACCTTTCGCTAGCCTAATTAGGCAACTGTAGTCGTAATCACAGTAACGAGAGCTTCCTAAAAATACGGGGTTGTCAGATTCGTCACGTTACTCGATTTGTTATTTACAACTATATGACTATATGCGGAAGGAAGTAAGTATTCTTTTTATATCTGTTTTTCGACATCGAGTTTTCATAGAAAATACTTTTTTCAAGTTACCTGAATTCCAAAAACATGTTTTTACCGATTAGTCTGTGTGAGTGTGAGAATAAAATATCTCAAGAACGGAATACCGTACGAAGTTCAAACGTAGAAATTAGGTGCCATGAGAAAACCCGACACGAACTTTTTCATAAATATCGGTAAACCAAAAATAATAATAGCTAATTCATGCAATTCTTCACTTTTTCATGGTTTTCTCAAAACCGGTTTCTTTAGTAGTTGAGTGGTCTACACCAAATTTTTAAGCCCAGGAATGATTGATTTTCATTTAGCGTCACTCACTCATGATTAAACATAGGTTATGGTTTTACTTATTTACATTGGAAAGAAAAAGTCGTTAAGTGTTTAACAGGAGATTTTTTTTCTACAATAATGTAGAAGTCTTATCATATATAACATTTACATCACAGTTATTAAACCTTTTATAGCACGTCCATGGAATACAAGAGCACTTATATGAAAATAAAGATTTATTTTTCTTCTATCACATCCTAAGTATTATAACCATAATAATGTCTTTCGTAATCTCTTTCTTCATCAAATTTATCTTTCCTCATATGCATCAGTTTGTTGCTCTCCCGTATCTAAGTATGTAACGTTAGGTAAGGAAATATTCCATGTAATGAGGATAATGACGTCATTATATGAACTTTAGTGTCATTCGTTGCTTTATAGCAAGTCTTTCTTTGATCATGTTACCCGTACAACGATCATCTATATATGAAGGAATTATGCAATTCCAGGAGAGCCACCTTTTTTCTCTTATAAGGCCAATTTCAGACCACGTGAGGTGATTTTAGACGTTTCTGGAAGCTCTTTGCAGCCCACATTCTCAGCATTCGTTTACTGTAAGCTTTTCTAGGTTCTTCAATTCACCCAATGTTTTGTTTCGTAAAGTCTGTGATTTGTTGTCTGAATTTGGTTCAATTCATTATGTTTTCTCTGTTTATTCCGGTTTTCACAATATAATTTCTGACTTCTTTGAACCATTTATCCGACACCTTAGGTCTATTGTTTAGTGTATTAAAAATTTGTTTTGTCAACCGGTCGTCATCAATTATTCTATGCAGGTGTTCATAAAATTTAAGTCTTATTTTTCTAATCAATTTCATTAATCGTTCATTTTCCTTGTACAGTTCTTCTCCATGTCGTGATCTATATTGTCCGTCTTTTATCTTCGGGCCCATTATCTTAAGGTGGATCTTTCTCTTAAATTTCTGTGCTTTTCTTAGGCCAGCCTTCCCGGTCATTCTAAAGCACTCACTCGCGTACAGACACGTAGGTTTTATCGCAGTATTATAATGTCTAGTCTTCGATTGTCTTGAAAGTGCTTTCTTCTTATACAAGTGGTTAGTTCCTCGAACTGCGCCGGCCATCTTTCATATCTTCTGTTGTTCACTTGTTTTCGCTGGTCTTTGGTTGTATTATCTCCCCGTGATACTTGAAGCTATCAACTTGCCCAATTTTTCCGTATTGTGTCTTCAAGTGACTCGGGGCTTTTTTTGATATTCGTTATGTCTTTGGTTTATTCGAAGGAAATCTGTAGTCCGGCTTTTTTTGCTTGTTCTTTCAACAAGTTGCTTTGTTCTGTTTGCGTTTCCATTTTCCTAGAAAGGATAACTTTAATTATATAAACTTACGTAGAAAAATGTATACTGAGGCTGAAATTTTTAAAAAAATATCCCTTTTGACAGATTTTGATGAAAATATAGGCTACAAAATCATTAATTAACGCTAAACTTAGCGTTGTATAAAATATGCTTAAATAAACGTTGTAAATTTTTAATTCTTACAACATTAATTATTTACACATTTCCTATAGGTAAGTATATTCTATATGTACGCTTTTCCGTATTTTAAGTTCTACAAAGAATGATTTTCATTTTATGCATCACTAACGATTAAAATGATGTTCTCTCTTTCATTTTTCATTGTCTATTTATGATTAAACATAGATTATATTGTTCATTATTACATTGGCAAGAGAAAGTTGTTTGAGTGTATCACACAAGACTTTAGTTTTCCAAACAATTATAAAAGTGGAAAAGTGTTTGACTCGATTAGTACTGGCACGTGTAGAATACATTCCTGGATACCAGGCATCTGGCAAAAGCAAGGCTACGTTCTAATATCCGAATACTGCATTCCCTTTTAGAATATAAATAATATATAAATAGATAAAAATCGATACGAAGACAAAAAAAAATAGGTTATGACCTAATTTTATCTTCATGATGAAGATCTGCTTATATTCATTCACAGACGATATTTTTTTAGAACGTGAAATCATTTCTTGTTGTAAAAGGATAATGAGTTGAAAATTGTCAGTAATTTCATTGAAAGTATTCAAGAATATCAATTGATATTTTACGTCAGTGTGAAAAGTTCTTTGTGTGGATACTTTGGAATGGCTGTTGGTAAGCTATTGATGTATAAACCATTTAGTTATGATGAATTTTATTTAGAAGTTTAATCAAATACTTAAGAATCATTGTTGATAAATTTACAATTTAAAAAATATATCATCAAACAGGATTGTATAAATCAAATTACTAACGTTTTACAATATTAAATTTTTATTTTCGTTCAGTTTTTACGCTTCAAATACTTTTTTCAAGTAATATTTTTTGTCTTCTCTTCTTTCTCGCCTCCACTTCTTCTTCCGTCCACTTCTTCTCTTTTCTCTTCATCTTCTTTCTCCACCTCTCTCTTGCGTTTTCGGTTCATCAGGTTATACAACAAAATTTCACATTACGAATTTATGTGTTATATTACTTTCTTTTGCCCTATTTGGATATGGAAAGGAAAGTAGGTTGCTTTCTTGTTGATTTTTCGTACTCGAGTTTTCACTGGATATACTCTTTTTTGTCCCCTGGACCCAAAAAACATGTTTTTAGCAATTAGTCTGTTTGTGTGAAAAAAAAAATCTTAAGAACGGAAGCCATTAAAATAATTAAGATCGAGTTTTATAAATTGTACGGCGTGAATAATTTACTCTGGTGATTAAATAAACAGATACTGATTAAGAATATCTGTAGGGAAACAGTGAAAACGGATATAAAATATAGAGGAATTGTGTTTTTCTACACACCTGTGAAACACTTCGAATAGTAGCCAGGTACACGCCACGACTTAACAAAAATATCATTAAAGTGTTATAAAAAATTCATCACTTTTGTATGATAAGACTGATTTTTACTTCAAATACTACTACTATGCAGTGTGTCTTTAAAAGGGAATGCACAACAATAGGAAGTGATTTTGTAGCTAAAAATAACCTAAATTTTTACTATCATCTCTTAAGATACCATGGTAACGGGTGATTCAAAAAGAGCGCCGGTTTTTAAACGGCTGGTAAATTTTTGTTTATCGGTTGGCAACATTGTTAGACCTCATTTCTATTTCGGAGAACATTCCGATTGACGATTAAGTTGTAGTTTCTCTTGTTCGCAGTGTAGTACTCTCGCAGTCTGTGTCTAACCATGGAGAAGTTTACTATTGCACAACGAGTGTTAATCGTCAAAACATTTTACCAGAGTGGAGAGAGTTATGCGGCTACTGTCAGGCGACTTCGCGGTACTCTAGGACGTAATGAAGCACCGAATGAATCAACAGTTCGCAGGCTCATGAAAAAGTTTTTTGAGACGGGTTCAACAGTCGACCTTAAAAGTTCTGGACGTCGTCGTTCTGGTCGAACTGAGCTGAACGTTGCGTTGGTTCGTGACAGTGTGGCTGTTAGCCCAGCAAAATCAATACGTCGCCGTTCTCAACAATTGGGTTTACGATGTTCTTCTGTACGGATAATTCTTCGGTACGATCTCCAATATCACCCGTATAAAATTCAGTTGACGCAACATTTGAAAGTGGCAGACCACCAGAAGAGACGACAGTTTGTTGACTGGGTATTGAGAAAACGGCAGGATGATGACACCTTCGCAAACAAAATTGACGCCTTGTGACTTTCATCTTTGGGGTCACCTGAAGTCATTGGTGTATACCAATAACCCCGAAACATCAATGACTTGAAGGAGAAAATTCGACGGGTTATCGGGCAAATGGAAGTCGAAACTTGTCGCGCAGTTATATCCAATTTCATGGACAGAGTTGATGCGCGCCAGCGCAGTAGAGGAGGACACATGCATGACATCATTTTTCATACATAAAATCGGAAGGTAAGATGAACTTGTTGATGTATTTATTTTCAGTTTTTCAATAAAAGAAATCTCTTAATTTGATATATCAAAACCGGCGCTCTTTTTGAATCACCCTATACATACGAAACAAATATATCTATAACGACATACGACTTAACTCAGTAAGACAGGAAATTACACGATTTAGCAAAATGTACGAACAAAGGCTAAACGGACGTCCAAATCATCTCGCTATAAACCTATTGAACAACAGTGACTATACGTTTACAAGACTTAACAGGTACAATGAGTTGAATTTAATTAACAGATTCGAACACAATTAAATTTTTATTTTAGATATTTTTATGTATATGTGTAAATATTTTCTTCTTTATTTAAATTTTGAATCACTTCAAAATTAATTAATTTTTTAAAATTACAAAACAAATTATCTGTAACAATTATTATTAATGTATAATATTGTTGTAAATTTGTCTTTTCTATGTTAACCTTATTACTTATTGTTCTTGATTTTTCTCTTGTCAATGAAGATAATGAACAATAAACCTTTGTTTGATCATCAGTAAACAATATAATATGAAAAACATAACATAATTTTAATCATGATTAAATGACGCAAAATTAAAAAAATATCTGTAGATTTCAAAAATACGGAAAATCAATAATAGCCGCTAAACTAGGCTCTGTAGAAAAAATACTGAAAACAAAAGTTGCAGGTTTTTAATTTCCTATAACTTTAATTATGTACCTTTTTGTCGTAAAATGGCATACTAAGGCCGCAATCATAAAAATCTAACTTTTTTCTGATTTTGTTTAAAAATACAGAAAATCACTTTTTCTTTAAATCCCTCTCCTATCGGAGGTCGGAAATCATTATCATTATGCGGACTTTATTCTTTATTCTTTATTTATGCTGCGCGGAACAGTTCTGTATTAATGCGACCCAACCAATCCCTTAGGTTTTTCAACTAGGATGCCTGACGTCTGTCAACGTTCCGCTTAGAAAATCACGAATTGACGTTAAACTAAGCGTTGTAAAAAAAAAATGTTTAAAATAAGTGTTCCAGGTTTTTAAATGTTCTACAATTTTAATTATTCCTAATTCCTAATTTGTGTACGTTGAAATCTGTTCAATTTAGAACAATAAGCAACCCCATGACCCAATGAGATGAGGATGATGTGTATGACGTGTAAATGACATGTAGTCTTGTACAGACCCAGGTCGACCATTCCTGAGAGAGTATGGTTAATTAAACCCCAACCATCAAAGTACACCGGCAACCACTGTCTAGTATTCAAATCCGTTTAAAAGTAACTACCTTTACTAGGATTTGAACCAGGAACCTTTGTCTCCGAAAATCAGCTGATTTTGGCGACGACTTTACCTTTAGACCAACCCGGTGGGTCAATTTTAATTATATATAGTTTTTTTAAATCCATATTAAGGCCGCAATCTTAAGAAATATACTTTTTTTTACTACGAGGGCACAGCTCAAACGAATTTTCGGACATGCTTCGTACTCCAACTTGTAGAGCACAAACATTGTTATAAATAAGGCGACTTACTATACAAAATATTAGAAAATTTGAAAATATTGCAAAAACGTGGAAAATCGTACGCATAAACTATTACATCCGGTTGACTGATATTTACTTTCTCTTGCCTACACGAATTCATAGGAAGGAAAGTATTGTTTTCACGTCGATTTTTCGAAATCGAGTTTTCACTGGGTATACTACACGTTTTTAGACCCCCTGAACACAAAAAAACATGTTTTTAGCGATTGGTCTGTATGTGAACAAAATATCTCAAGAACGGAACATCGGGCGAAGTTTAAACTTGGAACTTAAGTTAGGTACTACTAGCGGACCCAACTTGGACATTTTCATCAAAATCGGTTCACCGATTTACTTCCAATCAATAATAGCCGCAACAAGATGCACATAATACAAAAACATAACACATAAGATAACATGGACACAAGGACGATACCTTGTGCTTGTATTAGATAAACATTTAACTTGGATGCTGCACACGAAACAAAAACTTTTGGAACTGAACAAAAGACTAAAGACACTATACCAGTTCGTCTCTCAAAATCTTCAGTCAAACTGAAGCAGGAGCTCAGAATATAAATACCAGACTTCTCAGTCCTATGTGAACTTATGGAATACAACTATTTGGTTCAGCGAAAAGTCTTCTGCTTCTTTTCTTCACGGCTTAGGCATTTCTACTTGTTCCGACACCCATCTTCGCTTCAGCCTGCCAGTATATTTACTTCCCACTAGTTTGTATCTTCTAGCTAAACTAGGCAAGCGGCTTTCTGGAAAATTTAAATGATCGATCCATTGAGCACGGTACAATTTCATTTTTTGTTGAATGGAAAAATTTCTGATCCTGTCTAGTTTTGAACAACCCTTGACAGAACTTAAGAATTTAATTTCTGCAATTTGGATGTTTCTTTACTGCCGTATGTCAAGGCTGTAACAGCCAGCGTTTTATAAAACTTTAACCTTGTTTAGGGTCTTGTCTTTTGATTCAGGTCCTATGGAATCGTCCAAATTACCTGATTAAATTTATATAGGTTATTTTTCACATCGTAGTCATCTTCATATGAGACATCAGTTCCAAGGTACTTATAGTGGCTCACTACGTGTCCATTAACTAACTAATTTGGATTAACTAATTTGGATCTTACGAGTCCAGCGAAAAGTAGAATGAAAATATAGCACCGTTTGATAAAAATATAGCTGTAGAAAGTAAATATAGCACCATTTGGAGGTTAACGAGAAAGATTACGTTCTGTTTGCCATGTATTTAATGTTGTGGTTTAGGTCATCAGCTGAAAAGCTGGCTTGAACCTGTAGAGGTTTTACTAAGTAAAACGAGGAGGAGGTGGTTTACCATGCCTTCCTCACTGAATAGAAAAGTACGCTTATCAGCATGCCGGGCCCTCTGAAAAGAACGTATTTTCCAGTCTGCAAATGACACCTTCCCTTCATTCACCACAGGGTCTAGCTGTATAATGAAATCCATTACTTTCAGAGGAGGTAACTTTGATTAGTGTCTTTTGCACCTCTACCTCTTCTGTTCTTAAATGATTCAGTCATTTAATTGGCTGACCATGTAATAAGAATTAGAACTATTTATTTTAGCCCAGTAACGAACAGATTGAGAGTAAATAATTTGACACTCCACCTGTCTGTTATGGGCAGATGTATTTTATATCTGTTAGATAATTACAATAATAGGTAGTGTAAAAATTTAGCGTAGGTTTTGAATAAATTTGAAATTTATAGATTATCATAATTTGATTGAAATGAGGCTTTTAATGTGTGATGTAATAAACTAATCATCATATAGAGGAATTGGCACAAAGGTAACTTAACCTTAACTGTAACGTGCCTTCTCGCGTGATGCTGATTTGTTGGTTTCGACACGTATCAAGTCGCTTTTAGTTTTCAATTATCTTTTGTGGCATCTCTAATTAAGTCATGAGGTTTCCTACAGAAATTTATTGATTTTCAAAGCTCATATAACTTCTGTTAATACTTTCTTAATAACATATAATAAATTAGTGTATATAGAACATAAAAATATAGTAAATGAGGCCATTTTTTTTAAAAAATCGTAGAAGCCGTTTTTGAGAAAATCGCAAAAAAGTGAAAAAATGACACGAATAAACTACTACTTCCGGTTGACCGATTTTGATGAAAATGTTTGTGTCCGGTCCTCTAGTATCTAACTTAGTACCTAACTTAAGTTTTAAGTTTCAACTTTGTAAATAGTTCCGTTCTTGAGATATTTTTTCATACAAACACACACACCAATCGCTAAAATATGTTTTTTTTGGGTTCAGGGGGCCTGAAAACATGTTTATCCGGCGAAAACTCGATTTCGAAAAACCGACATGAAACAATACTTTCCTTCCTATGTATTCATATAGGCAAGAGAAAGTAAAAATAATATAGTAAAAATTAATAGTGTTTTTTTTGTCTAATTTGCATTTTTCTAAGTTGTGTTTGGAACGTTAATTACTCGTATTTTTTTTCTAATCCCTAATGTGTGTATGTTGCAATCTGTTCAATTTAGATCAGTAACATCCGTGAACGAATTAGAAGAGGTTGATGTGTATGACATGTAAATGAGGTGTAGTCTTGCACAGACTTAAGCGTTCCTGGTAGGTATGGTTAATTGAACCCGTCATGAAAGTACACCGTGGAATCACTGTCTAGTATTCAAATTTATATAAAAATAACTCCCCTTTACTAGAATTTGAACCACGGAATCTTCATCTCTGTACATCAGCTGTCCCTGGACTCTGTCGTGTACCACATTTACGAGTATTAGTTTTCTGTTATTTTTCATGTCTCCAAACATCTCCTGAAATCTTGAAGACTTTTTCAGATCATTCTGTACATAGATTGTCCTTTGTTTTAGATACATCCCCGTTTTCTTTATAATATTGGTAAAGATAACATGGGCCTAAGTTTAGTTTATCAGTTTTCTCTTACTTTCCATGTGAGCAACCACCTCCTGAATTCTTGAAGACTTTTCTGATCATCCTTTTCATAGATTGTCTTTTGTTTCAGATAAATCCTTGTTATGGCATCGGTATATGTAGATCATGGACCATGTTGGCTATGCATATCTGTACTCGTAATATGCGCAAGCTTTCGAGACAATCCTGGTTGTGCAGCTTCAGCGTCATCATCTTCGTCTACATCATCTTCTACATTACAACATACATCAGTGAGAAGTTCTCATCACGTTCCGAGACAACCATTGACGTTAATAAAGAAAACAGCATATAATCCGGTAGAACATTCGGATTATCCTGATTATTCAGCCGTCAAGTATGACGAGTATCCGGTAAGTCATATTTTTTTTGTTTTTGATTTTCGAAATGTTTTTGCGAATAGGATTTTTTTGTCTTGAGAAGTGGGACCCAATACAGCAGTCGACTACGGTTATAAACTCATCAATTATAAAAAACCTTCATCTATTATTGCCATAATATCGAGTGAAAAACTCACACGACTTTGTCTTGCAAATACAGTAGGTCTTCGATTTACCGATCTCGCATTTACCGTGGCTCAGATTTATCGTTATTTTTACATAATTTTTCACTTCGTTCATCTCTTTTGGTCAAAAAGTAATTATTCTTCTGAGATTATAAATGAATAAGAAGATGTGAAACACTAACACGACTTTCTCTTCCCAATTTAAATAATTAAAAATATAAGCCATGTTTAACCATGAGTAAACTGTCTGATTGACATGTCAATCATTAGTGAATGACGTAAAATGAAAATAAACCTCTGCAGAACTTAATAATACGGAAAATCAGTAATTGCCTGTAAACTAGGCTCTGTAGAGAAAAATGCTACAAATGAAAGTTGTTCGGTTTTTAATTTCCTAACCCTTTAATTTATATACTTTTGTCGTAAGTAGATACTAAGGCTGCAATCTTAATAAGTCCCATTTTTACCGATTTTGTTAAAAACAGAAAACAAAAAGTGAATAAGCTTTGTAACAAAAACGGAAAATGTTTGAAATTAAAGTTGTAGGTTTTTAAATGTTCTTCAACTTAAATTATATAAACTAATTCCTAGAAATCATATTAAGGCCGCAACTTAAAAAAAACTTAACATAAAACGTACAAACATATAAACAACTTAAATTCTACCCGAAATATCTGTTAAACGAAAATGTTTCGAGGCGAAATAGATAAATAGAAATAGGTAAATAGAAAGATAGATAGGAAAACGGTAACGCCAAAACCCGAATTTGGTTTGTGGGTTTTCTTGGCAAACCTATAGGTTAAGAGCAACTTCAGCTGCATATTCTTGAAGCGCTTCGGGAGAGGCACGAAAAAGATTTTGTACACTTTTCCGCTATGACGCACCGTTCAGGAGATAAAATACTTTCTCCCACCTTTGGGGAAGGAGTGGAACTCAAAAATTTTAGGTTACCATATTTTGAAGTAATATCGAAGACCAAATAACATTCTGTTAAAAGTTTTTTTTTATTCTGAAAATTTGAAAATTTCAAAACTTTTTGATGGAGCTCTATGAAGGTAGTCCAGGACCCGTAGAAGCCGTGATGCCTGGTGTAGGCGTAAATTGTTAAAAAATGTTTCATACTGACTTAACCTATACTCTTTTTGAGTTTTATATGGATTAACATTTTTAATAAATAAATTGGCCTTCGGGCCAACCAAGTCAGTCAACTGGTAGAAATTTGTTATTAAATGTTAAGTAATACTGGTTGGGCAACCAATTTTGTATGGTGACCAGCTGAGAGCCATTCCTGAACAAACTCCACTGGAGGTCCTTGTTCAAAAATTTATGCACAATCATGTCAAGAAAAAATACAGCTAAAAGTAGTGATCAAATTTTGTGGTTGTCAATTAAGTAGCCTACACTTCCCGACAACAAATAAGAGCTAAAAACACATAAAATAAAAAATCTGGTGTGAAATACTCACAACTTTCCCTTGCCAAAGCAAATAATGACCAATATAACCTAACATTAGTAATAAAACATTAGAAATAAACAAAAAACTGACCTCAAAAAACATAACCTTATTTTAATCATGACTGAAAGACGCAAAATGAAAATCGACCTCAGTTTGGCTTAAAAATACGGAAAATCACTCTTTCACGCTGAACTAGGCTTTGTAGAGACAAATGCTTGAAATAAAAGTTGTACATCTTTTAATTTCCTATAAATTTGATTATATACACTTTTGTCGTAAAAGGCATATTAAGGCCGAAATCTTAAAAAAATAGATTTTTCACACGTTTTCGTGTGAAAAAAACAGAAAATTGCTAATTACCGCTAAACTAAGCGTTGTACAAAAAAATGTTTGAAATAAAATTGTAGCATTTTTAATTCTCCAATTTTTACTTAATACATTTTTGCGCCAAAATGCATATTAAAGCCGTAATCTTAAAAAAACAATTTTTTGCGTGAAAACAGCCTCACCAAGAATTTCAGCAAACATGGCGCCAACCTTATCTTGTAGAGCATAAAAAATTTAGTAAACCAGGCGATTTTTAAAATTTTTTTTGAGAAAATCGCAAAAAAGTGAAAAATGACACGAATAAACAACTACTTCCGGTTGACCGATTTTGATGAAAATGTTCGTGTCAGGTCCGGTAGTAGTATGTAACTGAAGTTCCAAGTTTCAAGTTCGTACGATGTTCCGTTCTTCAGATATTCTGTACACACACACACACACACACACACACACACACACACACACACACACACAGACCAATCGCTAAAAACATGTTTTTTGGTTTCAGGGGGTCTGAAAACGTGTAGATCCGGTGAAAACTCGATTTCGAAAAATCGACATGAAAGCAAAACTTTCCTTACAATATATTCATATAGGCTAGAGAAAGTAAAATAAATTCAATACTAGGTTAAAATGTACTACATTTAATACGTATAACACAACGCCATCTAGCGAGTGAATGAGTAACTCATTTTTTAATTTATCCTCAGTCGTACATATTTTGCTTTAAGAATTTTTATTATATTATTTCATGTAGCTGTTAGCAAAAAAATTACAATTTGTGAACGGATTATTATAATTTACGTTTAAATTAATACAGAAATAGTAAAGTAATTATTTTCAATAAGATATAAACACCTTACGATGGCTCATAATCTACTTTCTCCGGTTTAGAAAAATATTACAATGTTGTTATTATTGTCTGCAATTAAAGGATGCAGTGCACACGAACTTATAGAAAAATTTAATTTTTGGAATTTGTGCAGTTGTGTTGATTGCACAGATCATTCTCTTTGAAAGTAAGTAGTAGGCATACCAGTAATGGTCTTGCATGCTGATAAGCATACTTTTCCACTGAGTGAGGAAGGTAATTGTAAACCACCTCACTCCTCGTTTTACTTAGTAGCTAAAGCCTTTAGAGGTTCAAACCAGCTTTTCGGGTGATGACCTAAACCACAACAAGACCGCAATTAACAAAAAATTACCATTAGAGCACAGCTCGCATGAATGTCACATTGGGTTCGAATCCCATTCAGGCACGGCATATTTCATACGTTACAAAAAATCATTTCATCCTTCACCGTCTGCATTAGTAGTAATTGCAGAACAGTCGGACGTTAAACAAAAAAAAAACTAGACATGCCGATTACCCTATTTCGTGAAACATAGAAAATGAAGAAGACCTAAACGCAGATTTTAAACAAAGTCTTAGGAACCGTTTTTGAGAAAATTACGGAAAAAGTGTTATTCGTTATTTGAACTACATCCGGTTGACTGATTTTGATGAAAATATTTATGCGGGGTCTCCTTATAGAACATAACTTCAGTTCCAAGTTTCATCCTTATGTAATAATTATTATGTTCTGGAAATATTTTGTTAACACACACGCACGCACACATGCAGACTGATCTGTAGAAAACATTTTCGGGTTTAGGGGGCCTGGAAACTTGTATTTCCGGTGGTAACTCGATTTAGAAAAAGACATGAAAACAATATATTCATTGGCCTTTTTACTCACATAGGGCAAGAGAAAGTAAATATACGTAGCTACTTCAAATCATCATTTGAAATTGCATCTTTTCAATTTTTGTAGGGGTTTGTTTATTATACCCAGACCCCGAACAAATCTAGGCTGAGGAATTACAATACTTTAGTTTTTCTTTCCAACCGGTAAGAAATGAATGTAACGGATTCGAAGGTGATCGGTAAGTTAGACATTCATAACGAAAGAGCAAGTTAGTGAGGGCTTTCGCATATATATATAAAATCTGGTGTGAAATCCTCGCACGACTTTCTCTTTCCAATGTAAATAATTAACAGTATAACCTATGTTTATTAATCATTAGTAAACAAAATAAAATAAAAAAACATACCTAAAATTGTTATCATAAGTGAATGACACAAAATAAAAATCAATCTTTCTAGGATTACTTACAAATACGGAAAATTACTAATTGAGGCTTAACTAGGTTCTGTAAAAAATGCTTGAAAGAAGAGTCGTAGATTTTTTATTTTCTTTTGCCTATATGAGTATATAAAAAGAATAGTATTGTTTTCATGTTGAATTTTCGATATCAAGTTTTCACTGGATGTACTCGTTTTAAGGACCCGTGTTGTTGTTGTTTAGGTCATCAGCCGAAAGGCTGGTTTGAACCTGTAAAGGTTTTAGTAAGTAAAACGAGGAGTGAGGTTTTACATTTGCCTTCCTCAATGAGTGAAAAAATATGCTTATCAGCATGCCGGGCCCTCTGAAAAGCACATATTTTCCACTCTGCAAATGACACCTTCACTTCATTCACCACAGGGTCTGGCTGTATAATGAAATGCTTTACTTTCAGAGGAGATAACTCTGATTAGTGTCTTTTACACCTCTACCTCTTCTGTACTTAAATGATTCAGTCATTAAATTGGCTGACCATGTGATAAGAAACAGAACTATTTATTTTAGCCCTGCAACGAACAGATTGAGTGTAAATAATTTGACACTTCACCTGTCTGTTATGGGCAGTTTAAGAACCCCTGAACCCAAAAAACCATGTTTTTAGAGATTGGTGTGTGTGTGTGTGTGTGTGTGTGTGTGTGTGTGTGAGTGAGCGGGTGCGCGCGCATGTTCGAGTTCGTGTCCGTGTGTGTGTGTGTGTGAACAAAATATCTCAAGAACGAAACATTGTACGAAGTTGAAACTTGAAACTTAAGTTAGGTACCACTAGAGGACCCGACAAGAACATTTTCATAAAAATTGGTCAACCGGAAGTAGGTAGTTTATTCTTGTAATGTTTTTACTTTTTTCCAGTTTTCTCAAAAACAGTTCTTAAGATTTTTATATCATCGTCTCATTTACTTCATTTTTTATGCTCTACATGATAGGATACGTGCCATGTCTGCTGAAATTCTTGGGAAGGTTGAGCTTTCATAGAATAAATTGGGTTTTTAAATATCGCGGCCTTAATATGCATTTTAGGCCAAAGTGTATAATCAAAGTAGTAGCAAATTTAAAAACCTACAACTTTTACTTCAAATATTTCTTTGTATAATACTTAGTTTAGTGGTAATTAGTGATATTCGGTTTTTTTTTCATGAAAATGTGTAACAAAGTGGATGTTTTCAAGATTTCGGCCTGAGAATGCATTTTACAGCAAAAGTGTTATATTAAATTTATAGGAAATTAAATTATCTAAATGTTTTATTTATAGCATTTTTTTCTACAGAGGCTAGTTTAGCGTGAAGAAGTGATTTTCCGTATAAAGTCCAACTAAGGTTGGTTTTCATTCTGCATCGTTCACTCATGATTAAAATTAATATGTTTTTCGAGGTTAGTTTGTTTATTTCTAATGTTTTATTACTAATGTTAGGTTATATTATTCATTATTTGCAGTTGTAAGAGAAAGTCGTGTGAGTGTTTCACGCCAGATTTTTAATTTTCTATCAATTTTATTACGTACACTTTCGTCGTAAAATTCATACCGAGACCCCAATATTAGCAAATCCTATTTTTTACCGATTTTGATGAAAAATACAGAAAATCACTTATTGACGCTAAACTAAGCGTTGTACAAAAGAATTGTTAAAATAATAGTTGTAGGTTTAAAGGTTCTACAACGTTTATTAATACACTTTTGCTTTAAAATGGATATTAAGGCAAAAATCTAAAAAATCTGGCGTGAAACACTCTCACAACTTTCTCTTGCCAATGCAAATAATTAACAATAAACCTAACATTAGTAATAAAACATTAGAAATAAACAAAAAACTAACCTCAATAAACATAACCTAATTTTAATCATGAGTGAAAGACGCAAAATAAAATCAACCTCGGTTTGGCTTAAAAATACGGAAAATCACTCTTTCACGCTAAACTAGGCTCTGTAGAGAAAAATGCTTGAAATAAAAGTTGTAGATCTTTTAATTACCTATAAATTTGATTATACGTTTTTGTTGTAAAATGCATACTAAGGCTGAAATCTTAAAAACATCGATTTTTCACACGTTTTCGTGAGAAAAAAACAGAAAATCGCTAATTATCGCTAAACTAAGCGTTACACAAAAAAATGTATGAAATAAAAGTTGTAGAATTTTAAATTTTCTACAACTTTTATTATATAAATTTTTGCGCTTAAATTCATGTTAAAGCCGCAATCTTAAAAAAATAAATTTTTACGTGAATACAGCCTCATCAAGAATTTCAGTAAACATGGCGTCTACCCTATCATGTAGAGCATGAAAAATTGAGAAAAACAGGCGATTTTTAAAAAAATTGTAGAAGCAATTTTTGAGAAAATCACAAAAGAGTGAAAAATTACACAAATAAGCTACTACTTCCGGTTGACCGATTTTGATGAAAATGTTCGTGTCGGGTTTGGTAGTGGTATGTAAGTTAAGTTTCAAGTTTCAAGTTCGTACGACGTTCCGTTCTTGAGATATTCTGTATATATAATAAACACACACACACACACACACACACACACACACACACACACACACACACATACAGACATACATCCAGACCAATCGCTAAAAACATGTTTTTTGGGTTCAGGGGGTCTGAAAACATGTAGATCCGGTGAAAACTCGATTTCGAAAAATCGACATGAAAACAATACTTTCCTTTCCTATATATTCATATAGGCAAGAGAAAGTAAAAAATACATTTTTAAACGTATTTCCGATGAAAACGGCATTAAAACAATACTTTCCTTCCATTTTTATTAATATAGGGTAAGACAAAGTAATATGTAGATATATATTTACACAAAGTACCAGTTTATACAATTTAATTTATTTAATATGAATTTATTGAACAGTAATAAACAGTTATAGCTATAATGTCCCATGGTACGATGCTATAAAGCACGTGTACATTTTATTAGTAATTTGTAGCTTTACTTAGTCCCAATTAGTTGTGTTAAGATTAACGATGTGGCTTTTTAGGCGGATGTTAACTACAAAATTAACCGACAATTTCACAGTCTCTCACATTAATACAGCTTCACACATATCGTATGACGACACTAAAACAGATTGGAATTTATTTAAATCCTCCAGAAAATTTTTACTTTCTCTTGCCCTATATAAATATATAGAGAAAGAAACTATTGTTTTTATGTCAATTTTTTGAAATCAAGTTTTCACCGGATAAACACGTTCTCAGGCCCCCTGAACCCAAAAACATGTTTTTAGCGATTGGTCTGTGTGCATGTGTGTGAACACAGTATCTCAAGAACGGAAGACAATAAGAAGGTTAAACTTGGAACTTAACTTAAGTACCGATACGGTACCCGACACGAACATTTTCATCAAAATCGGTCAACCGGAAGTAGTAGTTTTATTCGTGCAATTTTTCGCGATTTTATCAAAAACGTCTCCTACGATGTTTTGAAAAAAACCCTCATTTACTTCTTGTTGTATGCTCTACAAGATAAAAAATCTGATGTGAAACACTCACACAACTTTCTCTTGCCAATGCAAATAATTAACAATAAACCTTACATTAGTAATAAAACATTAGAAATAAATAAAAAACTAACCTCAAAAACATAACCTAATTTTAATCATTAGTGAAAGACGCAAAATGAAAATCGAACTCAGTTTGGCTTAAAAATACGGAAAATCACACTTTCACGCTAAACTAGGCTCTGTAGAGAAAAATGCTCAAAATAAAAGTTGTAGATCGTTTAATTTACTATAAATATGATTATATATACTTTTGTCGTAAAGTGCATACTAAGGCCAAAATATTCAAAAAAATCGATTTTTCACACGTTTTCGTGAGAAAAAAACAGAAAATTGCTAATTACCGCTAAACTAAGCGTTATACAAAAACATGTTTGAAATAAAAGTTTTAGAATTTTAAATTCTCTACAACTTTAATTATATAAATTTTGCGCCAAAATGCATATTAAAGCAGCAATCTTAAAAAGAAAATGTTTTTACGTAAAAACAGCCTCACGCAGAATTTCAGCAAACATGGCGCCTACCCTATCTTGTAGAGAATAAAAAATTAAGTAAACCAGGCGATTTAAAAAAAGTCGTAGGACCAGTTTTTGAGAAAATCGCAAAAAAGTGAAAAATTATACGAATAAACTACTACTTCCGGTTGACCGATTTTGATGAAAATGTTCGTGTCGGGTCTGGTAGTGGTGTGTAACTTAAGTTTCAAATTTCAAGTTCGTACGATGTTCTTGAGATATTCTGTCACACACACACAAACACACAAACACACACACACACACACACAGACCAATCGCTAAAAACATGTTTTTTGGATTCAGGGGGTCTGAAAACGTATAGATCCGGTGAAAACTCATGAAAAATCGACATGAAAACAATATTTTCCTTCCTATATATTCATATAGGCAAGAGAAAGTAAAAAGTGACATATTTACTAAAATTTCGGGGGGAGGGGTCTGTGTTCTTGTGGTGAAAAATGTTTTTTATAAGATTGCGACCTTAATATTCATTTTAGGGCAAAAGTGTGTAGTATATATATATAAGTTGTAGAACCTAAAAGAACCTACAATTTTTATACCAAGTGATTTTACTTTCTCTTGACTATATGAATATATAGGAAGGAAAGTATTGTTTTCATGTCGATTTTTCGAAATCGAGTTTTCACCGAATCTACACATTTTCAGACCCCCTGAATCCAAAAAACATGTTTTTAGCGATTGGTCTGTGTGTGTGTGTGTGTGTTTGTGTAAACAGAATATCTCAAGAACGGAACATCGTACGAACTTGAAACTTAAAACTTAAGTTACATATACTACCGGACCCGATACGAACATTTCCACTAAAATCGATTAACCGGAAGTAGTAGTTTATTCGTGTAATTTTTCACATTTTTGTGATTATCTCAAAAACTGGTCCTACGATTTTTTTAAAAATCGCCTGGTTTACTAATTTTTTTATGCTCTACAAGATGGGATAGGCGCCATGTTTGCTGAAATTCTTGGTGAGGCTGTTTTCACGTAAAAAAGTTGTTTTTTAAGAATACGGCTTTAATATGCATTTTAGCGCAAAAATTTATAAAATAAAAAATGTAGAGAATTTAAAATCCTACATCTGTTATTTCTGACATTTTTTGTATAACGCTTATTTTAGCGGTAATTAGCGATTTTCTGTTTTTTTTCTCACGAAAACGTGTAAAAAAATTGAATTTTTTTTTAGATTTCGGCCTTAGTATGCATTTTACAACAAAAGTGTATAATCAAATTTATAGGAAATTAAAAGATCTACAACTTTTATTTCAAGCATTATTCTCTACAGAGCCTAGTTTAGCGTGAAAGAGTAATTTTCCGTATTTATAAGCAAAACTGAGGTTGATTTTCATTTTAGATCATTCACTCATGATTAAAATTAGATTATGTTTCTCATTTTACATTGTTTACAAATTATTAAAAATAGGTTATTTGTTTTATTATTTACATTGTCAATCACATGACTTTCTCTAGCCAGTTTAAATAAAACCCGAATAACCTATGTTTAATGTGTTTCATTAGTAAACAATGTAAAATGAAAAACGCAACCTAAATTTAAACATAAGTGAATGACGCAAAATGAAAATCAACCTCTGTTCGGCTTAAAAAGTAAGGGAAATCACTCCAAATGAGGCTCTATAAAAGAAATGTTTGAAAAAAAAGTGATGTATATTTTTTTATTTCCTATAAATTTAATTAATACACTATTGTCGTAAAATGCATTCTACAGCCTAATATATTAAGAAATCCACTTTTTTACCGATTTAGATGAAAAATTACAGAAAATAATATTTATTCATGCTGAACTAAACGTTTTAGAAAAAAGTTTGAAATATAAGTTGTAGCTTTTTAAATATTCTACGACTTTGGTTATAGTACACATTTTTACCCTAGAATGCATAAGTATTATAGCCGAAATCTTAAAAAACCATTTACTTCTACGAGAGCATAGGACCCCTAAGTATTTCAGCAGACATGGCCCTTACTCTAACAGAGCATAAAAAATGCAGTAAATGAGGGGATTTAAAAAAAATTCGTAGAAGCTGTTTTTCGAAAATAGCAGACAACGTGAAAAATTACACTAATAAACTGCTACTTCCGATTGACCGATTTTTACTTTCTCTTGCCTATATGAATATATAGGAAGGAAAGTATTGTTTTCATGTCGATTTTTCGAAATTGAGTTTTCACCGGATCTACACGTTTTCAGACCCCCTGAACCCAAAAAAACATGTTTTTAGTGATTGGTCTTTGTGTGTGTCTGTCTGTGTGTGTGTGTGTGTGTGTGTGTGTGTGGGTAAGTCTGTGTGTGTGTGTGTGTGTGTGTGTGTGTGTGTATACAAAATATCTCAAGATCGGAACGTCGTACGAACTTGAAACTTGAAACTTAAGTTAGATACCTTTACCGGACCCGACACGAACATTTTCATTAAAATCGGTAAACCGGAAGTAGTAGTTTATTCGTGTAATTTTTAATTTTTTTGTGATTTTCTCAAAAACTGGTCCTACGATTTTTTTAAAAATCGCCTGGTTTACTCAATTTTTTTATTCTCTACAAGATAGGGTAGTCTTCATGTGTGCTGAAATTCTTGGTGAGGGTGTTTTCTCGTAAAAACGTTGTTTTTTAAGATTACGGATTTAATATGCATTTTAGCGCAAGACTTTATATAATAAAAGTTGTAGAGAATTTAAAATCCTACAACTTTTATTTCAAACAATTTTTTGTATAACGCTTAGTTTAGCGGTAATTTGCGATTTTCTGTTTTTTTCTCACAAAAATGTGTGAAAAATTGATTTTTTTAAGATTTCGGCCTTATTATGCATTTTACGATCAAAGTGTTTTTAATTAAATTTATAGAAAATTAAAAGATCTACAACTTTTATTTCAAGCATTTTTCTCTACAGAGCCTAGTTTAGAGAGAAAGAGTGATTTTCCGTATTTCTAAGCCAAACTGAGGTTGATTTTCATTTTGCGTATTTCACTCATTATTAAAATTAGGTTATGTTTATTGAGGTTAGTTTTTTGTTTATTTCTAATGTTTTATTACTAATGTTAGATTATATTGTTAAATATTTGCATTGGCAAGAGAAAGTTGTGTGAGTGTTTCACACCAGATTTTTATGAAAATGTTCGTGTCGGGCCCGGTAGTATGAACTTTAACTTCGTACAATATTTCGTTCTTGATATATTTTTTTCACACACACATACACATCCTAACATACACACCAATCGCTAAAAACATGTTTTTTAGGTTTTATGGGGCCTGGAAACATTTGTATATCCGGTGAAAACTCGATTTCGAAAAGTCGACATGAAAACAGTATTTTCTATCTCTACATTCATACAGGGCAAGAGAAAGTAAAAATCTGTGAAAGGTGTGATTTAAAGGGACTCAATATATCAGTTTATTGCAATGTTAGATTTAGACGGACGAGTATGTTGGTTTCACTCGATAATCCAACTTGTCATAGAGCCGTGACACGCTAGACATGTACGAGATTTTATTTAGCCAATCTTTGACGATTAAAGGGTTGTGGCCTCCAAAATCATCAGATCTTACTTCAGCAAAAATTTCTTGTGGGCGTATTTAAAAAGTGTTTATTTTAAAAACAACGCTTATACCCTTACTCTAATTGAAGGTGATTATTGAAAGTGAGATTTCTAACGTTGATGAGCAAACACTACGAAAAGTGTATGAACCAGCATTCGGTCACAGGGAATCATTTTCTACATCTGTTGTTAAGTTAATAATGGTAAGTTTTATTTTAGTTTGAATATTTTTGCATAAAATTATAATAAATATATGATTAATTTAACATTTTTTTTGTTTTATATTCATGACGCCTAAAAACGATTTGCGTCGTTTTTGAAACACCCTATTACATCCATGCCAATTTTAACCTGGTGTAAATAAAACAATATTCTGTGTCTAAGTAATAAAACGGAAAAGTATTTATTGTTAAATGAAATGTAGGAAAGTATTAAACAAAAGAAATCTTGTAATAAAGTTATTAAATTTTTTATTACATTATATTTATTGTGTCGTGAAAGACCTCCCTATAAAATATTTATTGATAGGTCGTGGGTATTTACTTCTGCGTTTACGAGATATCTTAAGATTAGATAAAAAAAATCTTTCAAATATCTCAAAAACATTAAATTTATTAAAAAAAGTAATTGCATCTTTGCTGCGCGCCAGTTGATTAACTAGAATCAGAAGGTTTACGTAAAAATTTGTTTGCAAACATCTCAGAATGAATAAGGGTACATTAGCCGCTGCTTACAATAATCACGTCGATCGTCTTCTTCCTGTTGTGGATTAAGCCTTCCGACCTATTCCGAATTATTTTCTCATCTTTTACGCGGCCTACCCACATACCTTCGTAATCAGAAATATAGTTAAATGCTCGTTTTAACCATCTACCTGCACGTTTTCGTATCAAATGTTTCGTTCATTTTTCACTGTATTTACCAACTGTGAATAATAGAGAGGAGACATTTAATAAGGTCCAGATTTCCTCATTTTTAATTCGATCTATCAAACTACACCCCTGATTCTTCTAAAGAACTACATTTCTGTTGCCTGGGTCTGACGTTCATCTTTCCTCCCTAAGTATTGGAGCAGCAAAAGTCTTGTAAAACTTCAACTGGGTTTCTTTCTGAACCCAAAGACCGTGGTCTTGCCTCACTATATACCAAAACGATTAAGTTTATCAAGCATGTCTGCGGTTCTAGCGTACGTTAAATAACTTCCTAGGTGTTAAAATTGCTGCTCTATCAACCACTGATAACTATTTCTGTTCGTACGGGATTTTCCCCTCGGAAAGCCATCGAATTCGACTTTATAGCAGATATAAATATATATATGGCTCTTAGGTAGTAGGTCTCACCTCTCCCTTGAAAATAAAGTACTCGCATACAAAGTAATACTCAAACCAGTTTGGACGTATGGGTTAGAGCTATGGAGTACAGCTAGTTCATCAAATATATACTGCAGCGCTTTTAATCAAAATGCCTGAGACTAATCACTGTAGCCCCATGGTACGTAACCAATGAAATACTACACAATGACCTAAACCTGCCCTTCATAAAAGAAGAAATTAAACAACATAGCGAAAAACATTTACAATAACTAGAAAACCATCAGAATCCATTACCGATTAACCTCCTTGACAACAGCGAAGATACTCACAGACTGAAAAGTTTAAAACCATTAGACTTACCTCTACTCTTTTATTAATCATTAAATTTTTTTCTTTTATCTTTTCCACTTCAACTCCTAATCATCGTCATCTCATAATCGGCGTCGTTTTTTATCTCTATCATCGTCATCTCCAACTTTGTGTTTCAATATGTTCATTCACAGTTCAAGTTTGATTTTGGTATATATATTTTTTTTCTTCACAGTTTAATCTTTTTAAAACACATTACTGAGTGTAGTTTATATTTAAATTCTAAGGACATTACTCAGATTTTCTCATATTTGCTTAAAGTAATTGTATTTATTAACTAATTGCAAAAGAAATACTATCCTGTTACAAAAAAAAAAAAAAATTAGTAGATATATCGAAATTTTACTCTTTAAATATTTTGCTTTAATTACAAACCCCTTTCTGCAATTCATCTTCAAACTCTGTTATCAGAATCTAATCATCATCACCATCGTCAACATCTTTTGTTTATTCTACAAATAAATCCGTTACTGAGATGGCTAATGATTGGGACGTTGCGTTGTTGCGTTTGCGGATGATACGATACGACTCTTCTGTTTTATGAACCCAATAGGATTGCTGTCTCAGAGAAGGAGGAGCGGGGCTAATAACAACCGTTAAGCAGTGCTTGGTGCTAACTTGCTTTCCATGAGGACCCGAAACGAACATTTTCATTAAATTCGTCATCCAGAAGTAGTAGTTTATTCGTGTAGGTTTTAACTGTTTTTGCGATTTTCTCAAAAACAGTTGCTACGATCTTTTTAAAAATCGCATCATTTACTAAATTTGTTTGGCTCTACAAGAAAGGGTATTTGGATTGTTGGCTGAAATTCTTGCAGTGGAAATATTACTTTTGCAATAATTTTTCTAGTGGTCCCTTCTACTTGGACGGACTAGGAGGCAGAACCAATACAAAAATGTTACACAACCCGGCTCTTTCCTTCCCTGAATGACTGTTCCCTGATGGTAACTTTGTGTTCATGCAGGACCCAACTCCTGCATGAACAACGCCACGTTAAACCTTACAGTGCCAGCAGAATATTGTGAGTTCCTATCAAAAAATGCCAGGTATTTTTACTAGGTACTTAAAAATGCCTACCTATTTTTGTGCAATTTACAACATTTTCCATAACTATCCATAACTTGGCTATTTTTCAAGATATTTTAATGATTTTTTGTTTTTTTCATAATGGATTGATCTTGTATGACATATACCTTATAACGTATTTCTTACAATTCAAAAATAAATAAAAATTTCTACTCTCACACTTTTTTTGCTGAAATTTCCTTCTTAATTAAAAAAAATCACACTAAGAACTATATTTTCCAACTTCACTTATATCACTTTAAAGACAATTTAATTATTTACGAAGTCACCATTATGTACAAATTCATTAATGTATCGGAAAAAATAAAATAAAAATACTAGCCATGGTCTCCTATTAATGAACATGAAAGTTTTTCAATCAATTGGGCTACCTTCACTCATAACAGAATCTGCAGGTATTTTTTCAGTATACATATCTTACTAATTATTTTCATACAATCGTTTATAAAAATCGAACGGAAAATAAAAATTCTATGAATTTTTTTAGTCGAGGTACTAATTAACGGACGCCGGCAGTTTTTTGTTGAAATTTTGATTTCCTAATATTAGGACCTTGGCACTGTAATTATATATTGTTTTGGAGAAAATCACTTGAAAATCCTTTCCTGGCCAAGTGAAAACCCTGATGCAAATCCGATAGATAATCTTTGGCCAATTGTTAATAAAAAACTCAAGAAGATAATAAATACAAAAATTCATGTCATAGCTGCACTTATCAAAAAATATGAGATACGGATGAAAAAATTTATAGGAATTGTGCATCATTCACACTACAAAGGGTAAAAGTCACACTAAATATTAAAAGTTGCAAACATGTCAATAAAGAAGTTTTGTAAAAAATATGTGCTATTGTTTTGATTTCTTTCCATGAGTCTAATAATTTGCAAACTTTTATACCTTGGCAATTTAAAATCGTGTGAGTGCTTCTCACCAGAATTTTTTATAATGTTAATGACCTTATAAATGCCGTAAGATTATGATGGTTTATACTTTTGTATTTTTTGTTTAGCCTACTATTTATTGGTAAATATCTATATGTAAATCGTTTATTCTTTAACTTTTTTCATTGTTTTGCTACTTTAAAATTTTTAATTAATCTAAAAGAAATTTTCGAAAGTTAGAAGAAGGTATTTTATTGTAAGCCTAATAGAATAGCTGCCCTGGTCAAGGTTATTGCATAGTTTCCCTTAACCACTCCAAGTGAATGTCTGGTGAGCCTTCTTTTTGCAATTTTTACATTAGCATAACCCTCCCAATCCCAAAATTCCTACAAGTTAAAAATTTTAAAAAGCACAATTTTCAATTAAATATTTTTTTTTCAGACTATAGTTAAAATGAATATTATTAGTGATTTTTTGAATTTTTATCAAAAATTAAGTTGAACAGAGGTTCAACTTAATTTCAACTATCATTTAGCGTCATTCACTCATGATTCAATTTAGGTTGAATTTTGTATTATTTACATTGGGAAGAGAAACTGATGTGAATATTTCACACCAGATTTTTGGTTTTTATTATCATACCTAAAAAAAAAACTTCACAATGTTTTTTGAATCCATGAAAAGGATTTCCTGTTTTAAATTGCACTGAAATTTATTATTTAAATCACCACCAGATGATGTACAAAGCAACAAATATCTTTGCTCGAATGCTACTCTTTGCTCGATGGTACTTTATTTTCGAGTATAACGAATGATTTGTGCATTGTATTACGGAATAGGTTATGTCATTACTACCTTTGTGATATGAGTTAGTACCGAAGTCCACCGCTAGAGGCGATTCATTATGACGCTCCTTTGATTTGAAGCTATCTGACCAACCATGTTGCGGTCTTTAATGATTATTGTTTTAAAAATTAGATGTAGTTGGTAGCCCATTTGATGTATTAAATACAAACACCATCAAATATTCGACTGGGTTGTTTACAGTGCTTTATCATGTTTACAGAGCTGTCGTTTACACTGATTTACAATTTCAGGTTCATTTAACTTGATTATTAATAATGTTAGAGACCTTTTTACTGTATCTTACCCAATATGAATATACAGGGAAAGTAAGCATTGTTTTCATGTCGAATTTTCTAAATCGAGTTTTCACCAGAAACTACATTTTTCAAACATTTTGAAGACTTTCACTTTTACATTTACTAACATTTCTACCCTACATTAACCATCTCTGCCAGGTGATCCACACAGACGACTGAAACGGCGATGGAGCCGACATATCCTAATTTGAACTGAAAATTTCAACAAATTTAAACAATATTATGGATTTCTACAGACGGAAGCTCGCTGCTCAGGGTTGCTCTCCCCAATCTGTTAATTATTGTTAAGCCTATACACTCTTGTGTATGTACAGTGTGTATTTTTTTTCTTGTATAGGACCAATTTTAGACCACGTGAGGTGACTTTAGACGTTTCTGAAAGCTCTCGTTGCAGCCTACATTCTCAGCTTTCGCTCACTGTAGACTATTCTCTTTCCTTCTGTCCACCCGTTGTTCTGTTTCGTAAAGTCCATAATTAGTTGTCTGAATTCGGTTTGGTTCATTAAGTTTTTCGGTTTGTTCTGGTGTTCTCAATACCATTTCTGATTTCTTTAAACCATTTATCCGACACCTTAGATCCATTGTTCACTTTCTTAAAAATATGTTTAGTAAACCGGTTGTCATTTATTCTATACAGGTGTCCGTAAAATTTTAGTCTCTTTTGCTAATCATTCAGTTTTATTTTTACAGTTCGTCTCAACCTCGTAACCTTTATTATCCGTCTACTATCTTCAGACCCATTATCTTGAAGAGGATTTTTCTCTGAAATTTCCCTGCTTTTCTTAGACCTGATCGTTCTAAGGCACTCACTTGCGTACAAAGACACAGCTTTTATCACAGTTTTATAATGTCTAATCTTTGCTTGTCTTGAGAGTGCTTTCTTTTTATACAAGTGGTGAGTTCCTCGGAGTGTACCCGCAATATTTCCCGTCTGCTCCTGTTTGCTTCCTTTTCGCTGGTTTTCGGTATTGTTATCTCCCCGATATACTTGAAGCTATCATAATTAGTTGCCTGTAACTTTTCCAATTTTTCCGTATTGTCTTCAAGTAACGCGGCGCTGTTTTGATGTCCATTTTGTACAGTTTTGTATTAAGAAATAAAATTTAAAAAAAAGTAGGAGTATAAATTATCCAATCAAAACTCACATAAAAAAGTGACGTAAGGGGTAGGTGCGAAATTTACATTTTCTCAAATTAGTAACGTTAAATCTGAGCCACGGTCGAACCAGTAAATCGATGACCTACGGTAGATAATTATCACTTTCCCTTGCCCTATATGAAAATATAGGAAAGGAAAGTAGGGTATTGTTTTCATGTCGAATTTTCGAAATCGAGTTTTCACCGGTTATACACGTTTCCAGGCCCCCTGAACCCAAAAGAACTTGTTTTAGTGATTGGTCTTTGTGTGTGTGTGTGTGTGTGTGTGTGTGTGTGCACGCGCGCGCGCACGTGTGTGTGAGTAAAATATTTCAAGGACATAATAGAGTAAGAAGTGGATACTTGAAAGTTAAGTTAAATACCATTAGAGGATCCGACACAAATAATATTTTCATCAAATTGGTCAACCGGAATTAGTAGTTTATGCGTGTAGTTTTTCACTTTTTTGAAATTTTCTAAAAAACGGCTCCTTCGATTTTTTAAAAGTCACCTTCATTTACTACACTTTTATGCTCTACAAGATAGGGCAAGCGCTATATCTGCTGAAATTCTTACGGGACGTGTGCTTTCGTGGTAAAAATGGTTTTTTAAACGTTATGGTCTTAAAATGCGTTCTAGAGAAAAAGTGTAAAGAATCAAAGTTTTAGTACATTAAAAAACCTTAAACTTTCAATTCGCGATTTTCTGTATTATTTTCATTCATGTCAGTAAAAAATGAGATTTTTTAATGTAGCGGCCTTCGTTTGCATTCTACGACAAAAATGTATATAATTAAAGTTATAGTAAATAAAAAGAATCTATAAATTTTATATCAAGGATTTTCTTCTACGGTTTAGGTTAGCGTCAATAAGTGATTTTCTGTATTTTTAAGTGGAGCTGTTGAAGTTGATTTTCATTTACCGTCATTCACTCATAATCAAAATTAGGTTATGTTTTCATTTGACATTATTTAATGATTTTTACACATAGGTTAGATTGTTCATTATTTACACTTGTAAGAGAAAGTCATGTGAATGTGTGACACCACATTTTTACTTTCTCTTGCCTATATGAATATATAGGAAGGAAAGTATTGTTTTCATGTCGATTTTTCGAAATCGAGTTTTCACCGGATCTATACGTTTTCAGACCCCCTGAACCCAAAAAACATGTTTTTAGCGATTGGTCTGTGTGTGTGTATACAAAATATCTCAAGAACGGAACAACGTACGAACTTGAAACTTGAAACTTAAGTTATATACCACTACCGGACCCGACACGAACATTTTCATCAAAATCGGTCAACCGGAAGTAGTAGTTTATTCGCATAATTTTTCACTTTTTTGCGATTTTCTCAAAAACTGGTTCTACGATTTTTTTTAAAAATCGCCTGGTTTACTAAATTTTTTATGCTCTACAAGATAGGGTAGGCGCCATCTTGGCTGAAATTCTTGGTAAGGGTGTTTTCACGTAAAACTTTGTTTTTTTAAGATTACGGCTTTAATATCCATTTCAGCGAAAAAATGTATATAATAAAAGTTGTAGACAATTTTAAATCCTACAACTTTTATTAAAAAATTTTTTTGTATAGTTTACTTTCTCTTGCCTATATGAATATATATAGGAAGGAAAGTATTGTTTTCATGTCGATTTTTCATCAAATTATTTTTTTTCATTTTTCATTTTTTAAATTTTTTTTTGGCTTAGTTTAGCGGTAATTAGCGATTTTCTGTTTATTTCTCACGAAAACGTGTGAAAAATCGAATGTTTTAATATTTCGGCTTTAGTACGCATTTTACGACAAAAGTGTATATAATAAAAATTATAGACAATTAAGAGATCTACAACTTTTATAAAAAGAATTTTTCTCTACAGAGCCTAGTTTAGCGTGAAAGTGTGATTTTCCGTTTTTTTAAGCCAAACTGAGTTCGATTTTCATTTTGCGTCATTCACTCATGATTAAAATAAGGTTATGTCTTTGAGGTTAGTTTTTTGTTTATTTCTAATATTTTATTAATAATGTTAGGTTTATTGTTAATTATTTGCATTGGCAAGAGAAAGTTGTGTGTGTTTCACACCAGATTTAAAAAAAGAATAAACACTTTAATCCTTCGATCCTACAGGCAAAGACAATATTATCAACAAATACTTTCTCTCCTAGTCTTTTAAGAAAATAAACATATCAGGTTACTGACCTTTTAAAACATTATAAACAAGTACATCATTAAACGACATTTTTCATCTCTTTTGATGCGCGACGACAACTTACACAGATATCAGTACAACTCACACTTTTTAAAAAAAATCTCATTATAATACTTCATTGTTTTTCAACGATTCTCTTTTTAATTCCAAATTTGTCCATACCTCCTATAACAGAAACAGGCCTACCTACTTTATTTTAAAGATTATTTTATTAAGAAAATTTATCCAACGTATTTGTGTAGCGGTAAGGTCGTTGTCGCTAATAAGCTGTTTAACAGCTGATTTTCGGAGACAAAGGTTTCATGGTTCAAAAACAGTAAAGTTATAGTAACTTGAGTCACGAGTTTGCCCTTGTTTGCAACGGGGGTATAGGGGGAAAAGCCTCAGTGCGAATGCGCGACTGCTTTAATTTCAGTACGACAAACATAACAACTTATACTATATTCAGAGCCACACAATATCACACAGTTCTTGTTTACAGTATATCATGGAACCTTTTGTAGGTTAGCTGTACGAATATAACTGTTTGTCACCATAAACACAAATATCGGTTTCTCGAAAACGTGGTGGTGGTAAAACGTGGTAGTTCACAGTGCTGAAAGCAATGTAATAAAATGTTGTGAAGTTGAAGCTAAACAAAAATGCCTATCCATGCCTCTTAACAAAAGCCGTGAGCGAGCGGCTAACTACTGTGATATTTCTCTTTCCACAATTCGAAAAATAAAGAAGGAAATTAAGGACATGAAGAAGCTATTCTATGACAGTTTTGTTGACACCTGGTAGAAAAGAAAACGGTTAGGTAGATACTAGAGAGACTGATAATGGAAACGCCAATGACAGCAATAGTAAAGAAGGCGATTTATTCGTAATTACAGTAAATCAAACATTTCTAGTCATTTAATTAAGGTATAGGCAATATAGGCAATATAACTTTATTATTTTTTTATAAAAAACAAAAAAAGCTTTTTTTTGTTCATTTTTCAAGAAAAATGAATGCAATTCATTTTTCTTGAATTTCATTCAAGAAATGAATTTTCATTTCTTGAAAACATTTTCAAGAAATGTTTTCTTGAAAAACATTTCTTCAAAATGATTTTTGAAGAAAACACTTTCTCGGAATAAACCACAGCTTACAAAATGTACCTAGAAACTGCACGATAGTGAAACGTACGAGTAGTGTCTCACTGTTGAGGTTGGCAGCACTGTAAATGTTTCACTTCCCTTCCTCACAGCCCGTATATACGAAAAGGAAATTTTGTGACTCCAGTATCTATAGTTACTGCTATTGTTGTTGTTTAGGTCAATAGCCAAACGGCAGGTTTGAGCCTAAAACAAGGTGTGAGGTGGTTTACCATACCTTCCTCGTTGAATGGAAAAGTGTGCTTATCAGCATTCCAGGCCCTCTGAAAGCATCTACTTTCCACCCTGAAAATGACACCTTCACTTCATTCACCACAGGGTCTGGCTGTATAATGATGACATTCATTACTCTCAGAGGAGATGACTCTGACTAGTGTCTTTTACAACTCTGCCTCTTCTGTTTTTAAATACTTCAGTCATATAATTGGCTGAACACGCGATAAAAAACAGAGCTACTTTTTTGTAGCTCTGGAACCAGCAGATTGAGTGTAAATAATTGTAACACTCCACCTGCCTGTTATGGGCAAAGTTACTATATATTTGAATACGGATTTGAATACCAGGCAGTGGTTACCGGTATACTTTGATGGTTAGGGTTCAATTAACCATACTTTCTCAAGAATAGTCGGCCTGAGTCTGTACAAGACTACACATCCTTTACTCGTCATACATATCACTTTCATCTCATTGGGTCATGGGTTTGCTTATTGTTCTTAAATTGAACAAATTACAACGTACGCACATCATTACGTATTATAAAAATTTTGGGTAATAATTTTCACTTATTAACAGAAATTTTGTACAATCTATTATTTTGAGTCGGTAATTAGATTGGAGATCTAATTATCCAATCTAATTAGATTGGAGATTGAAGATAATGAACAGGCAAATTTTCCAGCGAAGTACCTTTACAAAAAAATCTTGTATGAACACACACCCACGACTTTCTATTGACAATTTAATCATAAAACCTATAACTTACGTTTTTTCATTAGTAACCAATGTAAAATGAAAAACATAACCTAATTTTAATAATGAATGTATAACGCAAAATTGAAATCAAACTCTGTAAAATTTAAAAATACGGAAAATCACTAATTGGGGCTAAACTAACCTCTGTAAAAAACGTAAATAAAAATTGTACGTTTTAAAATGTTCTACAACTTTAATTATATACACTTTTGCCGTAAAATACATACTAAGGCTACAATTATTTTTTAAATTCTTACCATGAGAGCACAGCTTCTTCAAAAATTCAGGAGACATGGTGCTCACCCTATCTTGTAGAGAATAAAAATTGTAGTTAATGAGAGGAATTTTCAAAAAAAATCGTAAGAGCCATTCAAAAGAAAATTGCAAAACAGTGAAAAATCACACAAAAGGACCTAAAAAAGGAAAAAAAGGACCTAAAAAAGGACCTAAGGTCTACTTTCTGTTGACCGATATTGTTGAAAATGTTCGTGACGGGTCCCCCAATAGTACCAAACTTAAGTTCAAAATTTCAAATTTTACGATGATTCGTTCTTTAGATAATTACAGGGTAATTATAAATGAAATAGACACTTTCGACAGCTTCTTAAACATCAAACTGGTGTATTTGAATATAGTAAATGATATAGGTTTGTAGGGAAATTTTTAAAGTTTATGTTGGTACAACGTTTGCTAGCATTTTGTTGTTGGCTGCTGTTACAACGACCAGTATAGCAAAATGGCTGCTACTCAAGTGAAGAAAGCTTATTGTGTTCTTGAATTAGCCAAAACAAACTCGGTTACGGTTGTCCTACGTCATTTCAGAACACGAATACGGTAAATCACCACCAACAAGGCAATCAATCTATGACTGGTATAAACGTTTTGAAAACAGTGGATCTCTGTGTAAAAGGAAAAGTACTGGAAGACCTTCTGTTACAGAAGAACAAATTGATAGTGTTCGTGATGTTTATGTACCAAGTCCAGAAAAATCAACTAGATAAGCAAGTTTAGAAATTCCTCAACCGACTGTGTGGAAAATTCTGCGGAAACGTTTGAAAATGACACCTTATTAATTGCAGTTTGTACAAAGTTTAAATACCAGTGATAAAGTCGTACGTAAAACATTTTGTCTGGAGATGCAACATTGTGGTGAAAATGACGACGCATTCTTTAATCGCCTAATTTTCAGTGATGAATGTAATTGTCACATTAGTGGAAAAGTTAATAGACATATTGTTAGAATATGGGGCACAGAAAACCCAAAAATAACTTTACAGCATACACGCGATTCCCCTAAAGTAAACGTTTTTTGCGCATTATCTCGTGAAAAGGTTTACGGGCCGTTCTTCTTTCACCAAGTGTCAGTAACCGGAGTAATTTATCTGGACATGTTAGATGAATGGTTAATGCCTTAACTCCAGGAAGATAGTGATAACTTCATTTTTTGTACAAGATGGAGCTCCGCCTCACTAGCACTTACAGGTCAGAAATTATCTTGATGAACGTCTTCCTAGACGATGGATCGGCCGTGCAAGTGAAGAAAAACATTGTGTTTACCCCGTGGCCACCTCGTAGTCCAGACTTAACACCGTGCGACTTTTTCTTATAGGGTTATGTAAAAGACAAAGTTTTTGTACCACCGCTTCCTGTAGATATCGATGATCTAAGACAATGTATCGCAAATGCTCTTGCCACAGTTGACCGTCATATGCTTAATCGTGTGTGGGAAGAATTCGACTACCGTGTTGATATCTGTCGTGTTACAAATTGTGCACACATTGAACATCTGTAAATATTTTCAATAAAAACTTAATGAATTCTTCTATATAATCATGTAAGTAATTACCTTAACTTTTCAAAAATAAATTTTCTATAAGCTATCGAAACTGTCTATTTCATTTAATATCACTCTGTATTTTGTTCACACACTAACCAATCGGTCAAAACACGTTTCTATATGGGTTCAGGAGGCCTAAAAACGTGTATTTCTGGTGTAAACTCGAATTTGAAAAATCGACATGAAAAGAATATTTTTTTCCTACATATTCATCCTAACTGCAAGAGAAAGTGAAGAACTAAAAATTTTTATTTTCACAGCATATCTTCTACAGAACTTAGTTGAGCGTCAATCAAAAGATTTCCAGTATTGTTTTACTCGAACAGAGGTTGATTTTCATTTTGCGCCATTTACTCATGATTAAAATTAGGTTATATTCTTTATTTTACATTGTTTAATAATGACTAAACATGAGTTAAATTTTTGATTATTTACATTTACAAGAGAACGTCGTGTAAGTGTTTCGCACCAGATTCTTCTTTATCTATATAAGTAGAATAAATTTCCAAATTATTTCTATTCGTCATAAAACTCTCTATAAATACAGTAGTGAATAAACAGAATCATATCCCCGAGGACATTTGTGTAGCTTGCCGATGTTTATTTAAGGGGAGATGGCACATTGGTTTTAACTCAAAATTTCGATTTTTGGTTTATGTTTTTTAATAGTTTAGGCCCAGATCTACCAGAAAAACATTAAATTACGTCAAAATTTTTTTTTTGCCGGCCGCATTGGCGCAGTTGGTAACGTGCTCGCCTCTCATCATGCGGTCCTGGGTTCGAATCCCACTCAGGCACGGCATATTTTCATACGTTATAAAAAATAATTTCATCCTACACTGCATAAAGTTCCACCCCAACGTCGTCGCTAATGACCGTTGCAGTTGATGCGACGTTAAATAAATAAATAAATAACAACAAAAAATTTTTTATGAAAAAATTAAGTTTTTATTTGGTTTACACAGAAAAATTATCATGTTACCAAGAACGAATATTTTTCATAATTTTATACTGCTCGTTTTAGTGCAGACAGTTTTAGTTTTTAAAATATCTGCATCCCTGTTTTTTGTATTCTCAGCTGTTGGTTCAGCTTTCTTCTTTTTTTTTAAATTCCTAATATGTGTACGTTGCAATCTGTTCAATTCAGAACAATAAGCAACCCCATGACCCAATGAGATGAGGATGATGTGTATGACGTGTAAATGAGGTGTAGTCTTGTACAGACACAAGTCGACCATTGTTGAGAGAGTATGGTTAATTGAAGCCCAACCATCAAAGTACACCGGCAACCACTGTCCAATATTCAAATCCGTATAAAAGTTACTACCTTTACTAGGATTTGAACCAGGAACCTTCGTCTCCAAAATCAGCTGTTGAACAGCTGACTCACGGCGACGACTTTACCTCTAGACCAACCCGGTGGGTCAGCTTTCTAAACAACTGTTGATGGGAAATTTACTTGTTTGTGTACATGTTGTTTTTGATTAGTGCCTTCTTGTTGCTTACCTTTTCCCGTAAATTTAGATTTAGATATCCACATATACCGACATTTTTATAACTTCCTCAGGTGCTCCAAAAAATAATAATACGCAAAAAACGTAGAAAACAATTTGTAAAAATTTTATGTTATTCGTAATTTAAAAAAAATCGTATTGTCTAAAGATTAAATTGAAAAAGTGTCAGTAGTTTGAGAAAAAACCCGACACCTATAGTGTGTAAAGTTTAATTTTCTTATCTTTTACCAATCCTATGAAAAATATACCTAAAAATAGCAAATTTAACATTGGCGGGATGCAAAATACAGTCTCCCCTTAAAGAAGAAGAAAAAGGGAGAAAACTGTGAAGAGCCAATTGACATGCTTTTGAACGGCCCTGCCGATCTTTTGTACAGTAACTGAACCGTTGAATTCAGGTGGGTGTTACCAACGGTAAATTTTCGAGGCGTGGGATGAGTCGAAACACTTACAGTACTGTTTAAAAACAAAAGGGTTTATTCCGGTATAGATTTATTCAGATAATAGTAAAGAAGTTGATGTTCATTCAGTAGGAGATAGAACGGAAATTTGGTTCGTATTCATAACTAGCACTAACACGGTCCAAGTGCTACGATTTAGGAGACGGTACTTTACATTGAGTGGCACAATTTCCGTATGTGAGATTAAAAATCTGTTGTGATCACTCACACGACTTTATTTTGCCAATGTAAATAATAAATATTGTAACCTAATTTTAATAATTTGTAAACAATATAAAATGAAAAATATGATCTAATTTTAATTATGAGAGAAGACGGAAAATGAAAATCGACCTCTGTAGAACTTGACATTACGGAAAATTGCTAATTGACTCTAAACTAAGCGTTTTAGAAACAATTGCTAAAAATAAAAGTTTTATCTTTTCTTAATTTTCCATAACTTTAATTATATTACTTTCACTTTTTTAGCTAAATGCATACTAAGGCCAGAATGTTAAGAAATACCGTTTATTTCCGATGTGTTAGATGTGAACAATACAGAAAATTACTAATTAACACTAAAATAAACGTTGTAGAAAATAGTGTTTGAAATAAAAGTCATAGCTTTTTTATTTCTTTAGCTTTCAATATATACGTTTGCCCTAAAAATTCACATTAGGGCCGTAATCTTAAAAAAACAGTTTTTAACATAAAAGCAGAGGATCACCAAGAATTTCAGGAGACATGACGTTTACCTTATCTTGTAGCGTACAAAAAAAATGTAGAAAATGAGGCGATTTTTAAAAAAATCGTAGGAGCTTTTTTTATGAAAATTGCAAAGAAGTGAAAAATAGCACGAACACAGTATTACTTCCGGTTGACTGAAGAAATGTTGGGGAAAGTTTAAGGGCAGGAAGCTGTGAGTAGAGAATATGTGTACTATTGGTTTCCACGCTTTCGTACTGGCAAGAAATCGGTGGAGAATGAACCGCGTTCAGGCCGGCCATCCACAAGCAAGGCACCTGAAAACAATCCCAAATCTTCATGATTATAATAAATGTCCACAGCTCCGCGGAACCTAGATCATTAACTAAACCTTACACACACAAACACACGCACAGTAACCTGCCTTACCTTTTTTTTATCGGAGGGGCGAGAAAAATTCATGTTCACTCCCTCACGATGGGGAAGTAGTGTGTTGGACTCAATTGAGGCGTCCTCGTCCAGCCCCAAGAAGTCCGCAACCGTCTTACCTACCAAAAACCCGCCGACTGGCCACTTGATCTGACATCAGCAAACAAACTGCCCTCAAAAACCCTCCAAACAAACTGCCTTACCTGCGTTCTACACTCCTTAGTAGTGAGTCACCTACTAAGCGCTTGAATGAAAAACTGTACTACCATTTTAGTTGTAATTACCTTTATCAAAATTGTATAATAATTTTCAAAATTTATGTATTATTCCTTGAAAAATGACTCCAAACAAGTTGTCATTGTGAAAATCCTAAGCATTTCCTGTGCTATTTAATTTTATAAAAACAACATTGTTGATCAAACATTATGTTTTGAAAAACGGAATAAGATGTAATAATTGTTGCATGCATAACAAATAATAATATTAATTGTTACATTTATAATAATAATAATAATAATAATAATAATAATAATAATAATAATAATAATAATAATAAATATAATACTTGTAAAATTTATTAATATTATTATTTAACAGCGGCAGCCAGAATGAAATCCAACAACGGAAATGCTTAGGATTGTCGCAATGAAACCGTGTTTGGTGTCATTTTTCAAGAATACGTACATTTTGAAAATTATTACACAGTTTTTTAAAAGGTAATTAGAACCAAAATGGTAGTATTGCAGTCAAGTGCCTAGTAGGGGACTCACTACTGAAGCATGAAGAATGTAGAACACCGCTAAGGCAGGTCTAGGGGTGCTGCACGCGCGCGCGCGTGTGTGTAAGGATCGGTTTATGATGTAGGTTCCACGAAGCCATGGACATTTATAAACATAGATAATATTTTTAATTATTTACATTGGCAAGAAAAAGTCGTGGAGTGTTTCACACCAGATTTTTATATATCACTTCATCGTCTGTACTGTATGCGAAATGTAGCTGTATGTGAAAAACAGTCTGACGCAAAACAAGAAAAACCTAGAAAGTGTAGGCCTAATTAAAGTTGCACTCAACGCGTTCACGTGACACTCTTTAGTTATGAAAGAATAATTAAAAGTTATTTAAAAAGTACGACTTTCTGAAAGTAAATGAATTACTTACCCGTTTAATTTAATTTATTTTTACTAATTACTTTCTTGAATTTGTTTTTCAGTTTTTTGTTTCCCATTAACTGTCGGTCACGTTTTTTGCAAAAAAACAGAAATAACAAAGAGAAAAAGTAATTTGTAAATACAACGGCAATACTGAACAGGGTGCGTAAAAAGCTTGGAAACGGTTTAATAATTATTTTCAGTATCAGACACGTACTGTATCATTCATTAATAGTTTTTCTGGATCAGAATATTTCTAATTGATAAAACTTCCTTTTAAACCTATAACAAAAATGTATTTACAAATAAGCTACTTACATTAATTATAACGATTAGAAAAATCTGGTTTGAAACACTCACAAGACTCTCTTTTGCCAATGTAAATAATGAAAACTGCAACCTATGTTTCATCATTAGAGAAAATTGTAAAGTGAACAACGTAAGGCGTACGACAAAATAGTAACATACAATCATTTTTACTACTACACTAAAAATGGAGTAAAAATACTTCACTAAAAAGTGGAGTGTTAAATTATTATTTGCCCTCGATCAACTAATTCTAGGGCTACAAAAATAGTTCTGTTTCTAATCGCATGGTCAACCAGTTAAATAACTGAAGCATTTAAGAACAGAAGAGGTAGAGATTGTAAAAGACACTAGTCAGAGTTATCTCCTCTTAAAGTAATGAATTTCATTATACAGCCAGACCCTATGGTGAATGTGTCATTTGGAGGGTGGAAGGTAGATCGTTTTCAGAGGGCCCGGCATGTTGATAAGCATTCTTTTCAACTCAGTGAGGAAGGTAAAGTAAACCACCTCACTCCTCGTTTTACTTAGTAAAACCTCAGGAGGTTAAAACCAGCCTTTCGGCTGATGATCTGAACAAATATAACAACAGTGTGTGTGCGTACGGATAGAAGTAAGTGGTTGTGGACAGGTTAATTATTTGTTTTAAATGGTAAATGACTTTCTTAACTATTAATTAAGTTAGATTACGATTTACGGTTTTCTTAATATAGTAATTTTATTTGAATTTGTTAGTCTTAAGCATAATACATAATTTAATTTATAATTTTGGTAAATAAATAATTATAAATTTTATAAGTTTAAAGAAAATCTGTTTATTATTTATTATAATTCGGAATCTGTCTAGGATTCCGAACGAGCCTGGGGTTAGTTATAACAGGATATTTAAAGTAATAGTTGTAAATGTATGGAAACGTTTGTGTTCTAGTCCTCTTAAAGTGGATGTTCAGAATCGAAAGAGTTTTTCGGATCTCTGTAGTTGTTCTTGTTTAGTTTATTACCCGAAAGGCTTGTTTGAATCTCTAGATGCTTTAGTAAGTAAAACGAGGAGAAAGGTGGTTTACCACTGGCTACCTCACCGAATGAAAAAGTAGCCTAAGCTTATCAGCATGTCAGACTCTCCGAAAATCATCTACTTTACACCCTTCAAATGACACCTTCACTACATTGACCACACGGTCTGGCTGTATAATGAAATTCATTACTATCTCTTCTGTTGTTAAATGCTTCAGTCATATGATTGTCTGACAATGTGATAAGAAACAGAACTATGTTTTGTAGCCCTAGAACTAGCAGATCGAGTGTAAATAATTTAGCACTTCACCTGCCTGTTATAGGCAGATCACTATGGTATCAGAAGCTAAATCGTTTAGGTTATTTCTTTGTGAATCTCGAATGAAATTGATTAACAATAACAGAAGGTCTTTCAAGTTTTTAATATATATTACTCAAGGAATTCATGTAGGAACTTTGATGGGCGATTTCAGAATATTTTGTTTTTCATATGTTCCTTCCCCTGCATCCTCATCGTCAGTAGCCTAAATTTTCAGCCAGTTATGCTTTAAGCTAATCCTCTTTGTAACTATATTTCATTGCAACATTCCTCTCCGTCAAATTATTGAACAATTCTCTCATGATTTATTATTTCTTAATAAACTCATCCATCCGTCTAATTTTGAACAGTATAATTTTGTTTTTCTTTTACGGGCTCTTTGGGACACTTTAGACATTTATCAATTTTTTTTTCTTTCTCTTGCCCTACATAAATAAAAGTATTGTTTTCATGCCGATTTTTAAAATTCGAGTTTTCGCTGGATATATACACGTTTTCAGATCCCAAGTACCCAGAAATATGTTTCTAACGATTGGTCTGTGTGTGAACAAAATATCTCAATAACGGAATATTGTATGAAGTTGAAACAAGAAACTTAAGTTAGATCAGCTACCAGACCTGACACGAAGATTTTCATCAAAATCGGTCAACCGAACTAGAAGTTTATTCGTGCAATTTTCTCAAAAATTGCTCCTACTATTTTGTTAAAAATTGCCTCATTATCTAAACTTTAAGTACCTAACTAAAAATTTTCCTATTCCGTATGTCATATGTGTGCAATTTTTTCATCTTTAAGATCACTCAAAGTTACTGTGAATAATGGTGGTTTGGTTTTGAGTTTTATTATTTATCAAAAATTTGTTTTGTCAATCTGTTATCGTTCATTCTTATCTTTTGTCCGAAAAATATAAGTTTTTTTTCTCATAACACGCTGATTATTTTTCCCGTTTTTTCGTATATCTCTTTGTTCTAAAGGGGTCTATTGTAATTGTCTTCTTCCTTCTTAGGTCCTAGGATGTTCCGAACTAATGTCCGCGTCAAAAATAACAGGAACATGAGTTTGAAGCTCAATTGTCAAAAGAATATGACATCGAGTGTAACGTACTATATGACAAATTAATGCTTGTTTAATTTTGCGTTCAACGGTGAAAAACTTGGAATTTTTTAACGTTTTTTTAAAGTAATATTGACATTACAGCAAAAAAAGTGCCCGTTCCTGAAGACATTTTACGGAACTTATTGGTCTATCTGTTAATACTCATCCGATTTTAGTTAAATTTCGTCAGAGTACAGTAAGGGTATTTCTATTGTGTACAATAAATCCCAGGACTATTCTATTTTTGCAACCCCTTCTTAACTCGCCAACCGGTCACTTTATGAATGTCGGACCGGAACCGGTGGTTCGCAGTAATTCAATAACTTAAGCTAATTATTTATTTAATTCAGCGACTACTGTCTTTTGGAATTAATTTTTTAAATTGTTCACCATGCGGGGGGGATCTACGCTTCTACATTGGCAGATTGTGACGGACGCCTTGGATAGCTTACCTCGGCAGGTTACTGCCTTCTCTTACCTTTTAACAAACCTATTTCTGATTGAAAGTATTATACTTGCTTATTAAGCCCTAGTGAATGCTTCTACGTAAAAGTTTTAAAAAGAAGTTATTATTTATTAATTTCTAATATGTCACTAAATACAGGATTGTGGTGTAGTAGTAGTAGTTTCAAAACGTTTTCTATTTTCATCAGCAAACTGAAAAATCGTTCCCTGAATGCGTTACGATTAAGACCCTCGGTTTTGTTATTCCAAATTTTGTATTCTCGACTTTCTGTTATAGGAGGATCCGAGAAACTGATTCGAAACTGATTTTGTTGAATATTTTCTCGATCGACCTTGTTCGCTTGTCTAATCATGTGTCTGAAACATTTGGATCTTCCTTTGACTATGGTTGGATTCTTTATTTAGCCTCAATATGTACTTTTGCTGTATTAATTTTAAAAAAAACATGACTTACGAATATTCTTTGTTTATATGTGTTGAAGGGCATAAAATTTTGTTCGTGTCGACATCCCCGGTGGCATAGCAATTTCCGTCGGTGAAGTCAGCACGAACAAAATTTTAAGTACAATTTTCAATTTACCAGTGGAGGAAGGAGCAGTACAAAATGTTTATTTAAGTTTTAAATATTTTACCCGAATTTTTCTTACTTTCAAATGCCTCAACCGAATAAAGACATTGGCTTAACAGATTAAAACAGTACAGTGTAGTATATATACTCTTCCAGATCAGTAGTGTGAACGTGTATTTCAATCTCTGAATGATTTCAATTGCGCGTTATAACTATTAAATTAGTGTGCGGTCCTATTAATAAATCATGAAAAATAAGTTAAACATTAGAACAATATTTTTATTTTCGGTAACCATGGATATGAACCATTGTTTACAAAATAGTGAAAACACAAGCGAATCAGCTGTGCCTAGACATCACAGATTTCGTTGTCGTTCGGTGAATAAATTAAAAAATTCTAATTGGCAAAATTATACTATTCCCGCCACCAAGCAGACAAAATAAAAATATTTCTCAATCTGACTGTAATAAATATAATATAAGTCAATCAAAGACATATTTTAACGGCATATTTTCATACATTACAAAAAATCATTTCAACTTTCACCGCTCGCATTTTTTTAAATTTTTTTTGCGCCCTCGAGACTCCAGGAGGAGTATAGGACATGTCAGGTCTATAACACCTGAAATACATATAAGAAACACACAATGTAGGACTACTACCAAGAAAGAAATTATTGTACGCTATAAAAACTTTCACCGATCAAGTAATTTTTCAGATTCCTTTTAAAGGAATTCAAATCCTCACAACATTTTAAAAATTGGGGTAATTTATTCATGAATTTTCTCCCTGCATAAGTAGGTTTTTGTTCAAACAATTTAGTGGAGTGATTAGCCACATAATAATCATTTCTGTTTCTCGTGTTATGATTGTGAATATTGAAATTCTGCATTGTACAGGCAAGAGCCTATATAAATATATAGGAAGGAAAGTATTGTTTTCATATCGATTTTTCGAAATCAAATTTTCACCGGATCTTCACGTTTTTAGACCCCCTGAATCCAAAAAAAACATGTTTTTAGCGATTGGTTTATGTGTGTGTGTGTGTGTGTGTGTGTGTGTGTGTGTGTGTGCGCGCGCGTGTGCGTGTGCGTGTGTGTGTGTGTGTGCGTGCGTGCGTGCGTGCGTGCGTGTGTGAACAGAATATCTCAAGAACGGAACATTGTACGAACTTGAAACTTAAGTTACATACCACTACCGAACCCGACACGAACATTTTCATCAAAATTGGTCAACCAGAAGTAGTAGTTTATTCGTGTAATTTTTCACTTTTTTGCGATTTTCTAAAGAACTGGTCCTACAATTTTTTTTTAAATCGCCTTATTTACTTACCTTTTTATGCTCTACAAGATAGGGTAGGCGCCATGTTTGCTGAAATTCTCGGTGAGGCAGTTTTCACGTAAAAACATTGTTTTTTCAAGATCGCGGCTTTAATATACATTTTAGCGCAGAAATTTATAAAAATAAAAGATGTAGAGGATTTAAAATTCTACAACTTTTATTTCAAACTTTTTTTTTGTACAACGCTTAGTTTAGCGGTAATTAGCGATTTTCTGTTTTTCTCTCTCGAAAACGTGTGAAAAATCGATTTTTTTAAGATTTCGGCCTTTGTATGCATTTTACGACAAAAAGATATATAATAAAATTTATAGGAAATTAAAAGATCTACAACTTTTAATTAAAGCATTTTTCTCTACAGAGCATACTTTAGCGTGAAAGAGTGATTTTCCGTATTTTTAAGCCAAACTGAGGTCGATTTTCATTTTGCGTTTTTCATATATGATTAAAATTAGTTTATGTTTATTGAGGATAGTTTATTTGTTTATTTCGAATGTTTTATTACTAATGTTAATTTTATTGTTAATTATTTGCATTGGCAAGAGAAAGTTGTGTGAGTGTTTCACACCAGATTTTTTTAATGTGTTATTACTAATGTTAGGTTATATTGTTAATTATTTGCATTGCCAAGAGAAAGTTGTGTGAGTGTTTCACACCAGATTTTTATGAATAGGTATGTGACTCAGGCAGTTCTTCTTAACATTTTTTATGAACACCGCCTGGGAAATGATATTTGTAGATCTATTTTATCAGCTGAAACTATTAAACTTTCTACTTGAATTAAAGCATTTTCCGGGATATCAGTAATCAGGGTAATGACATCAGCAAAGGCTAAACAGTCTACATAAATATAATCTTTTATTCCATCTATCCTTATTCCCTTAGTGTCCGTGTTTCTCCATCCCTAATCACCTTCTCTAAGACACTGTTGAAAAGCAGCGAGGACAAACCATCACTTTGTCTCAGTCTTTATTAATTTCAAATTTCTTGAAGGAATTCCCCATGAATCTTACTGTTGAAAAGGTGTTTCTTAGGGTATCTCTGGTTAAGTTGTTAGTTTTTTTGTGTAAATATTTAAGGATTTTAACAATTTTTTTACTTTCTCTTGCCTATATGAGTATATAAAAAGGAAGGTATTGTTTTATGTCGATTTTCGAAATTGAGTTTTCACCGGATCTACACGTTTTCAGACCCCCTGATCCTAAAAAAACATGTTTTTAGCGATTGGTCTCTCTCTCTCTCTCTCTCTCTCTCTGTGTGTGTGTGTATGTGATCTTATGAACTTGAAATTTGAAACTCCAGTTAGGTACCACTAGAGAACCCGACACGAAAATTTTCATCAAAATCTGTCAACCGGAAGTACCTAGTAGTTTATTCGTGTCATTTTTCACTTTTCTGCGTTTTTCTCAAGAACGGCTTCTATGATCTTTTTAAAAATTGCCTTACTCTTTACATTTTTTATGCTCTGCAAGATAGGGTAGGCACCATGTCTGTTGAAATACTTGAAGAGGCTGTTTTCTCGTAATAAATATTGTTTTTTAAGATTGCGACTTTAATATGCATTTTAGCGTAAAAATGTATATAATATAAGTTGTAGAGAATTTAAAATCCTACAACTTTTATTTTAACATTTTTTTGTATAACGCGTAGTTTAGCGGTAATTACAGTTTTCTGTTTTTTTTTTGATGAAAATGTGTAAAAAAATAGTTTTTTTTTAAATTTTAGCCTCAGTATGAGGCTAAAATTTACGACAAAAGTGTAATAATAATAATTATTATTACACTTAGAGGAAATTAGAAGATCTACAACTTTATTTAAAATATTTTTCTCTACAGAGTCTAGAAAGAGTGATTTTCGGTATTTTTAAGCCAAACTGAAGTTTATTTTCATTATGCATTATTCACTCATGACTAAAATTAGGTTATGATTATTGAGGTTAGTTTTTGTTTATTTCTAATGTTAGGTTATATTGTTAATGATTTACATTGGCAAGAGAAAGTTGTGTGAGAGTTTCACACCAGATTTTTTATTGTAATAACCAAATTGTAGAATTTTTTTTTGGAATTATTTCAAAAGAAAAACTCTTAAATATATTCTGGGAAAATATAGGACAAACTGAGGGGGATCTAATATCCTAAGTAATTTAAAATATATTTTAAAAATGTAGGTGTATTATTTATGTAACATATTAATATTAAGATGGATGGCACGTTTGGGGGAAAACAGCGAACACGTAGAAGCTTGTTTAATCTTATGGGAAAATTTAAACCTTATGTTTAATAATTTATACCTTTTTAATACAAGGTAATATTAAATGTATTAAATTCACAACCTTTTTACGTCCCCGTGCATTTAAAATAATACAAATAACCCCCGCTCGCTGCGATGAATGGAAACTTAAGTCGTTTAACATTTTAGAAAACAACCTTACCGGTTGAAAGCCAAATAATGACTATTAAAATATAGTCAGTAGGGAAAGCTATTGTGCATCAGTAACCGTTAGAATTTCGCATATAAAATAATTCAAGAGTTTTGTAAAACTGAGCAAGTCTAATGTTTAAATTACATTTAAACAAAAGAAAATCACACGCTGGAATGAATACTCAAACATAACCTACACCATAGCAAACTCAAGGCAATAAAGACTGCACCACTTAAGCCTAGGTTCTCTCGGTATCTGGGTATAATTATTAATGAACAAACCTCCTCTAAACTTATAACACTTATTTATTGTGGGTTGTTTTGGTCATCAGCCGAAAGGCTGTTTTGAACCTCTAGAGCTTTTAGGCTACCACCTAAAACAAGGAGTGAGATGGTTTACAATTACCTTACTCACTGAGTGGAAAAAGTGGTTATCAGCATGCTAGGCCACCGAAAAGCATCGACTTTCCACCCTGCAAATAACACCGTCATTTCATTCACCATAGGTTCTGGGTGTAAAATGATATTCATTACTCTCAGAGGAGATAACTCTGAGTAGTGTCTCTTACACCTCAACCTGTTCTGTTCTTAAATGCTTCTATTGGCTGACCATGTGATAATAAACAGAACTATTTTTTGTAGCCCTGGAACAAGTAGATCGAGTGCAAATAATTTAACACTTCACCTGTCTTTTATGGGAAAAATTATTTATTAACACATTTAATTAATAATTAAATTTAGACTACTAACAAATAAAATTACATAAGCCTACTTCAATAAAATTAATTACAAAAATTAAGCTTAAACTAAATTTCACTATAATTAAGTAACCGTCACTTAACAATCAAAACAATTGATTTACCGGCGTCAACCACTTGCTACCACCTGTACGCACGTACGCTATTAACGTAATTCAGAACCGGTCCCGTAACGACACTATTTCAAACGACCCTACAGCACTTTCCATTCCTAACCCAAGTAATAACAAATTCACAACAAAGGAGCTACCTTTTTACTTTCTCTTGCCTATATGAATATATAGGAAGGAAAGTATTGTTTTCATGTCGATTTTTCAAAATCGAGTTTTCACCGGATCTATACGTTTTCAGACCCCCTGAACCCAAAAAACATGTTTTTAGCGATTGGTCTGTGTGTGTATCTGTGTGTGTGTGTGTGTGTGTGTGTCTGTGTGTGTCTGTGTGTGTGTGTGTATACAAAATATCTCAAGAATGGAACATCGTACGAACTTGAAACTTAAGTTACATATCACTACCGGACCCGACATGAACATTTTCATCAAAATCGGTCAACCGGAAGTAGTAGTTTATTCGCATAATTTTTCATATTTTTGCGATTTTCTCAAAAACTGGTCCTACGATTTTTTTAAAATCGCCTGGTTTACTACATTTTTTATTTTCTACAAGATAGGGTAGGCGTCATGTTTGCTGAAATTCTGCGTGAGGCTGTTTTTACGTAAAAAAGTTTTCTTTTTAAGATTGCGGCTTTAATATGCATTTTAACGCAAAACGTTATATAATAAAAGTTGTAGAGAATTTAAAATTCTACAACTTTTATTTCAAACATGTTTTTGTATAACGCTTAGTTTAGCAGTAATTAGCAATTTTCTGTTTTTTTCTCACGAAAACGTGTGAAAAATCGATTTTTTAAAGATTTAGGCCTTGGTATGCATTTTACGACAAAAGTATATATAATAAAATTTATAGAAAATTAAAAGATCTACAACTTTTATTTCGAGCATTTTTCTCTACAGAGCCTAGTTGAGCGTGAAAGATTGATTTTCCGTATTTTTAGGCCAAACTGAGGTTGATTTTCATTTTGCGTCCTTCACTCATGATTAAAATTAGGTTATGTTTATTGAGGTTAGTTTTTTGTTTATTTTTTTTGTTTTATTACTAATGTTAGGTTTATTGTTAATTATTTGCACTGGCAAGAGAAAGTTGTGTGATTGTTTCACACCAGATTTTTTTTTAATACCTAAGGTTTGACAGTTTCCTCAAACAATCGAGACCTTTCTAAAACTTCTTTTCTTTGTTTTCTTTTTTCTAGCACTTTCTTACTGGAAAACAGTAGAAAAATTTACAATAAAAACAAACGTTCCTACTTGTTTCGATATCCGGGTATATCGATTGAATACATTTCCTTTATTGTAATCCATTATTCTTGTTTTTTACACTCCATCTCATAGAATAAACAATCTATTCCCTCAACCATTTCTAGAATAACTTTGTACAATGTTACAATACTGTAAAACCTAAGCCTAGGTTCGTTCGGGATTCGAGTATAATAAATAATAAAATAACTTCCTTAAGCTTCTTGCAATTATTTATTGATACAATTAATTATCAAACTTAGAATACTAACAAATACTATTAGTTACTTCAATAAAACAATTACAAAACTTAAACTGAACTTGACTAACAATACAATACTGGTCCTTAAGAACTAAAACAATAGTTGGATGGTCTAATACAGCGCGAACCAAGTCAAATTTCTAGATTTTTCTCTTGCCTATATGAATATATAGGAAAGAAAGTATTGTTTTCATGTTGGTTTTTTCGAAATCGAGTTTTCACCGGATATAGCCTACATTTTCAGACCCCCTGAACCCAAAAAAGTATGTTTTTGGCGATTGGTCTGTGTGTGAACAAAATATCTCAAGAACGGAACATTGTACAAAATTGAAACTTGAAATTTAAGTTAGGTACTACAAGAGGATTTGACAGAAACATTTTCATTAAAATCGGTCAACTGGAAGTAGTAGTTTATTCGTGTAATTTTACTCTATTTTACGATTTTCTCAAAACCGGTTCCTACGATTTTTTAAAAAATCGCCTCATTCACTACATTTTTTATGCTCTACAAGAGCATAAGAGGGTAGGCGCCATGTCTGCTGAAATTGTCTGGGAGGCTGTGCTCTCGTAGAAAAAAGTGTTTTTTTTAAGATTTCAGCCTTAATGTGCATTTTAAGGTAAAAGTGTATATAATAAAAATTGTAGAACATTTAAAACCCTACAATTTAATTCAAACATTTCTTTGAATAACGCTTGGATCAGCGGTAATTAGTGATTATCTGTTTTTTATTCATGAAAAATTTGTAAAAAATGGATTTTTTAAGATTTTGGCCGTATTAGAATTTCACCCCGTAGAATAGCATTTTACGACAAATGTTTATATAATCAAATCTATACGAAATTAAAAGATCTTCTACTTTTACTTCAAGAATTTTTCTCTACAGATCCTAATTTAGCGTCAAAGGTTGATTTTCCGTATTATTAAGCGAAACTAATGTTGGCTTTCAGTTTGCATTATTAACTCATGATTAATATTAGGTTATGTTTTTTTGAGGTTAGGTTTTTTTGTTTATTTCTAATGTTAGGTTAAATTTTTTCATTTTTTGCATTGGCAAGAGAATGTCGTGGGAGTGTGTTACATTAGATTTTTTTTTTTTTTTAACAATTTAACGCGCCTCATTTGTAACCATTTATTTGCCTAATTTTTCCTGTTTGTGAGAGACTTTGTTAAGGGTGACAGCAAATGAAGTCGTCAGAAGTCATTTTGACTGCATCAAAAGCAGCTTCCTTCGTCCTGGATGTTTTTATTATATCAACTCATTGTTGGGGATGAAATGCATTGATTTACCTTTAGTATCTTTTCTATATGCCAAAAATCTGTGTCATTGGATTCCCCACAATAAGATATTTCAATTCTATTGCGCTTTCTTTCTTTTGGTGCGCCTGGGTCATCTCCATCTGAAAAATATGATTAGAGTTCATTTTTATGTTAAAACAGAATAATAACAACATAGAAACAACACCAATTAATATTTTATTTACAAATTCTTATTTCAAACAAAATTTTTACTTTCTCTTGCCTATGCGAATATATACGAAGGAAAGTATTGTTTTCATACAGATTTTTCGAAATCAAGTTTTCAGCAGATATAAACGTTTCAGACCCCTTGAACTCAAAAACAAGTTTTGAGCGATTGGTGTGTGTGTGTGTGTGTGTGTGTGTTTGTGTGTGTGGGAGTGAAAACAGAATATCTCAAGAACGGAACATCGTAAGAAGTTTAAACTTGAAACTTAAGTTAGGTACTACTAGAGGATCCGACATAAATATTTTCATCAAAATCGGTCAACCGAAGTAGTAGTTTATTTGTGTAATTTTTACTGTTTGCAATTTTCTCAAAAACGGCTCCTATGATTATTTTAAAAATCGCCTTAATTAGTACATTTTTTATACCTTACAATATACGATAAGCGCTATGTCTGCTAAAATTCTTGAAGAGGATGTTCTCTCTTAGAAAGAAATGATTTTTTAAGATTGCGACCTTAAGATGCATTTTAGGGCATACAAGTATTTAAAAAAAGATGTAGAAAATTTAAAAATTTAAAACTTTTACTTAAAAAATTTGTTTTTATTACGCTTAGTTTAGCGGTATTTTGTGATTTTCTGTTATTTTTTTCATGAAAATCTGTAAAAAATTGATTTTTTAAAGAATTTGGCCTTGGTATGCATTTTACGACAAAGTTCATAATCAAATTTATAAAAAATTGAAAGATCTACAACTTTTGTTTAAAGAATTTTTATCTACAGAGCTTACTTAGTTAAGCTTGAAAGAGTAATTTTCCGTATAATTAAGCCAAACCAAGGTTGATTTTAATTTTGCATCACTCACTTATGAGATTAAAATTTGGTTATGTTTTTTGTTTATTTCTAATGTATTATTACTAACGTTAGGTTATATTGTTCATTATTTGCATTGGCAAGAGATAGTTGTGTGAGTGTTTCACACTAGAAAAGTTGTATTTTGTGTTCGATGATCTTATCTGTATCTGTTATGCTAATGAGATTCCTTCAAGTTTTAATATGCCAGAGTGAACTATCCAGATCTCATTGTTTCATTAGCTGAAAGAATGGAATGAAAATATACTCTTATCAAGATAATAATTTATAAATACTCTTTTTAGTAACTAACTTTCGTTATGAATCGTTTGTAGTGCCACATTTATTGCAATCATTTGTAGCGCCACAAATAAATGTAGGTAGTTCATTTTACCTCTAGAAAATAACCAGACATCTATGGAATTTTTCTTCTTCTTCACTTTACGGATTAGGCAGTACTGCCTGTTCCGGAAACCACGTTCCCCTTCCGACGACCCCTTCGACCATTCGGATTATAATTCATTGCCAATATACGCAGACGGCTTTTCTTCATGCGATCCAGATGACACTACTCTAGTTGATTCTGTACTAATTGATCTTCTTCTCCAGCCTGAATATGTGCAACTCTTGTCATATAACGTCACTTCTGATCTTGTCCTCAAGAGTGCAGCCCTTCACTGCTCGAAGAAATTTCATTTCCGCGGCTCTGTCTTGGCTTCGTTCTCTGTTTGAAAGCACCCTTGCCTCGCTGCCATACATTATAAACTGGTACCGCCATAGTTTTGGGGAACATTAGTTCCGTTTCCTTTCTTTTTTTGGGCTTTAGAGTTCCTTAAATTGTGAATTACGAATGTGCCTGAATCTATAGATTTTATTTGTCATATCATCATCCTTAAAAGTTACTTCACATCCCAAATACCTTAACACTGCTTATCAATGGAATTAAATATAAAAAAATCTGGTGTGAAACACTCACACAACTTTCTCTTGCCAATGCAAATAATTTATACAATATAATCTAACATTAGTAATAAAACATTAGAAATAAACAAAAACCTAACATCAAAAAACATAACCCTATTTTAATTATGAGTGAAAGGCAAAATGAAAATCAACCTCAGTTTGGCTTAAAAATACAGAAAATCACTCTTTCACGCTAAACTAGGCTCTGTGCAGAAAAATGCTTAAAATAAAAGTTGTAGATCTTATAATTTTCTATAAATTTTGTTATATACACTTATGTCGTAAAATGAGTAGAAAGGCTGAATGTTTAAAAAATCGATTTTTCACACGTTTTCGTGAGAAACAACAGAAAATCGCTAATTACCGCTAAACTAAGCGTTATATAAAAAAATGTTTAAAATAAAATTGTAGGACTTTTAATTCTCTACAAATTTTATTATATACATTTTTGCGCTGAAATGCATAATAAAGCCGCAATCTTAAAAAAACACATTTTTTACGCGAATACAGGCTCACCAAGAATTTCAGCAAACATGGCGCCTAACCTATCTTGTAGAGAATAAAAAATTGAGTAAACCAGGCGATTTTTAAAAAAATCGTAGGACCAGTTTTTGAGAAAATTGCAAAAAAGTGAAAAATTACACGAATAAACTACTACTTCCGGTTGACCGATTTTGATGAAAATGTTCGTGTCGGGTTCGGTAGTAGTATGTAACTTAAGTTTTAAGTTTGAAGTTCGTACAATGTTCCGTTCTTGAGATATTCTGTTCACACACACATAGACCAATCGCTAAAAACATGTTTTTTGGGTTCAGGGGGTCTGAAAACGTATAGATCCGGTGAAAACTCGATTTCGAAAAATCGACATGAAAACAATACTTTCCTTCCTATATATTCGTATAGGCAAGAGAAAGTAAAAATTAATTAATTGAAAGACACAAAATGAAATTTTACTTACTTTCACGACTAAACACTAATGGTTTTTGTATCTACTCATCAGAGAAATGATCTCCAAAAATTGAATCACCATTTAAACTAGCAGATTTTTCTGAAATATTATCAGCGTTGTAAACCAATTCACTTAAAGTAGTCATCATGTACAGCAGTTAGTTCAATCTGCCACAGGAAAATATACAAAATTCCCACTGCACGAGTAAAAAACAAACGAAAATTTCCCTCCCAGATGACTACTGTATAAAATTTGTTTCACTCTGGCATAATAGATTTCGTATTTTAGAATAAGAATATTCAGACAACAGAAAATTGAAAATTTTGTAGTTGGTTCATTCTGGAAGCAGACAATTTAGATTTACTGTCCACAACCAATTGTCATTACCTGTACGCATACGCACTATTAAACGTGATGTAAAACCAGTCCCGTAACGAAACTATGTCGAACAGCTCAATAAATTGTTGAATCTGCTCTCTTTGCACGTAAAAAGCTTATTGATAGGTAATTTAAGAGTAATGTCCATGAATGGATAATTAATGTGAAAAGAGACAATAGAGAAATGTTAATATCAAAATAGAGGTTTTGGCTCACTTTTTTTATATAAGTATATTTAGTGTCACCGGATGGCGACGTTAAGTGGCTAACCTTATTAGTTTGGTGGCCCTGAAAAGGGCCGTTTAAGCGGTGGTCGTCTTGGAGAGGGGTCGGTCGTAGTCGTCGTGGCGGTCGGAGGCAGGACGACACGGCGTGTCGTCATCCAGCGGAGACGTCATCTTCTTCCCTCGCAGTAGTGCGTCGATGGCTGCTTCGTCGGGTCCGGTGGGCGTAAGGCTCGGTCGAGGGACCGCTGTGGGCACCGCTCACGTCAGCGGGCGATGACGGTCCGGTCGACGGCCTACGGTGACGGGACGGCGGGCGGAAGCATCATCTTCTCTCTTGCGGGGTTGTCGATTAGTCCTCGCTGGAGTCCGGCAGCCGTGTGCCGTGGTAGACGTCTTGTCAATGCTGTATCGGAGGCGGCGAGCCGGCGCGGTGGAAGCGGAGCCCGAAGAGTGACGGCTCGGCTACCGGGTTCAGTCCTAGCCTTCCCTCAGCGGCAGTTGGGTCCCCACTGCAACGTGACAGTGGTGGCCCTCAGAGCCCCGCAGTGTCGGGTCGGCGTAGGCCATCCGCCGATAGCGCGGCCGAGGCGGCTCTCTCCGGGCCGGCGAAGGCTGACCGGTGCGGGAATGTAGCGTCCGCCACCGGTAGCGTAGACCAGGGATGGTGCGTCCGGTCTCGTCCTCTTCTGTCTTGATGTGAAGTGAATCGCTCTGTGTCTGGATCGCAATTGAATCTCTGCTCAGTGCAGCGCTCTTTATATAGCTGCCGGGAGCGCTGTGGTAGAGAGCGGTTACTGGCTTGGCCTTGATGACAATGGCCTATGCGGTGCGCAGCCGAAAGGTTTGTCGCTATGCCGTCAAAGGCCGGGAGAACTATTGAAGCCGGCAACACAGTAAATGATTAATTAGAAGGGGTGGCGGTGACATTAGTTTATTAGGATTTTGTTTGTTTTTTAGTATTACAATTAGATTTAGATCTATTACTAATTTAAATAATTGTTTTTTGTTTGCATGTTCTTAAAGCCCTGTAAATATTAGTTAATTTGATTTTTTAAACTTTTAATAGCAAAATGAAGTTTAGGCTCACTTTTTTAATATAATATTTAATTAGGTTTTTGTTTGTTTTTTTTAAATATTATACATTATAATTAGATTTTAGATTTATTATTTATATAATGTTTTTGTTTTGCATGTTCTTAAAACCTTATATATATATATATATATTATATATGTTTCAGTTAATTAATTTTTTAAATATTTAGATTGCTTTTGTCTAGAAATAGTAAAATATTTTTTAATTGTCATGGTTTTAAGCCCAAAACTAGTTTTATGTCTCAGTTTTACAGTCTACTTAATAAACGAAAGAACACCTACCCTAGGACATGGATTTTAGCCAAAGTTGGGTAGGTCAATTTCCTTCACCTCGTCCACTGAACTGTAAATGTATTATAGCTTTAGAAAGGAAAGGTGTATGAATGGGTTACTATTGTAAAAAAATACAGAAATAAAGTTGTATTACTATTATTATTGTAACACTTTTCTTTTACAAATCAATTATTCACTACCCGACTACAAAAGCGCTAACTGCTTTCATACCTGCTGTCTAATAAATATAATTACTTCTCAGGAATAGTTAGCCTGAGTCTGTACAAGACTACACCTCATTTACACGTCATATTCTCATCTCATTGGGTCATGAAGTTGCTAAATGTTCCTAATTTGAACAGATTGCAATGTACACATATAAAGAACTAAAAAAATTTAGTATAGTGTGTTTTTTCTGGTGCAGCCTGTATACAAAAATGTTCGAAATGAAGTAAAATAATGAAAACCTTTTGAACACCGTATAAAATTTCATAACATTTGAGAACCCACGCAAACAATCTTAATGTTATCGAAATCTGGTATTTTGAAATCGTAAGATGGTTATATGAATTGTTGACTGTAGCGTAACAATCGATCCTAAATTAAAAGCCGATTTTATATTAGGTGGCTCATCTCAGCAGCAATTTCCGTTTAATCGAGTCTGTGGTTTCCCTCAGTTTACCCTTCGGGGAAGAAGAAAATTATTATTACTAATATAAAAAGATTTTATGAGACGTTTTATTTAAGTTTAGTCTGTTGTCAAAGTACCGTCGGATTTCGTTTTTTCCTTGTTCATTTATCTTCCAAAATTTTAGACAGAGAAAGGGATTTTCAAACATTACGTAAGCAAATTTTTGTTTGTTTTCTATTTACCCTCCCCCTTGTAAACAATAATAAGCAAATCGTTAATCCCCCATGTTGCTTACGTAAGCATTTCATGTACGAGGGTCATCCAAAAATTAAAAATTCCGGTGAAACACCCACAGGACTTTCTCTTGCCAATGTAAATAATAAAATATAACCTATGTTTAATCATTAGCAGACAATGTATGATGGAAAACATATAACCATTTATTCATAATTTTAATAATGAGTGAATGACGCAAAATTAAAATCAATCTCTGTTCAACTTAAAAATACGGCAAATCACTAACTGCCGCTAAGCTCTGTAAAAGAAAATTCTTGAAATAAAAGTTTTAAATTTTTTTATTTACTATAATTTTAATTATAATACACTTTTGTCGTAAAATGCCCACTAAGGCCGCAATAGTAAAAAAATTTAATTTTGATTTTGGTTGATTTTCATTTTGCATCATTCACTCATGATTAAAATAAAGTTATGTTTTTTGACGTTAATTTTTTTGTTTATTTCTAATGCTCTTTTTATTTAATTAATTATGTTTAGTTTTATTTAATGTTATTTGGCAAGAGAAAGTCGTGTGAGTGTTTCATATCATATTTTAAGTTCTGAAGAGGATGATTTTCATTTAGCGTCATTTACTCATGATTAAAATTAGCTTCCGTAGTATAGTGGTAGCGCGCTAGCCTACAATGCGGTCTCGCGTTCTAACTCCGGATAGGTTCTGAAAATTTTCACACGTAAAAACCAACTGTTACCACCAAAAACCAACCACCAGTAAAAACCGTAGTCGCTAATAACTGAGTTATTGATGCGACTTTAAACTAAAAAACAAAATCAGATTTTTTTTCCATTCTACATTATTTACTAGTGATTGAACAAACGTTATTTTTTGACATTATTTACGTTGGCAAGAGAAAGTCGTGTGAGTGTTTTACAACATATTTTTGTACTTAAAAGTTTATAAAAAGTATTTGTTAGTATAAAACTATTTATTTACATTTAAAACCCGTTTTAATCGTAAAAAGCATGTTAAAAAATTATAAATCATTTCGAATAGTTTGAAATTTCAGATTAGCGGGGTTGTTGCAAACTTGTACATATTCGGTAGATTAGGTAAAAAGTAAAATTAACAGTGTTTTTAGATTAAGGGGATTACAAAACGTGTAATTTTATCCCTTCCCAATTCATTCTTATTTTATACTATAGAATTGGAAAAGTTAAAAAAATATTTTCTTTATTACGTCCCTTGTTTTTTTAAAGTATAATAAATGACAACATAATAGAAACTACCCCATTCTATTTCAGGAGGTTATTACAACCTATTATTAAATATTTAAGTATATATACATTTTTAATATTGATATCTAGTAATATCTTAGAAACCGTTTGATTTAAACACAAAAATACTCATATCAAATGTTTTTTTTATGTCTTAAACAATCAGATAAAAAAATATTCCATGAACTCTTAACATTCAATTTGGTTTAAATTAGATTTGTATTTCTTCCTAATATCTTCAGTTTGATTGGGTCGATCAGTTGTTACAGGGTGTTAAAAAGATATCTGTTATAAACAATAACACGACTTACTTTTGCCAATATGTTAGCAAAGTAAAAAGTAGATTCCAGAGAGTTCTGAAGTTATACAGTAAAAGATAAATTTTTTTATTACATTTGTGTGTGTGTGTGTGTGTGTATGTGTGTGTGTACGAAGTAAATTCGTTAATCCCTGGACCCAAAAACATGATTTTAGCGATTCGTCTGCGTTTGAACAAAATATCTCAAGAACGGAATATCGTACGAAGTTGAAACTTATGTTAGTTACCACTACAGGACCCGACACGAACATTTTCATCAAAATTGGTCAACCGGAAGTTTATTTGTGTGATTTTTCATTTTTTTGCGATTTGCTCAAAAAACGGCTACTATAATTTTTTTTAAATCGTGTCGTTTACTACGTTTTTATGCTCTACAAGATAAAATAAGCGATATGTCTGATGTTATTCTTAAAGAATTGTGCTGTCGTGGTAAAAAATTTTTTTTAAAATTGTGACCTAAATATGCAATGTGACATTAAAGAGCAAAAGTGTATAATTAAAGTTATTAGAAATTAAAATACCTACGACTTGTATTATGTATTGTAGGCTACTTGTATCTACAATGTACAATGTATTGTATGTACTTGTATTTGTATCATTTTCTTCTACAGAGCCTAGTTTAGCGTCAATTAATGATATTTTATATGTTTACTTTGAACAGAGGTTGATTTTCTTTTAGCGTCATTCCTTCATGATTAAAATTAGGTTTTTATTTTACGTTGTTTACTAAAGATTTAACATAAGTTATGTCATTATTTACATTGGGTAGAGAAAGTCTTGTGAGTGTTTCATACCGGATTTGTTTGTTAATTAATTATTCAATATATTAATTGTTTGGTATTTAATTAATTCAAATCTAATTCAAAAACAATTATGTGCATTTAAATCAATAAAAAAATAAAAGTAAAGAAAAAATAATGAAAAAGGTCATAAGGTCATTCTATGACATTTTGGTAAAATAATTAAAATTTTCGTTTTAAGTGTTTTTGCTATGATCTGATTACCTCCATTAAATTGTTGTATGTTATGTAATCGGGGAAAATTTTTACCGTTTCATTACCAAGAGAATTTTAATTTTATTGAATTATTTACTTTCTCTTTCCCTGTACGAATAGATATAGGGAAGGAAAGTATCGTTTTCATGTCGATTTTTCTAAATAGAATTTTCTCCGGAAAATTTCCTCCTCATTTTTAGGCCCACTGAATCCAAAAAAACATGTTTTTCGATTGGTCTGTGTATTAACAAAACATCTCAAGAACGGAATGTTGTAATAAGTTGAAACTTGGAACTTAATAAGCAGGTGCGGGAAAATAGTGTGCCGGCTTGCCTGCATTACCCCGCAGGGGTATTTTTCCACAACCTGTAATAACTCTGATCGATTTTTCGGTTGGGGTCTAAAGCCGTGTGTTACATACCAACTTATGTGTCTTAACATGGCCAACTTACTGGAAACTTAATACAGAAAGAAGCACTGTCCTGAGGTTCTAAACTACCCAGCTAACACTAGGTAGCCTACCATTTAGAGGACCTGACACAAACATTTCATCAAAATCGACTAACCAGAAGTAATAGTTAATACGTGTGAGTTTTCATGTTTTTGCGATTTTCTCAAAAAAGGCTCTACGATTTTTAAAAAAATCGCACTCTTTTACTACAACATATATGTGCTCTACGAGATAGGGTAAGCGCTATGTCTGCTGTAATTCATGGGGGAGCTGCCTTTTCGTGGTAATAAATGGTTTTTTTTAAAGATTGCGGCCTTAATATGTATGTTAGGGCATAAATGTATTAACGTTGTAGGAAATTAAAAACCTACGACTTTTATTTCAAACAATTTTTTCTATAACGTTTAGTTTAGCGTCAGTTAGAGATTTTTCGTATTTTTAAGTCCTACAGATTTTGATTTTATTTTGGCGTCATTCACTCATGATTAAAATTAGGTTAAATGTTTTTCATTTACATTGTTTACCCATGATAAAATGTAGGTTTTATTTTTCATAATTTACATCGCTAAGAGAAAATCTTGTGACTGTTTCACACCAGATTTTTTCTGTTTTCATTTAAGTGACATCAAAATCTTGGTTAGCGACCACTTTGGGTTAATTATTGGGGTGGGTTTGACCATGTATTAATTTTTTAGACCCTGGCCGGGAATTGAATCTGGAATCTTTGTTTTCCCGTGCAGAACGTTAACACCTGGGTCACAAAGGTTGCCGCAATTCGTTTTGATCTCATTTTACTTTCTCTTGCCTATGTGAATATATAGGAAGGAAAGTATTGTTTTCATGTCGATTTTTCGAAATCGAGTTTTCACCGGATCTATACGTTTTGAAACCCCCTGAACCCAAAAAACATGTTTTTAGCGATTGGTCTGTGTGTGTGTGTGTGTGTGTGTGTGTGTGTGTGTGTGTGTGTGTGTGTGTGTGTGTGTGTGAGAACAGAATATCTCAAGACCGGAACATCGTACGAACTTGAAACTTGAAACTTAAGTTACATACCACTACCACACCCGACACGAACATTTTCATTAAAATCGGTCAACCGAAAGTAGTAGTTTATTCGTATAATTTTTCACTTTTTTGCGATTTTCTCAAAAACTGGTCCTACGATTTTCTTTAAAATCGCCTGGTTTACTACATTTTTTATGCTCTACAAGATAGGGTAGGCGCCATGTTTGCTGAAATTTTTGGTGAGGCTGTTTTTACGTGAAAACATTTTCTTTTTAAGATTGCGGCTTTAATATGCATTTTAGCGCAAAACGTTATATAATAAAAGTTGTAGAGAATGTAAAATTCTACAACTTGTATTTTAAACGTTTTTTTGTATAACGCTTAGTTTAGCCATAAATAGCGATTTTCTGTTTTTTTCTCACGAAAACGTGTGAAAAATCGATTTTTTAAAGATTTCGGCCTTAGAATGCATTTTACGACAAAAGTGTATATAATAAAATTTATAGGACATTAAAAGACCTACAACTTTTATTGAAAGCATTTTTCTCCACAGAGCCTAGTTGAGCGTGGAAGATTGATTTTTCGTATTTTTAGGCCAAACTGAGGTTGATTTTCATTTTGCGTCTTTCACTCATGATTAAAATAAGGTTATGTTTTTGAGGTTAGTTTTTTGTTTATTTCTTTTGTTTTATTACTAATATTAGGTTTATTGTTAATTATTTGCACTGGCAAGAGAAAGTCGTGTGAGTGTTTCACACCAGATTTTTTACTTTCTCTTGCCTATATGAATATATAGGAAGGAAAGTATTGTTTTCATGTCGATTTTTCGAAATCGAGTTTTCACCGGATCTACACGTTTTCAGATCCCCTGAACCCAAAAAACATGTTTTTAGCGATTGGTCTGTGTGTGTGCCTGTGTCTGTGTGTGTGTGTGTGTGTGTGTGCGCGCGCGTGTGTGTGTGTGTGTGTGAACAGAATATCTCAAGAACGGAACATCGTACGAACTTGAAACTTGAAACCTAAGTTACATACCATTACCGGACCCGACACGAACATTTTCATCAAAATCGGTCAATCGGAAGTAGTAGTTTATTCGTATAATTTTTCACTTTTTTGCGATTTTCTCAAAAACTGGTCGTACGATTTTTTTTAAAACCAACTCATTTACTAAATTTTTTATTTTCTACAAGATAGGGTAGGCGTCATGTTTGCTGAATTTCTGGGTGAGGCTGTTTTTACGTAAAAACTTAGTTTTTTTAAGATCACGGCTTTAATATGCAATTTAGCGAAAAAACTTATATGATAAAAGTTGTAGAGAATTTAAAAACCTATAACTTTTAATTCAAACATTTTTTTGTATAACACTTATTTTAGCAGTAATTAGCAATTTTCTGATTTTTTTCTCACGATAACGTGTGAAAAATCAATTTTTTAAAAATTTCGGCCTTAGAATGCACTTTACGACAAAAGTGTATATAATAAATTTTATAGGAAATAAAAAGATCTACAACTTTTGTTTATAGAATTTTTTACTACAGAGCCTAATTTAGCGTGAGCCTAATTTTCTGTATTTTTAAGCCAAACTGAGTTCAATTTTCATTTTGCGTCTTTCACTCATGATTAAAATAAGATTATGTTTATTGAGGTTAGTTTTTTGTTTATTTCTAATGTTTTATTACTAATGTTAGGTTTATTGTTAATTATTTGCACTGGCAAGAGAAAGTTGTGTGAGTGTTTCACACCAGATTTTTTTATCTTATACTTCGGTTGCAAATAATGTGTACTGACAACCTCAATGGGAATGATAAAGCGATTCTCTTCATTGGATTTACTTTGGAGAAAGCCAAAAATATTTAGGTATTCAAGAATTTTTAAACCGAGTCGATATTTTAACTAAATAAAATCTGGTGCGAAACAATCACTTTATTTTCTCTTGCTAATGTAAATACCCTGTCTTGTAGAGCACAAAACATTTAGGAAATGAGGCGAGTTTAAAAAAAAATCGTAGAGCCGTTTTGAGAAAATTTAAAAAAATAATTGCACAAATAAACTACTAGTTCCGGTCAACCGATTTTGATGAAAATTCGTGTGTTGTGCGACCTCTATTACGTACTATTTGTCAGTGGAAAGAAGAGAGTTTGCGGAGAAACGTAAAACTGGATGCATATACTACCGTTTCAAAAAAAAAATTCTTTTAATTCATAAAATTTATTGTAAAGCGCTTATATAAAAGAACAAAATAGAGACGTATATATTTTGCAGTGAAATTTTCAGGTACATGGAACCATTAAAAATTTAATTTAATTTTTTCTGAAATTTTTTCGTTCACACCGTCGTGTATTTTGTAAGCATCCTTGTTTGTTATATGTCAAGAAGGCTAACGTAATAAATAAAGAAGATTTTTATTCACACGTTTGAAAAGGACAGGACGTTTTCTTAAAATAAAAATTAAGCTTTTTAATTTGAATAAAAAAATTTAATATTTTTTAAAGAAAAGCCCCCGTCCTTCAAACGAAAAAATACCGGAAATTTCAGAAAATTTTGAAATAAATTTTTAACTACTATGTAGGTACCTGAAAATTTCACTGGACAAAAAATATACGATTTCATTTTTTCTATTACATAAGCGCATTTACAATAAATTTTATGAATTAAAACAAAAGTTTTTTAAAAATGGTAGTTAGTATACATCCAGTTTTGCGCGTTTACGCCAACTCTCTCTTTCCACAGACAAATAGTAGCTTAAGTTGCAAGTTTCAATTTCATATAGTATTCCATTTTTGAGATACTTTGTTCTCACACAGACTCACAGTCTGTGTGTGTGTCCAAGAGTGATTGGTCTAATCGCAAAAAATACTGTTTTTGGTACTATGGCCCTGAAAACGTGTATTTTCCATGAAAACACGATTTTTAATTATCGACATTAAAAAAGTTGGGATTAATACGCACATAGGCGGTTAGCCGCGACGGTTGACGTAAACAATGAAAATCACACCAATGTTAAATCAACTTACATAAGGATATAATTAATTTAAAGAGAAATCTTTGAAGACAAATTTCTTCATTCACTTTATCGTCTTACTAAAAGAAAACAACTGGACACCTGTACAGAATGGATGATAAAACAAATTTTTAAAACAGTAAACAATAGACTTAAGGTGTTGGAGAAATGGTTCAAAGAGGTCAGAAAGGTTACTGAGAAAACCGGAATAAACCGAGAAAACCTGATGAACCAAAACATATTCAGATAACTAATTACGGACTTAAAGGGCTTCCATAAAGAGCAAACACATATCACTAGGTGAACAGAAGAAAGGAGAAAAGCTTATAGTGAGTGAATGCTTAGAATGTGGGCTGCAAAACCACCTTTCAGAAACGTCTTGCCACCTCACGCGCTCAAAAATTGTCCCATCCGAAAAAAGAAAACTACGATAAGAAAAAAATCCTTTAATTAGACGGTACTACTTTTAGCCAGACAGTATTTCATAGTTCTACTAATCGCCGTAAGGTACCGCTTGTTGCGGCGATAACAACGAAATGAAATGAAACGCCAACGCCTAAATAATAATTGATATTATTTTATCTTTAATAATGATTTAAACAAATTAACAAGTTATTAAAATGAGTGGATAAAATTAAATAAAAAATAGTTATGAATTTAGATTCTTATTTGACTTGGCTGTTACTCAAAGTTTTTTATTTAACAAATATAAAATCTGGTTTGAAATATTGTCATAACTTTCTTTCACTAGTGTATAAAAAATGAAAAATAAAATCTGGTGTGAAACACTCACACAACTTTCTCTTGCCAATGCAAATAATTTACAATATAATTTAACATTAGTAATAAAATATTAGAAATAAACAAAAACTAACCTCAATAAACATAACCTTATTTTAATCATGAGTGAAACACTCAAAATGAAAATCAACCTCAGTCTGGCTTAAAAATACGGAAAATCACTATTTCACGCTAAACTAGGCTCTGTAGAGAAAAATACGTTAAATAAAAGTTGTAGATCTTTAAATTTCCTATAAATTTGGTTATATACACTTTTGTCGTAAAATGCATACTAAGGCCAAAATCTAAAAAAAATCGATTTTTCACACGTTTTCGTGAGAAAAAATCAGAAAATCGCTAATTACTGCTAAACTAAGCGTCATACAAAAAAATGTTTGAAACAGAAGTTGTAGGTTTTTAAATTCTCTACAACTTTTATTATATAAGTTTTTGCGCTAAAATTTATATTAAAGCCGTAATCTTAAAAAAACAACGTTTTTACGTGTAAACAGCCTCACCGAGAATTTCAGCAAACATGGCGCCTACCCTATCTTGTAGAGAATAAAAAATTGAGTAAAATAGGCGATTTTTAAAAAAATCGTAGGACCAGTTTTTGAGAAAATCGCAAAAAACTGAAAAATTATACGAATAAACTACTACTTCCGGTTGACCGATTTTGATGAAAATGTTCGTGTCGCGTCCGGTAGTGGTATGTAACTTAAGTTTCAAGTTTCAAGTTCATACGATGTTTCGTTCTTGAGATATTCTGTTCACACACAGACACACACACACACACACACACAGACACACACACACAGACCAATCGCTAAAAACATGTTTTTTGGGTTCAGGGGGTCTGAAAACGTATAGATCCGGTGAAAACTCGATTTCAAAAAATCGACATGAAAACAAAACTTTCCTTCCTATATATTCATATAGGCAAGAGAAAGTAATAAACCACGTTTAATCATGAGTAAACAATAAAAATTAAAAACATAACCTAATTTTAATTATGAGTGAATGATGCAAAAATACCACAACCATAAAAATCCAATTTTTTACTAGTAATAAAAATTCTGGGGTTTTTAACTTCCTACAACTTTATTTAAAAAAACAAGTTGCCAAGAGAAGACAGCCTACCCACCGATTTTAGCAGATATGCCGTTTACCCTATCTTGCAGAGCATATAAATTTTAGTGAATGAGGCAATTTAAAGAACATCGTGAAATCCGTTTTTATGAAAATCTCAAAAAGTTAAATCGCACAAATGAACTACTACTACCTGTTGACCGATTTGGATGAGAAAAATGTTCGTGTCCCTTGTACTTAACTTAAATTTCAAGTTTAAACTTCGTATGATATTCCGTTGTTGAGATATTTTGTTAATTTACACATACTAATTGTAAAAAACTTGTTTCTTTGTGTTTTAGGGGCCTGAAACATGTAGCCCATTGCCGGTGAAAACTCGATTCCGAAAAATCGACATGACAACCATACTTTCCTTTGAAATTTTGGTGAAATAATTTAAATTTAAGATACTCATCCATTTTGTGTATGCCAGTAAGATTTCTTCTGATTTCTTCCGTTTATAAATAACAGGTATCCATATTCCATTCGCTTCCACAATAATAACCCGCCAATTTAAGGGAAAATCTGAAATAGGAATGGCGTCCGCATAATGGAAGAGTAGCCAGAATTCACGGACCATCTCTGGGATGCTGACTGTAGGCTATAGCTAAAAATGAAAAATTCTTATAGGTTTAAACATAGGTCCAAAACACACACACACACAAACATGGTTTTTGGTTTAGGGGGCCTGAAAACGTATATTTCCGGTGAAAACTCGATTACGAAAAATCGCATTAAAATAATACTTTCTTTCTCTACTTTAATTAATGCAGGGCAAGATAAATTAAAAATTATACCCAGCCCAATAAGTCGATCATTTAAATAGAATGTATCAAAGCCGCTTACCTGCTTTAGTATGAAGTTACAAACCAAAAGGAAGTAGAGGTATAGGAAGACCGAAGAAAAGATAGGTACCGGAACAGGTAGATATATCTAACCCATGAGGAAAAGAAGAAAAAGAAGGAAAATTTGTGAATGAGAACTTCAGATGATCGTGTGAGCCAGCGACCTGTGAAATGACTTTTTTAAATTTTTCCTAAAATATCTATGTGAACAATAATCTTTAGCAAAGCTCTACAGGACGACCTGTGAAATCGTACTATATGAAAATATAATGTAGGATTTAGGTGAGAAAAATCTTTAACGATCTCCTTATTTCTTATTTGTGCATACAATGCCTAAGAGAGAAAAACACATTTAAATATTTAATAGTGTTTCTCCGTTTTATAGAAAAACATCTTTTCATAAAAACACCATTAGATTTACTTTTCCAGGCTTACCAATACGACCAGTTAAAGTTCTGTATTTATGACTTTAAACATACGTGTTATTTTCCCCGCGAGGATTTAAGCTACTTAAATATTGTTTTTCAGCCACTCTTATGTTATAGTATTATCCATATCTTATACTTTTAACCTTTCGTTCTTAAATTTTCAGTTTTAAAATATATTTCCGCAAATAGGTTTGATTTTCTTGCAAATAGAAAAGTTTTGTATTTCTAATTAAAGTTTTTAGAACGTTTCGTGGATTAGTTGGTTCTGTGCAAAGTGACAAAGCAATAACTCCTAGTATCGATGTTTTTCTCGTATAGAGCTAGTTTTAGACCACGTGTGGTGACTTTAGACATTTTTAGAAGTTCGTTTTGCATCCCATATTCTCAGTATTCGCTCACTGTATGGTTTTCTACGTTCTTCTGTACACACGGTGTTCTGTTTTTGCTTTTCATGTCCTTATAGCCCGAAATTAATTGTCCGATCTTTGTTCGGTTTATTAAGTTTACTTGATTTATACCGGTTATATAAATACCCTTTCTGACTTCTTTAAACCGACACCTAGGTAGGATGAATCCGATCTAAGGTGTCGTATTGTTTTGATAACCGGTCATCATCCCATCTATACAGGTGTCCGTAAAATTTCAGCTTTTTTTCTAATCGATTCCATTAATCGTTCATTTCCCTTGTACAGTTCTTCTCGACCTCGTAATTGTTCATCTATCTTCGGATTCATTATCTAGCGGAGGATCTTTCTCTCAAATTTCTCTGCTTCTCTACGAGCAGCTTTCGCGGTCATTCTAAGGCTCTCACTCTCGTTCAGACACACTGATTTTATCAAAGTAACATAATGTGCAATACAGTATTGTCTTGTCTTGAGAGTGCTTTCTTATACAATTGGTGAAATTCTCGAAGTGCACCGCCCATCTTTCTTCGTCTGTTTTTCTTCGCTTTCTATTCGCTGGTCTTTAGTTTTATTATCTCCCCGAGGTACTTAAAGCTATCAACTTTCCCAATTTTGCCTTATTGTGTTTTAAAGTGACGCGGGATGTTTCGATTTTCGTTATGTATTTAGTTTTCTTGAAAGAAATCTGGTTTCGATTATCAATAGCTTCATTTATTTTATGATTCAGCAAATGATTCCCTGCTAATGGTTTTAACAATCTCATCTCAGCAGCCTGTATTCTTATTATCTGCTGAGCAGTTAGGATTTAACATATAAGACCTGGAAATTTCTCTCTGCATCTCGTTATTGTTTATAAGAGATGTCACATAAGAAACAAACAAACGAATACACTTGTTTAACTTATTCAAAACTGAATGACAGAAACAGTACTGAGATTATCAGCACCCCAGAAACCCAGTATTATTGCGATCAGCTGTTAAACTAAATGGTAATTTTCTATTATGTGGGCGAAAATCCTATTTCAGATTTTTTCAGATTAATTTTCGTATTAATGTAGAAGCGTATGGAATATGGATACCTGCTATTTATAAACGGGAAATAACATTTACATATTTATAAATTTTAAATTAAGTTTATTTATTGTGGAAAACCGTGCATCCACATAACCGCCAAATGACCCTTGCCATTTCTCCGTTATCAGACCATAACTTGCATATCGTCTTATCTTTTCCGGTGTGTATTTCATTGTTATCTCATTGCGTTCATAAATTTAATAAATAAAATTAAAATAACCAAGTTTGTTATTTTATGTACGATAACAATGTATTGATTATTTTCTGTGCATTAACTTGTTTTTTTTGCCAGTCGATAGCGAGATAAAACGGTGAATGACAATTTGGAATTTTCCCGCGTCTGAAGAAGACGTGGTTAAATTTTTACAGGAACTGCCACAATATCGAGTGAGAAAGCTCACGAAATGACTTTATCCGATGTACATGGTCCATTCCTAATATCTACCTTTGCTGGTGAATTCAAGTTAGGTTACAGACAAATTAACTGTTACTCGACAATAACATCGGTGACGCCCGTATTATGGAAGAGTGTATAAAGCATTATTTCCAGTGGGCGCATTTATTACATTCGATTATTCACTTGTTTTCAACTTCAACAAATGCGTTACTGACGCTTTCATTGGTAAAACAACCAAACTATAATCTAACCGTTTCGTTCGTAGCGTAAAATTAGAAGAAATTAGCGAAATTCGCATCGGCATCTATAAAATGATTGAGTACTGAATTTTGTATCACTCTATATTGAGAAAATTTGAATTATTTTTTATTTTTTTGGAAAGCAACCTCCTCTGCAAAATTTGCCAATTTTTCTAGTTGTTTAGGTCATCAGCCGAAAGGCTAGTTTGAACCTCTAGAGGCTTTACTAAGTAAAATGAGGAGTGAGGTTGTTTACTATTGCCTTCCTCACTGAGTGGTAAAGTATGCTTATCAGCATGCCAGGCCCTCTGAAAAGCATCTACTTTCCACACTGCAAATGACATCTTTACTTCATTCACCGCAGGGTCTGGCTGTATAATGAAATTTATTACTTTCTGAGAAGATAACTCAGATTAGTGTATTTTATACCTATAACTGTTATGTTCTTATATGATTCAGTCATTTAATTGGCTGACAATGTGATAAGAAATATAACTAACTTTTGTAGCCCTGGAACTAACAGATTAAGTGCAATAATTTATCACCCCGCCTGTCTGTTATGAGAATCAGTTCATTTTAATTTTTCTTATTCTCTAATCTAGTTATAGTTCTTAAAATAATAGTTTGTATAAAAACGTTGTTGATAAAGTGAAACGTATTACTGAAATTATGAATACCAGAAACCTACGTAGCAATCAGCCTCATCATGGGATACAAAAATCAGGCACTATTGACGGTGGTAAGACTAGAAGCATTGCGGGGAGCAGAAACACTTAAAATTATGTTGAAAGGTGATATCAATAAAATAATGACAAAGAGAAAAGTTCGGAATGTACTAGGACCTAAGAAAAAAGTAGACAATTACTATACTAGGTGTGGCTATTAAATAATGAGACTGACGTTGTAAAAAAATTTATTTTAATTTTGTACATAATCACTTATTGTCACCTTCAATGTACAATCGTTCTCTATCCCTACAACGTTCCATGCGAATTTTCCATTGTTGGAAAAAGTGCTGGAAGTCATCTTCTCTCAGCTCCTTCAGGACACGTGTTGCTCAAAAATGTTGGTACTGACGCTTTGTACGCGATTGAAAATGATTAAATTTTTTTGGAAACGATAATAACATGAATTGAAACGTGGTTTTTTACTTATGATCCGGAAACGAAGCGCCAATCCATGCACTGGAAGAGCCCAACTTCAACGAGAGCCAAAAGAGATCGAATGAGCAAGTCAAAATTTAAAGCAATGATGATTGTTTTTATTTTGATATCCACGGGATTGTGTACCTTCACTGGGTTCCTGAATGTTAAACAATTAATCATTATTACTACCTTGAGGTACTTTCTAAACTACTTCAAAGAGTAAGGAAAAAACGGCCCGAAATGTGGAAGGACAATCATAGGTTCTCCACCAAGACAATGCGCCAGCTCGTTCTGCGTTATCTGTCAAGAGGTTCCTAGCCAAGTTTAGCATCTCAGTGTTAGAACATCCACCTTATTCACCAGATCTTGCACCATGTGACTTCTACCTGTTCCCTAAGGTGAAATCTACATTAAAAGGTATAAGATTTGAGTCTGTGGAAGCTGTAAAAGAAAAAGCGGCACGTGTCCTGAAGGAGCTGACAGAAGATGACTTCCAGCACTGTTTCCAACAATGGAAAGTTCGCATGGAGCGTTGTAGGGATAGAGAAGGTGATGATAAGTGATTACTGATTATGTATAAAATAAAAATAAAATTTTTTACAACGTCAGTATCGTTATTTAATAGCCACACCTCGTAGATCGTTCGAAAAAAAACAAAAGACCTGAAAATATAATCAATGTAATGAGAATAAGGAAACTTGTATTTTTCGAACATGCGGCTAGAATGAACGATAATAGATTGTAAAAACAAATTTTCGATAAAATAATAAATCTCAAAACCAATCCAGCAAGGTTCACAATAACATTAAATTACCTTAAAGATTCAAAAATCAACGTAGATAACATGCAGAATAAGGAAATTTTTAGAAATAAGCTATTGAGTGATGTTTGGAGGAGAGAATAAAAAGAACAGATGTAAACTCCACAACACTGAAAAACTTAAGAAAGAAAGATCCGAAAGAATTAAGAGTTTGAGCGAGAAAAGAAAACGTTAGCAAATCATGATTTTTTTTTTTTGAATTCCTAATTGTGTACTTTACAATCTGTTTAATTTAGAACAATAAGCAACCCCATGATCCATTGAGATGAGGATGATGTGTATGATGTGTAAATGAGGTGTAGTCTTGTACAGACCCAGGTCGACCACTCCTGAGAGAGTATGTTAATTGAACCCCAACAATTTAAGTACACCGGCAATCACTGTCTAGTATTCAAATCCGTATAAAAAACTACCTTTGCTAGGATTTGAACCAGGAACCTTCGTCTCCGAAAATCAGCTGTTAAACAGCTGATTTTGGCGACGACTTTACCTCTAGACCAACCCGGTGGGTTAAGAAGTAATTAAAATATTATTTATAATAAATAAATAAACTGTATTGTCACGTAAAATAATATACAACATTGCCAGCCGCATTGGCGTAGTTTGAACGTGCTCGCCTCTCATCATGCGGTCCTGGGTTCGAATCCCACTCAGGCACGGCATATTTTCATACGTTACAAAAAATCATTCATCCTCTTTACACACAGTTACACCCCAACGTCGTCGATAACGACCTTGCAGTTGATGCGACGTTAAATAAATGAATAAATAAAAAAAATATATACAACATTATGTTAAGTCAAAATGTTTGGGATAAGGAATCGGAAGGTTATACTACTGCACAGAAGGAAAGAGGAGACTGACCAAGCATTCACTTGGAGTGGCCAAGGAAAACTGTGCGAATACCTGGACCAGGACAGCCAAACATTATGTTAAGGCTAATTGACCACAAACGACTGTACATTTATAATGACAGTAATATTTTATTGAAAAGCGTGGGCGTGATACTAGAATCAAGTAAAAGTTAAATAACAATTTATATTCTATGTTAACTCAACTGTTATAATCTGGATAAGCTTAGCCTAGATGCGGAAAATTTGACACAAATCTTTAGAATAGAAAGAAAATATTGCTGTAGGGCTACAAGAGGCCGTGTAATCCAAACTGTCAATTTAAAGTAACATAGCTTAAAAATCAATTTAGGTTAGTCGTTTAAATGGTATTTATTGAAGGCCGTACAAAAGTGGTTTTCCGTGAAAAATGTCAAATAATAATTGCCAATTTGGCATTTAAATTATCCATATCAGAAAATTTATTAAAGGTATTGTGAATAGTATCATATTTAAATCAGACCGATATTATTTTATTTTGCCTTTTATGAAAATACTATTTACCTGCCCGTCACGGCTTCGCCCGGGTATAATTTTGTTTTATTTCAATATTTCTTTAATTAAGGTTAACTAAACTAAAAATAAGATTTTCTCATTCGGAAAATCTTTTATATTTATTTGGACGCCTCCTCCTAGTTTCAGCTATCTACCTCGTCCGAAACTTAATAAACAAAATATATTGGTTTAAGGGTTGAACAAAGTTTTTAAACCCTTGCGGGTACATTTTTCTAATTGTTAAGGGGTCATATTTTAGTTGCACTGTAGGTAACATCTCCACCGAGTTTTAGTCATCTAACTTTTCTGGAAATTACTAAACAGTAAATATTGGTTTAAGGTTTGAACACCATTTTCATCCCCTTAGGGGTATATTTTGGAAATGGTTAAGAAATAATTTTTGTAAATGATCTATAAGTAACATCTTCACCAAATTTCAGCCATCTAACGTGTCCGGAACTTAGTAAACGGAAAATATCGGTTTAATAATTGAACACCTGTTTAAAGACCTTAATGGTAAAATGTCGAAATCGTTTATGTTTAACTTTTCTATTTACCCTAAAGGGAATATTCCCTCCAAATTTCAGCTTTCTAGCAGTTGTGCGAGCAAGTGAATTAGTGATGAATCTGTCAGCAGTCAGTCAGGGCTTTTCCATTAACATACAGGTGATTTTCAAGTATGGAAACTGCTTTATTATCATGCCTTACTACCATTTAAACTTAATTATATGATATTTTATGATTGAAAAATGCAAAAAAATAAATTATGCAGTGCGTTCTATCTTTTTTATTACTAACAAAATTTTCCCGAAATTGCAAATTACAATGCTTAGAACTTGAAAACGAAGGCACCTATCGAAAAACGACCATTGTTTTTTCTTGAAAATTCACATTGAAATGACGTGTCACATGACCACCATCCCTTTAAAAAACATAATGTTAAATTCAATATGGCGGACGCAAAATGAAAATCAACCTCTGTAGAACTTAAAAATACGGAAAACCACTAATTGCCTCTAAACTAGGCCCTGTAGAAAAAATGCACTTACAAACCACAATTTTTTTGGAGTTTTTTTGGTTTTTTTGGGTTTTTTGCGCTCTTTTAGGTTTTAGGTTTTTTTGGTTTCCTAAATAGAAGTTGGGGATTTTTAATTTCCAATAACTTTTACTATATACTCTTTCGTTGCAAAATGCATACTAAGGCCGGAATCTTAAAAAATTCCATGTTTTACAGATGTTCATGAAAAAACAAAAATCCCTAATTACCGCTAAACTGAGCGTTTCGCAAAAAAAAATTTAAAATAAAAGTTGTGGGGGTTTAAGATATTTTATAATTTTAATTATATCACAATTTTGCTCTAAAATGCTTATTTAGGCAACAATCTTAAAAAAGCAAATTTTTTCTACTATAGAACAGCCTCCTCAAGAATTTCAGCAGACATGGCGCTAACCCCATATTGTAGAGCATAAGAAATGTACTAATTGAGGCGATTTTAAAGAAAATCGTAGGGGCCGTTTTTGAGAAAGTCGCAAAAAAGTGAAAAATCGCACGAATAAACTACTATTTCCGGTTGATCGATTTTGGTGAAAATGTTCGTATCTAACTTAAGTTCCACGTTTAACTTCGGTACTATTTTCCGTTCTTGAGGTATTTTGTTCACACACAGACCAATTGCTAAAAGCATGTTTTTTGGGTTGAGGGGGCATGAACACGTTTAAGCTTATATCCGGTGAAAACACTGTTTTCTCCCCTATATCTTCAAATAGGGCAAGAGAAAAAAAAAATTGTACGAAGTTTATACTTGGAACTTAAGTTGGATATCACAAGGGAAACTGACACGAATATTTCATCAAAATTTGGCAAACGAAAGTAGTAGTGTATTTGTGCGATTTTCTCAAAACGGCATTTACGATTTTTTTAAAAATTGCCTTATTTACTACATTTTATATGCTCTATAAAATAGAATAATTCATTGCTCAAATTCTTCTCGTAATATAAAATTGGGTTTTTCATATTTCAGCCTTTACTGGGATTTCCTCAACAAAATCCGTAAAAGAATGACATTTTTAAGACTTTGGACTTAGAAAAAGTTAACGTAATCTAAGCTATAGACGATTAAAAACCTACAACTTTTATTTTAAACATTTTTCTCTACAGACCCTAGTTTTGGGTCAATTGTTGACTTTTCGTATATTTAAGTTCAACAGAAGTTGATTTTAATATTTCATCTTCACTGATGATTATCATTAGGTTATATATTTTTCATTTTATTTGTTACTAATGATTAAAACGGGTAATGTTTTTCATTATTTCAATTGGCAAGAGAAAGTAGTTTGAGTGATTTCTCGAACACTTGTCTAAAACTATATGTTAGCATAAGTGTTAGATTGTTGTTGTTTAGGTCATCAGCCGACAGGCTGGTTTGAACCTCAAGAGTGGCTTTACTAAGTAAAACGAGGAGTAAGGTGGTTTACCATTGTCTTCCTCACCGAGTAAAAAATTAGCCTACGCTTATCAGCATATCAGGCCTATGAAAAGCATCGACTTTCCACCCTGAAAGTTACACCTTCATTTCATTCACCACAGGTTCTGGCTGTATAATGAAATTCATTACTCTCAGAGGAGATAACTCGGAGTAGTGTCTTTTACACCTCTACCTCTTCTGTTCTTAAATGCTTCAGTCATGTAATTGTTTGACCAAGTGATGAGAAACAGAACTATTTTTTGTGGTTCTGTAATTGTGCGGCAGCAGTTCGAATGCAAATAAATTAACACATCACCTGTCTGTTATGGGCAAATTTATATTTAAATTTTTAAATAATAATAATAATAATAATAATAATAATAATAATAATAATAATAATAATAATAAATAATAATAATATTAATAAATAATTTATATTTTCTTTATAAGTGGAAGATACTTTTTCTAATGAAGTCAGACGCTGCGAAAAGCTCTCTTAGCCAATATTATAAAGTCAAATGAACTGAAGATGCATTTTATAGTAATATAATTTTTGTTAATTGTGTGTAGTAATTAAAATTGTATGTTTTTTCATTTATTTTATTTTATGCTATTTTTATGTAAATAAAATTACAGTAAAATTATTTTTGTTAATTATGTGTATAGTAATTAAAACTATAGGGTGATTCAAAAAGAGCGCGGGTTTTGATATATCAAATTAAGAGATTTATTTTTTTGAAAAACTGAAAATAAATACATCAACAAGTTCATCTTACCTTCCGATTTCATGAATGAAAAATGATGTCATGCATGTGTCCTCCTCTACTGCGCTGGCACGCATCAACTCTGTCCATGAAATTGGATATTACTGCACGACAAGTTTCGACTTCCATTTGCCCGATAACCCGTCGAATTTCCTCCTTCAAGTCATTGATGTTTCGGGGTTTATTGGCATACACCAATGACTTCAGTTGACGCCAAAGATGAAAGTCACAAGGCGTCAAGTCACACGACCTTGGTGGCCATTGATGGTCGGAATTACGAGAAATGATGTGATCCTGGAACCGTTCACGAAGCAACAACATTGTTTCTCGTGCAGCGTGACAGGTGGCACCATCCTGCTGAAACCACAACTCGTCAATGTCCATTCCATCCAAATGACGCCACAAAAACTCCCTAATCATCGTACGATATCGGTCTCCACTTACTGTGACGGCTTGTCCTTCTTGATTTTCAAAAAAGTAAGGGCCGATGACACCGCCCGACCAAAAGCCGCACCAAACTGTCACTCGCTGTGCATACATTTCCCTTTCATTAACCACGCGAGGGTTTTCTAAACCCCACATACATGGCAGTTCTGTTTATTAACAAAACCGTTTAAGTGGAAGTGCGCCTCATCACTGAAAATGATTTTGTTTGCGAAGGTGTCATCATCCTGCCGTTTTCTCAATACCCAGTCAACAAACTGCCGTCTCTTCTGGTGGTCTGCCACTTTCAATTGTTGCGTCAACTGAATTTTATACAGGTGATATTGGAGATCGTACCGAAGAATTATCCGTACAGAAGAACATCTTAAACCCAATTGTTGAGAACGGCGACGTATTGATTTTGCTGGGCTAACAGCCACACTGTCACGAACCAACGCAACGTTCTGCTCAGTTCGGCCAGAACGACGACGTCCAGAACTTTTAAGGTCGACTGTTGAACCCGTTTCAAAAAACTTTTTCATGAGCCTGCGAACTGTTGATTCATTCGGTGCTTCATTACGTCCTAGAGTACCGCGAAGTCGCCTGACAGTAGCCGCATAACTCTCTCCACTCTGGTAAAATTTTTTGACGATTAACACTCGTTGTGCAATAGTAAACTTCTCCATGGTTAGACACAGACTGCGAGAGTACTACACTGCGAACAAGAGAAACTACAACTGAACCATCAATCGGAATGTTCTCCGAAATAGAAACGAGGTCTAACAATGTTGCCAACCGATAAACAAAAATTTACCAGCCGTTTAAAAACCGGTGCTCTTTTTGAATCACCCGTTACATGTTTTTTAAGTAGCTAGGTCACGAGTACTTTTAAAAGTGGCCAGTGAATTTTTCCTGAGGTAATATTTTGTAACTGATTTGTAAAAAATTGAAGGAAACTAATTATAGTTGTAATTAATTTCTTTTTGCAGGTAGTTGTGCCAAAACGAGCGGCTTTATTATTAGACAGAATAATGGTTGCTTTACAAAAAGCCGTGGATGACGAGAATGCTATCCCAGGCAGTTCAGCCAGCAGCAAAGTTCCCCTTGAAGAAACAGTAAGTATGAATATTAAACTTCTAGTTCATTAATTCCCCTCCCCTCCTGCTCATACTCCTTCTTTTTCTTCTTCTTCTTCCACGGCCGGTTCGTGGAATAGTGGTATTTTACAGGGATCCCAGGTTCAAGTCCCGGTCTGGTCTCACGTAAACCCTTAATCGTCTGTAAGCTATTAACTAATGTTAATAGCTTACAGTGAAACACTCACACGACTTTCTCTTGCCAATAAAAATAATGACCAATATAATCTATTGTTAGAAATAAAACATTAGAAATAAACAAAAAAAACTAACCTCAAAAAATATAACCTAATTTAAATCATGAGTGAATGATGCGAAATGAAAACCAACCTTAGTTTGGCGTAATAATACGGACAATCACTCTTTCACGGTAAACTAGGCTCTGTAGAGGTAAATACTTAAATGAAAGTAGTAGATCTTTTAATTTCCTATAAATTTGATTACATACACTTTTGTTGTGAAATGCATACTAAGGCCGAAATTTAAAAAAATACATTTTTTTACAGATTTTCATGAAAAAAATAAAATCACGAATTACCGCTAAACTAAGGTTACACATGGAAAACTAAGCAATGTTTACAAAGAAATGTTTGCAATAAAAGTTGTAGGTTTTTAAATTGTCTACAGCTATTATTATAAGTAAATGAACTATAAGATGTTTTAAAATATTAACTCATTTACAACATCTTTTATGCTCTTCAATATAGGGTAAGTGCCATGTCTGCTTAAATTCTTGGGGAGGCTGGGAAGTCGTAGGAAAAAATGGTTTATTTAGCTTGCGGCCTTATTAAAACATTCTAGGGCAAAAATGTTAAAATAAAAGGTGTAGAACATTTAAAAACCTACAACTCTTAATTCAATATTTTTTTCTATAACGCTTAGTCTTGCATCTACTAATGATTTTCTGTATTTTGCCCATCAAAATCTGTAAAAATTATTTTTTTTAATATTGTGACCTTAGTACTTATATGTACTTATATGCATTTTACGAAAAAAGTGTATATAATTAAAGTTAAAATTTAAAATCTTTAACTTTTATTGCAAGCAATAGCGTCAATTTGTGGGTTTCCATATTTTAAGTCGAACTTACTAGTAGGTTGATTTTTAACATTACTCACTCATGATAAAAAATTATATTATGTTTTTAATTGTTAGTGTTTACTCATGTTTTTTTGGCTTCAACTTTATTTTTATTTACAACGAGTAAATGAGATGATAAATGTTGAGAATGGCGTGAATGTGAATCGATCCAGAGACCGATTTCGACGTGAAATTATATACAAGGAATTTGGTGCCAATATTTTTTAATGATAATGATTTATAAACTATGATGATGGATGATTCTTTTATGAAATGATTTTAAATAGGCATGACAAGTTAATTTGAAATGCGGTTATGGTGAGCGGAGAAGATCCCTACTCCACCTTCGTTTTAGTCGTCTGTTAACAGGGTGACCGTTAGTTGAAAGCGATTGGACATTTGGATTTATGTGGTCAATTGTCTTTGTGTGTAATAAGTTGTATGTTCATTTACAAGGTCTCGAACCGTTGATATGTTCAGGTCTTCGTGAAGAGTATGATTGGTTACGTAAAAAGCTGCGTTTGTTATTGTTCTAAGTACTTTTGACTGGTGCCTATGAAGAATATTCAGTGCTGTATTGCGACAGGCTCCAAAAATTGGTCCACCATATAGTCAAATTGGCCGTACTCATAATTTAATATATAATTTTATTATTTACATTGGTAAGAGAAAGTTATGTGAGTGTTTCACACAAGAGTTTTGTTATTATTATTATTTTCTTCGGATAATTTAAACAGTTCCCGCTTCCAATTATTTCGGATCAGTTGCGTTGCTGTGTAATATTATGTTTATTTTGTCGACACCCAGTGAAGGCACTTTCATCCCCATAAATTTTACCGCCCTTCTCCTTCATATATTCTAAATACAATATCTATAACAAATCATCATAAGAGCTCTTCAAACTGTCTATAATATACCTACAACAATTGTTTTCCATTAATTTCTCCTTAGAGACAAAAAGGGAAACCTAGTTAATGTAATTCACGTGTTGTATGCATCGGTTAATATTCCGTGTAATAATTTATTGATTGGTAACGTCGAATAATTTTCCATTGTGGCAAACACTTGTTGTTTGATTCCAGACTTATTTAATTTAAAATATGTACAGAGTGATACGAAATTCAAACGCAACCTTAAATCACTTAGAAGCTGATTGTAGCTTATTGCAAAAAACTTGGCGTGTAACATTCACTTAATTTTCTCCAGCCATTGTAAAAAATGAAATATATAATATTAATCCTATTTTTAATCATGAATTAACTGATGCTAAATTAGGCTCTGTAGAATAAATATGCTGCAATTCCATTAAATCCAGAAATCTTTATCCAGAACAATATCTAAGCATTTTGAAATTCTTGTTAGGCTCTGCAATCAGTCGTAATAAAAAATTGTATTTTAATATTGCGGCCTTATATTGCAGCTTAAGGTAAAAGCGTAAATAGTAAAAGTTGTAAAAATTATAAATGGTAATCTACAACTTTTATTTTAAACATATTTTTCTGCAGTTATGTTGTTTATGTTTCTTCAGTTTATGACCTTTAGGTCATCAGCTGAAAGGCTGGTTTGAACCACTAGAGGCTTTACTAAGTAACACGAGGAGAGAGGTAGTTTACCATTGCCTACCTCACTGAGTGAAAAAGTATGCTTATCAGCATGCCGGGTTTTCTGAAAGGCATCTTACTTTCCACCCTGCAAATTAAACCTTTAGGCCTACTTCATTCACCACAGGGTCTGGATGTATAGGCTAATGAATTTTATTATTCTTAGAGGAGATAACTGTGACTAGTGTCTTGTACACCTCTACCTCTTCTGTTCTTAAATGCATCAGTCATATAAATTGGCTGACCATATGATAAGAAACAGAACTATTTTGTGCACCCCTGGAACTACGTGGCAGATCGAGTGCAAATAATTTAACGCTCCACCTGTCTGTTATATGTATTTTTCAACAGTACGACCTTGAAACTTGGAATTAAAATTAGGTACTACTATGGGACCCGACACAAACATTTTCATCAAAATCGGCCCACCGAAATTGTGTTAATGTGATTTTTCATTTTTTATGATTTTATCAATAACGGCTCCCACGATATTTTTAAAAATCGCATCATCACACTACATGTGCTTATGTTATACAATATAGGGTAACAGACACGTCTGCTGAAATTCTTGGATGGTTTGTGCTCTCGTAGTAAAAAATTGTTTTTTTAAGATTGCGCATTAAGGTAAAATTTTGTTAAAATAAGTTGTAGAAATTTTAAAAATCTACTACTTTTATTTGAAAAATCTTTTTCTACAGCCTTTAGTTTAGCGTCAGTTAGTGATATTCTGCATTTGCTCGTTGAAATGGTTAAAAACGTTTTTTTAAGATTAAAAGCACTTTACGACACTCTTGTCGGTGACTATTGTCACCGGATGGCGACATTAAGCGGCGTGGAAAAATCTTAAATGTTTGGGGCTTTGAAACGGGCCGTTTAAGCGGTGGTCTTCTAGGAGGAAAGAGTCCGTCGCAGTCGTCGTGACGGTCGAGGAGGTAGGATGGTGTGTCGTCATCTTCTTTCCTCGCAGTAGTGCGTTGATTGCTGCTTTGTCGGAATCCGGTGAGCGCAAGACTCGGTCGAGGGACCGCTGAGGGTATCACGCGTGCCAGCGGGCGATGACGTTCCCTGTTGTGGCTTACGGTGTAGGGTCGGCGATTGGAAGCATCATCTTCTCTCTTGCGGGGTCATCGATGAGTCTTCGTCGGAGTCCGGTAGCTGTGTGCCGATGGTGGATGTACGGTCGAAGCTGTAGAGTGGAGTGGATGACAATCGGGCTTAGTAGAACGCTTTTAATAGTCACCAGAGCACTGCGATAGTGGCGGTCGGTTACTAGCTCTCTGCAGTGCCGACACAGGCCTACCGCCCCTGACGGAGCTATTGGCGGCTTCCCTCTGTTCGCATGTCAGTACAGTGCAATTGAGCAGATCAACTGGGTTGTTCGTATGGTAATAAACAGTGCGTTTGATAAAAATAATTATTTTGCTTCTGATTTTTTTCAAATGTCAGGATTTTGATTAAGTGTGACTTAAAGGTTTACTTTTAAAAAAATGAAAACGCTGTTACTTCATAGTTTCTACGTAATTTAAAAGTCATATTTGATGACATATTTTTTAGAGTAAAATTTGATGGAAATTTTTCAAAATTATAAAAATTAACTCCGGCGTTCGTCAAAGGAAGTGTTGTTGGGCCACTTTTTTTATGTTGCTTACTTCAGATTTACCGGCTAAAGAAAATACATTTTAGCAACTTTTGCTGATGATACAGCTATCCTGGCTGTAGTGAAGAGACGACGGTAGCTTTACGGTATTTACAAAATGTGTTTCTTCCAGAGCAGTAGAAAATGCCTTTTTGACGAAAAAAAGACAGTTTTGTATTTACAAAGTGTGTTTCTTCAAGCGAAATTGAAGAACCTCACTTTGACGAAACGAAGCAGTTGTATTTACAATATGTGTTTTTTCAAGCGAAGTTGAAGAACCTCACTTTGACAAAACGAAGCAGTTGTATTTACAAAGTTTGTTTCTTCAAGCGAAGTTGAAAAACCTCACTTTGATAAAACGAAGACAGTTGGACTTAAAAAACTGAGTCTTCCAAAATTTTTTGAATCAAAATGGTATTTGTTAGTAACCCCCAAGTCGAAAAATACTTTGTAATAGCAATACTATTATAATAGCAATAATACTTTTATAATATAAAATCAAAAGTATTACCATGGAAACTTCGTTGAGTTCTTCTCAAAAATTTGTTGCTATAGAACTTCATTAACTTTTTTGGAGTTTAGAAGTATCGACGTGCTTTTTACTTTCATTAATATCTTTTTTGTTTCGCTCGTATTAAAGAAAATGGTTACTACCTTTGGACCAACTAATTATCTTGCGGAGGATCTTTCTCTCAAACTTCTCTGTTTCTCTTACACCAGGCTTCCCGACCCATTGCAAGGCTCGTCACTTACAATGATCGGGAAGGCTGGTCATTGTTCCACGAAGTGAACCGACAATCTTTCTTCGTTTATTGTTATTTACTTTCGTTTTGCTGATCTTTAAAAAACTGTTTCATTATGACAGCGGCAAATGCATTTTAGGGCAAAATTTTATATAATTAAAAAAACTACAACGTTTAATTTCAAACATATTTTTCAACAACTTCGTATCTTCAATTAGTTATTTTCTCATTGAAATGAGATTTTTTTAAGTTTGCGGCTTTGGTAAATCATTTCAAGCGTCATTTCTACAGAACATGTTTCAGCGTGAATTAACGAATTTACGGATTTTTAAGTCGAACAGAGGTTAATTTTCATTTTGCGTCATTCACGTATGATCAATATTGTGAAAAAATTAAACTTTCATTTTCCTTAGACAGTTTTTTTTGACGTCGTAACCTATATTGTCCGGCTACTACCTTTGGACCAACTAATTATCTTGCGGAGGATCTTACTGTCAAACTTCTCTGCTTCTCTTAAACTAGGCTTCCCAACCATTGCAAGGCTTGTCCATTACACTGGCGGGGAAGCCTGGTCATCCTTACTCGGATTCCATTATCTTGCGGAGGATCTTTCTCTCAAACTTATCTGCTTACCTTACACTAGGCTTTCCGACCATAGCAAGGCTCGTCACTTACAATGACCGGGAAGGCTGGTCATTGTTCCACGGAGCGAACCGGCAATCTTTCTTCGTCTATTGTTGTTTGCTTCCTTTTTGCTGGTCTTTAGTTGTATTATCTCGCCGAGGGACTTGAAATATCAACGATTTAATTTATTCTATTTTTGCTTCTGGGTTCCTAGAAACGATTGCTAGATCGTCTGCAAAAGCAAGACAATTGATCTTTATGCTGTTTTTGATCCTCCAATGTTTACGTGGTTTAACAATCATTTATTGGCAACTTTCATTTCCCATTCCTGAATAACCTTTCCCAGCACATAGTTAAAAATCTGGTGTGAAACACTCACACGACTTTCTCTTGCCAGTGCAAATAATTAACAATAAACCTAACATTAGTAATAAAACATTAGAAATAAACAAAAAACTAACCTCAATAAACATAACCTTATTTTAATCATGAGTGAAATACGCAAAATGAAAATCGTACTCAGTTTGGCTCAAAAATACGGAAAATCACTCTTTCAAGCTAAACTAGGCTCTGTAGAGAAAAATTCTCTAAATAAAAGTTGCAGATCTTTTAATTTTCTATTAATTTGATTATATACACTTTTATTATAAAATGCATACTAAGGCCGAAATCTTAAAGAAATCGATTTTTCTCACGTTTTCGTAAGAAAAAACAGAAAATTGCTAATTACTGCGCTAAACTAAGCGTTATACAAAAACATGTTTGAAATAAAAGTTGTAGGTTTTTAAATTCTCTACAACTTTTATTACATAACGTTTTGCGCTAAAATGCATATTAAAACCGTAATCTTAAAAAAACTTTGTTTTTACGTGAAAACAGCCTCACCTAGAATTTCAGCAAACATGGCGCCTACCCTATCTTGTAGAGAATAAAAAATTGAGTAAACCAGGCGATTTTTAAAAAAATCGTAGGACCAGATTTTGAGAAAATCGCAAAAAAGTGAAAAATGACACGAATAAACTACTACTTCCGGTTGACCGATTTTGATGAAAATGTTCGTGTCGGGTCCGGTAGTGGTATGTAACTTAAGTTTTAAGTTTCAAGCTCGTACAACGTTCCGTTCTTGAGATATTCTGTTCACACACACACACACACACACAAACACACACACACACACACCCACACACACACACACACACACGCACGCACGCACGCACGCACACACAGACCAATCGCTAAAAACATGTTTTTTGGGTTCAGGGGGTCTGAAAACGTATAGATCCGGTGAAAACTCGATTTCGAAAAATCGACATGAAAAAAATACTTTCCTTCCTATATATTCATATGGGCAAGAGAAAGTAAAAAGAACAGTTGACAGTTCATCATCCTGCTTAATGCCAGTTTCAATTTCAAACGCACGTTAACGTTTATTTTAATGGATATTATTATTACTATCACGTCGACTGCCCCTATGGTTTCATAAATCAGTATTTTTTTAGTTTCTCTTGCCATATATAATAGGGAAGGAAAGTATTATATTTTGTGTCGGTTTTTCGAAATCGGGTTTTCAACGCATATAAACGTTTTCAGGCCCCTGAAACCAAAACACATGGTATTAGTGATTGGTCTGTGTTTCAGCAAAATATTTCAAGAAGGAATAGTACGAAGTTGAAACTTGAAACTTAAGCTAGGTACCACTTTGGAATCTGATTCGAACATTTTCATCAAACTCGGTCAATCGGAAATATAGGGTGATTCAAAAAGAGCGCCGGTTTTGATATATCAAATTAAGAGATTTATTTTATTGAAAAACTGAAAATAAATTCATCAACAAGTTCATCTTACCTTCCGATTTCATGTATGAAAAATGATGTCATGCATGTGTCCTCCTCTACTGTGCTGGCACGCATCAACTCTGTCCATGAAACTGGATATCACTGCACGACAAGTTTCGACTTCCATTTGCCCGATAACCCGTCGAATTAAACCCCACATACGGCAGTTCTGTTTATTAACAAAACCGTTTAAGTGGAAGTGCGCCTCATCACTGAAAATGATTTTGTTTGCGAAGGTGTCATCATCCTGCCGTTTTCTTAATACCCAGTCAACAAACTGTCGTCTCTTCTGGTGGTCTGCCACTTTCAAATGTTGCGTCAACTGAATTTTATACGGGTGATATTGGAGGTCGTACCGAAGAATTCTCCGTATAGAAGAACATCGTAAACCCAATTGTTGAGAACGGCGACGTATTGATTTTGCTGGGCTTACAGCCACACTGTCACGAACCAACGCAACGTTCTGCTCAGTTCGGCCAGAACGACGACGTCCAGAACTTTTAAGGTCGACTGTTGACCCCGTCTCAAAAAACTTTTTCATGAGCCTGCGAACTGTTGATTCGTTCGGTGCTTCATTACGTCCCAGAGTACCGCGAAGTCGCCTGACAATAGCCGCATAACTCTCTCCACTCTGGTAAAATTTTTTGACGATTAACACTCGTTGTGCAATAGTAAACTTCTCCATGGTTAGACACAGACTGCGAGAGTACTACACTGCGAACAAGAGAAACTACAACTGAATCGTCAATCGGAATGTTCTCCGAAATAGAAATGAGGTCTAACAATGTTGCCAACCGAAAAACAAAAATTTACCAGCCGTTTAAAAACCGGCGCTCTTTTTGAATCACCCGTTAGTTGTTCATTCATGCGATTTTCCAATTTTTTGCGGTTATCTCAAAAACGGCTACTACGATGTTTTCTTAAAATTACCTCACTTACTATGTTTTATGCTCTACAAGACAGGGTAAGCACCATATCTGCTGAAATTGTTGGGGGACTGTGCTCTCGTAGGGTTTTTTTTAAAAATTGCGGTCTTTATAAGCATTTAAGAGCAAAAATCTGGTGTGAACACTCACACGACTTTATCTTGCCAATGTAAATAATGACCAATATAACCTAACATTAGTAATAATACATTAGAAATAAACTAAAAAACTAACCTCAAAAAACATAACCTTATTTTAATCATGAGTGACTGATGCAAAATTAAAAACAACCTTAGTTTGCCTCAATAATACGGAAAATCACTCTTTCACGCTAAACTAGGCTCTGTAGAGAAAAATACTTAAAACAAAAGTTGTAGATCTTTTAAATTTCTACAAATTTTATTGTATAGCATACACTTCTGTTGTAAAATACATACTAAGGCCAAAATCTTAAAAAATCCATTTATTTACAGATTTTTATGAAAAAAACAGAAAATTACAAATTACCGCTAAACTAAGCGTTATACAAAGAAATGTTTAAATAAAAGTTATAGGTTTTTAAATTGTCTACAAGTTTATTTTAATACACCTTTGCGCTAAAATGCATATTAAGGCCGCAATCTTAAAAAATCCATTATTTTTAGAGAGAACAACCTCCCCAAGAATTTCAGCACTCATGGCGCCTACCCTATCTTGTAGAGCATAAAAAATGTGGTAAATGAGGTGATTTAAAAAATATCGTAGGAGCCGTTTTCGAGAAAATCGCAAAAAGTGAAAAATTACACGAATAAACTATTACTTCCGGTTGGCCGAGTTTGATGAAAATGTTTGTGTCCCAGTCCTCTAGTGGTATCTAACTAAAGTTTCAAGTTTCAACTTCTTACGATGTTCCGTTCTTGAGATATTCTGTTCACACACAGACACACACTAAAAACACACCAATCGCTAAAAACGTTTTTTGGGTTCAGGGGTTGTGAAAACGTGTATATCCGGTGAAAACTCATTTTTTTTAAATCGACATGTAAACAATTTATCCTTCCTATACATTTATATAGGCAAGAGAAAGTAAAAAAGTATGTAACTAGAGTTTTTAGGTGTTTGTACATCCCTTAGTTTAGGGTTAAATAGAGATTTTCTGATTTTTTCATCAGAATCAGTAAAACAGTGAGATTATTTAATATTGCGGCCTTAGTATGCATTTTACGACAAAAGTAAACAATGAATAAAGTTATAGGAAATGAAAGACCTACAACTTTTACTTCAACCATTTTCTTTTACAGAGAGCGTCAATTAATGATTTTCCATATTTTTAATTTCTGAAGAGGTTGATTTTTGTTTTGCATCATTCAGGGATGTTTTTCATTTTAAATTGTGTACTAATAATTAACATAGGTTATATTTTTCATTATTTACATTGGAAAGAAAAAGTAGTGTGTGTTTCACTCCATATTGTTTTTTACTTTTTCTTATCCTATATGAATTAGATAATGATAGATAAAAAAACCAACATCTTACACCAAAGAAATATAATAACAGATTATTTCATTTTATTAATGATAAATTGTTTTAAAAATTTTTTTAAATCCCGTTCATGAGGCGGCGCGCCTCATGGCTAGTGAGAATTTTTAAAAAGGGTTATCTTTGACTTATGGTAAAAACCATTAGTGATTTCTGTATCTACTCGATGAGGAATCGAATGACACTACTTGTGTTTCCAAATTCCCACTTTAATTTCTTGACTTCCGTTTTTGGGGCACTTTAGGTCATAACCAGAACTTCAGTCCCGATAAATTCTTTATTTACTTTTTAAAAGGAATCCAATTACACTATTTTTGTTTCAAAATTCCTACTTTGTTTCTTGACTTTCGGTTGTGAGCCACTTCCGGTCAAAACCGAACTTCAAACCCAATCCATACCTACTAACTTTTGTGTAGATTTCAAATCCAAATCCGTTTGTTGCTATCTCTTGTAGTTTCTGATTTTGAGATCTTAACTTCCGTTTTAGAGCCACTTTCAGTCAAAACCGGAACTTTAAACCCAATTAAAGCTCTGTAACTTTTTATCTTAATTACGATTCCGGAAACCGTTTGTTGCTATCTCTTGTAGTTTCTGACATTTCGGTGTGACGGACGGACAAAGGAAAATTATAGATAAAAATTTTAAAACTTGCCACCAATAATGTTAATAGATTATCTTTCTCAGGAAGCTCTAAGCTTTCCAATATTAAAACTGTTTTTAAAATCGGTTGAATAGTTTGAGAGATAACCTTTTACTACAAATAAACAGAAGTAACTTATTTTATAAAATACCGTAGTTTTGTGACACCCTGTAATATGTTTGGTTGTCGTAGAAATGAACGGAGGTGAAAACTAAGTAGAAATACGGGATAATATTACATACAGTGAATTCTGTATGAATGTGTGGGGTGCATTCGTTCGTAAACTTATATACCTACACTAAATTTAACGCTGTTTCAATATATTTCAACAAAGTGTTGAATTTCAACAAGACCTTTATTTTAATATTTGTAAAAGTAAATAGTTTGAGGTATATAGATAGATATCTATTTACTAATACGGCATGAGTGCGTAGGAAGCGTCAAAATTGGGAGTAAATTTGCCATTTTAATAATAATATATGAAAATGAATTTTCCAAAATTAAATGAATACTAAGGCGTTAAACAGATCTAAATTTATGTCTAATCTACAGTTTACTTTCCATAACTCAAATTTTCTAAACAAGGTGTGATAAAAAAATACGGATGAATTTTTTTTACAAAGTAATAAGCTCACATTAAATTTGAATAATCTATTTCAAAATACTTTTCTTGGCTAGCGGTGCACTTATACCAACGTAGATTCCATAATTGGAAGCATCTGGAATAGTTCTTTTGGAAGGGCTCGGTCGTGGCTTTCTCAATTTTTTAACTGCATCCAGGGAGATAATACCACCAAAGACTAGCGAAAAGAGAAACGAAAAACAACAGACGAGGAAAGATGCCCGGTGCACTCCGAGGAATTCACCACATGTATAAGATGAAGGCACCCTCAAGTAGAGCCAAGATTAGACATTAAAATACTGTGATTATACCTTTCTGTCTGTACAGGAGTGAGTGCCTTAGAATAACCGGGAAGGCTTGTCTAAGAGAAGCAGAAAAATTTGAGAGAGATCCTCCGCAATAATGGGTGCGAAGATAGTAGATTGACAATATAGGTTACGACGTCGAGAAGAACTGTACAAGGAAAATGAACCATTAATGGAAACTCTTAGAAAAAGAAGACTAAAACTTTACGGACACCTATTTAGAGTGGATAACAACCAATTGACAAAACAAATTTTTAAGACACTAAACAATAGATTTTTTTTTTAAATTGCCTCAATTACTTAGTTGTTTATACCTTACAAGATAGGGTAGCGTCTGGTGCGTCTGGTTTTGCGCATGCGCGTAGCGCAGTGTCTTGTTGCATTTCGGTTACTGGTAATAGATAGGTGCATATTGCATTAACGGGATCGTACACCTTCAAAATTTTGTTTTCTTCTGTTAACTCTAAGACTTTTATATTTTATATGGTAAGAAATAACAACATAAAAGAAGGATCCCACTACTCAAACATGCAAAGTTCAGCTTCAGCCCTCTGAAATATTCGGGGATGATAAAAAAATCAGGTTTAGCAAAAAAATAGAATATCTCAGGTAATACGGGTATAAATGGTATTTACTTAAATTTAGCATTAAATGAAAGCTAATATCCCAGTTTACGTGAATCCGCATTAATATTGCAAATCTGTAGGTCATAGATTTTGAACCCCTAAAAATTATGTTTCGACGGGACATTTATTTTTAAAAAAAACTAAACTGAATTTAACTTATGTAAATGCGGAATCATATGAAGAACTAAATTTCCAACAATTTAAAAAAATTGTAAGTTTAACCTTAGAACGTGAGATATGCTAATTTAAAGTTTATGAAACACAAAAAATTAAAACTTTCGGAAAATCAAGTTTAAAAATTTTATTGTAATCGAAGGTCCTGTTAGGCATTAAAGTTCTCCTGCAGCAAACATGGTACCTTCTTTCTTCTTTTTTGTTCTTCTTCTCTAAATTTATTCCTGAATTTCTTTTTACACTCAATATATTCTTTTGATGCTTGTTTTATCATCCGTTGATTTCTTAGTTTGTATTTTATTTTTGCCAAAATATTACACTTCCGATTAGCTGACATGCTAAGTTTTCTCATAGATTGAGTAATCACATTTGTCCCAAAATTGTATTATCCTACAGCAGAGGCTGTAGGATAATATCCTATAGCAGAGGCTGTAGGATAATACAATTTTAATACAGCTTATAATACAGCCTTATAAACAAGTCTTTTAGAAAGATATTTTGACTTGTCGCACTTACTCCAAATTCGGTTATGGAGGTTTTCATTTGCATTTTGTGTCTGCTTTCGCAAACAACGCTCTAACAAATTTGTATTTATTAGCCGTTTATAAATTGGCCCTATATGTGTTAGGACTGTTAAATTTATTGGAGTTTCCAAGTTATTTTTATAGCTACCAGGGGTTTTACCTAGTATTATTTCAAAATAGCAATTTGAAAATTAGAATTTTTTTGTTGGATTTTCAGTTCTTCCATCTTGACATATATTTAATTTTTTGGTATCGTTTCTTAAGGAAATGAATATACCATCTTGTAGAGAAAACTTAAGAGAATTAAAGTAGCTAAAAAAAAATTTCTTACTTTTTAAGGTGTACGACCCCCTTAAGATTGTTTCATAGTGACTGTGTATAGTAAGGTTATTTTTTACTCTGGAAGTAGATGCTGAACAACTATTGTCCTAGTGGACGAGAGGCCTCCGATATACAATTTTACGTTGAAGGAACATCATAACAAGGAAACATGTTGAACGACTGTGGAAAATTTAATGTTAACACATCGTAATTCATCAATAAAATTCTGCAAAGTATTTTCTCTTTCCCTCTTCTCATTTATTGGATGTATCCATAAACGTTTGTCTACTTTTTAACAAGCTATTTCTATCCAGTACCACAGTAATATTACTTCTCATCGTCCAGCGCCATTGTGATTACTAATTTCTGTTCTGGATTGTTTTCAGTAAAAACAAAAAAAGCTTCTGCTTCAAACTAAAACGTTTTTGCTAAGAGCAGTTTTGCTAGATATAAGTGCGGCGGCCTTACTGATACTCCGTATTTTTAAGTCGAACAGAGGTTGATTTTTATTTTGCGTCATTTACTTATGATTAAAATTATGTTATGTTTTTCATTTTACTAATGCTTAAACATAGGTTATATTTTTCATTATTTACATTAGCGTGAAAGTTGTATGAGAGTCGTGTGAGTGTTTCACACCAGATTTTGCATTACTTCCATTGGCAAGCGAAATATTTGTGAGCGTTTTACACTAAATTTTTTAATTGAAGCCAAATAAAACACTTATTTAAAAAAATGGTTATAAAGCCATTTCTAATCGTTCTTCTGTTCCGGGTATATTAATTACATTTGATACAATTATTTACAAAAATTATTAACTAGTTAACTAGTCACTCTTAATTTTATAAAATTTAGGTATTGTCAGCTTTTATGGGCACGTGTATAGTAATTTTGTTTAATATTCTGACCAATTTTTATATTTTTTAATTACAGATGGATTTACAAAGACGTGGAAACCAAAAGAATGGAAGAATTTACTGGAGATGTTACTTTAATGCTGTTACATGTTTTTGAAGAAAAAATCCTTAACAACTTTACCTACTCCGGATGAAGAGAAAAATAAAAAATAAATAAAAAATAAAAATAAAAAAGAAACATCATGAAAGATTATTGGTTGAAAATTGAAAAGTTTAATACTATAACTCTTTTCCTCACTATCTGTATGTACTCTTATATCAAATACATACAAACCGATAAATTCACAATAAAAATATATATATAATTATAAATAAATACAAAATGAATCCTCAAAAAATAAATATATTTTTAAAAATAAACTAATTAATAAATAATAAATTTTCTTCTATTGAAAAACTTTTACTATTTATTTTGTATGATAAAAAATTATATTTTCTATATTAAGATGCGTTTCCACTATAAATATTTTATTTTACGAGTAATTGCGTCGGCGCTCCGCGCCGACTAATTCCTCGCGGTCAAGAGATAGGTGGATCACAGGGGTGTCCTGTACAATACTTTATGTGAAAGAATTTCGTTTGTAGTCAGCGAGTCAAATTGAGCAATTTTTGAATAGACAGATTTCGGACGCGGAGCACCCGAAATCCGCCAATGATAGTTACTTGAGTCATGAGAATGCCTTTGGTTTAATCAAGGGGTAAGGGGGAGAGCATTAGTGCGCATGCGCGACATCTTTGATATAAGTTCAGCCAATACAACAACTTACACTGTACCCACAGCTATACCCAGAAGGTTAACTATACGAATATAACTGTTTATTACCGTAAACAGAAATGTTGGTTTCTTCAAAACATGGTCGGACTATTCACAGCGCTGAACGAAATCTAATATGCAGTGTAAAATTATATGTTGTGAAGTTGAAGCGGAACAAAAATACCTTTCCGTGCCTTTTAACAAAAGTCTTGAGCGAGCAGCTGACAACTGTGATGTTTCTCTTTCCACAATTCGAAATATAAAAAAAGAAATTAAAGACAATGAAGAAGCTACTCTTATTCTACAGTTCTGATGACACACGGTAAAAAAAGGAAACGATTCGGTAAATACTAGTGAGACGAATAGTAAAAACGACGGTGATAGCGGTAGCAAAGAAGGCGATTCATTCCTAGAATATTTTGTTCAAAAGAATAAGGTTGGTGGTAGCTACAGTAAATCAAATAGGCCTACTTTTCTATAGTTCATTCCAGTTAAGTTGTCAGTAGATTCATTGGTGTGGAATGTGGGACGGCAACTGCTCATTGGTTGTTTCTGTTGAACACAACGATTGTTTCACTTGTAGGCCTATACATGCAATTATATCAGTTTTGCTTCTGCATTCGAATAGTGTAGTACCTACTACATATCCAGAGTCGTGTTAATTCTTATTATAATACTGTTTGTGATATTTTTAAACGTATGATACTAAAATTTGTTGTTATTATGTTGTTTTAATTTTAATAAGTAGTACTATTAGTTCGTAGTTACATTTTCTTAAATCAATAATAATGGATTCTCCGGTTAAAGGAAATAAGCGCGGACAAGGCATTAATTCTAAACAAAAACTATTAATTATAAATGCTTTGAAATCTTTTAAAACTGAACATGCTAATATAACAATAAGTGAAATTGTAGCAAAAACTTCAGCAATGGTAGGCGTCTCTGAACGATCGGTTTACAGAATAATTAAGGAAAAGAAAATCACTGGTCAAGTCAAATCTCAAACTAAAAAGCGAAACAGAGTTAACACGATTAGCAATTCGCTGGATGAAGCAACAAAAATTTCATTTAATTATTTTCATTTTTAAAGTTTCTTATAAAGTTACTTCAAGTTTTACCTCTACGTATGGGTAGATCTCTATCACAATGCGGTTTGACTGTTCCTTCGTGCACCGCCTGTGAATCGGAATTTGTTTTGTAGGCACTGGAATAGACTAGTCATGTAATTAAGCTACATGCAATATTACAAGTCAGATTTTTTCTTATAGGGTTTATGAAGAAACATTTTCTCGACAATAAACCACAGCTTACGAAATGTATGTAATAACTTCACGGTAGTGAAATGTAGTGTATCACTCTTGAGGTTGGTACCACTTCCCTTCCTCACAACCATCCATACGCAAAAGGCATTTTCGTGACTGAAGTAGGCTATCAATAATTGTGTTTTCTGTTCTAGTAATTAACATGCACACATGATGCATTGTTCATCGAATAGCTTTTCGCAGACCTTGAATTTAAAATTGGAATACTCACTAAAATTCCGGTAAAACTACTTTTTTAGTTCTCATTGTCTTTTTGTGTAGCCAAGTAGATTTTTATTTGGCCATTATTAATTTTAGAGACTTAACTACCACTCCTTAATGTTAGTGAACAATATTAAAGAATCAATGCGATATAAAAATTCTGACATATGTTTTAACATTGAGTATATGCTTTTAAAGTAATTTTTCAACCAGGTGTTAACGTAAAATAATAAAAATATATACAAACATATAAATGATTAACGACATCGTGTCAAAACGTTTCGATCTTAAAAGGGAATAAATGCTGTTTACTGTAAACTTTTCTACTGTAAACATTCATTAATAAATTCAAAAATAAATTGCTACAAAACAAAACTAGTGCAGTACTTTTCACAGCCACAAACTGGTAATGAAAACAAATGTACTAATGTAAAGTTAAACTGCTCAAAAATACATACCTACGTCAAAAAAAGAACCATAAAAGCCTCTTTATCCTTTTAATTTTTGACGTAGAATCCGAAAATGATGTCACCAAACCGATACAGTGAGCCCCCGAATTTATAAATCGATTTGAAACTTTGAAATCCCATTTTCAAACCCAAGGAATTTTGAAACCGACTCGGCTGCACAATTTTCTACCTCAATATTCTCTACCTCAATAATTAATGGCATACACAATTTGAACCACCCACCTACTTTGTGAGGTTCTACAGAGCGGACCAAAAATCCACTTAAAGTTTCGGAAGCACCTGTATGAATACGGTGAGTTTTTACCCGGGACATTTGTTTGTTTCTATTGAAAATAGCACGCAGGATGAAAACCATTGAAACCTTTATCGATCCACTGGGACCGCACAAATTCTTAATAACAATGAGGTTTTCAAATAACAGCGGCTCCTCTAAGTTTTCACTCCGCGGTAAAAAACAAAAATATGGAGTAAAGTTGACTTTTTTATCGGGCACCATGACACTGTTTCCAACGCTCGGACAACAAACATTTTCATTCACAAGTTCCGCTCTTGACTAACGACTACAAAGGCGCTAAGGTTTCCGTTAGCGTTTATATACCTGCGGTCTAGTAGTTAAATACAGACCCTTTGAACACTTCCTCCATTTTAATGGAATATTGCAGAAGGAATCGAAATAAAATACAAACATTTCTACTATATTCGATTTCCTAAAATTTCTTTTCAAAACGTCTCATTCGTTCCAGTTCGCTATTATTGTTCGACATACAAAGGGAAAACAAATAATGAAAATTAAAGTTATATCCCTATAATGACGACCCTATACAATACTCAGTTTTTTAGAAATGAAGGCAACCTCTACAAAAATAAACAACCTATTATTATATTATCACATTAAAACACTAATTTCACAAACAATTCAAACAATTTTTTGGAATTTAATGTATTCACGAAAAAATATAACTTATTTATACATGATATATTTAAATAAATTTTTTTTAAAATGTTACTTTGAAGTTCTATTTGTCATTTACACTAGACAATGTATTATACGTCTAAATTCTTAACATATTACATTTAAATAGCATTCATTCGTTGTAAAATAATTTAAGAACTCCTGATCAGAATAAAATACATGTTTTGTTAAAAAAAATCTCTTACATACCGATCTTGCCCAGAACAGACAGGTGGAGGGTTAAATTAATTGCACTCGATCTGTTGGTTTCAGGGCTACAAAAAATAGTTCTGTTTCTTGTCACATAGTCAGCTAATTATATGACTGAACTATTTAAGACAGAAGATAGAGGTGTAGAAGACACTAGTCAGAGTTATCTCCTCTTAGAGTAATGAATTTTGCTATACAGCCAGACCATGTGGTGAATGAGGTGAAGGTGTCTTTTGCAGGGTGGAAAGTTGGTGCTTTTCGGAGGGTCTGGCATGTTGATAGCATACTCCTTCAACTCAGTGAGGATGGAAATCCCTGAGAGAGTATGGTTAATTGAACCCCAACCATCAAAGTACACCGGTAACCAGTGTCTAGTTACAAATCCGTATAAAAGTAACTACCTTTAGGTACTAGGATTTGAACCAGGAACCTTCGTCTCCTACTTTCTAGTTGTAAATCATTTTTTTGATTTGCATATTTTCATATTTTATTTGTATTTTTTGTTTTGTTTCGTAGTAGTTTAATTATTATTTAAGTAACTAACTAATAGTTTTAATTACTAACACACAAATAATACGTTACCGTAGTAGTAGAAAATAAAGACAGAAACGCTAAATTGATCTATGTAATCATGAAATTGGGAAACCACAGTTGGATAGTTTAATTTTCCCATCACAAGTAGGGGGACCGGAGCTAGTAGGCGCAGGGGCAAGTAGGCGCACTCGCGATAAATCTGTCTTTTAGATGTTGTCAATCCTGAAACGCACTGTCACTGTGAGTATTTCATTGTGTATTGAGCCGTTTATAAAAGCGTAACAACTTTCCAAATTAATTTTTTGTTTTTTACCACAGGCAAGTAAAATTTTGGTTTCTCTGTTATTAATTTTTCGTACAAAAGTATGGTTTAATAACCCATTAATATTTGTATCATTAAATTTACCAGTTTTTTTTTGTTTTTACTGTGCCAAGTTTAAGTAAATTGATTGCTCAGTTTTTAACTACGCCATCGTTTTTCCAAAACGATGAGTCGGGGCAAGTTGGTGCATGCGCCAACTTGCCACAGGGTTGGTGAAAGTTCTTTAGAAGCTGAAAAAATGCAACAAGGGATAAAATTTGTAGGAAGTCTCCTGCCAAAGATAAGAAACGTGTTAAAACTACAGGGAGAAAAGGATAAGAACACCGTATCCAGTCAGACGAGGACGGCACACTATTTTTGTATTGTCTTTCATCTTACAAAAAAAAGAAGCAAACCAGGAGAGCCTTAGATAAGGCGCACTTCATGTTGTATGTGGTTGTGGGTCCATGAAGCTGTGCAGGAGAGCCAAAAAGTTTCTTTAGGTGTGCTGATTGAGATTCATGTAACGACATTGAATAGTTCTATGTCACATGATTGTAGGTTCCTACAACGGTTTAAAGTTTGCTAATGTTTATTACTGTATCCAAAATTAAACCAAATAATATAAAGTAATCTGTTTTTTTTTTGTTTTTTTTTAAAGTAGTTTTGTAGTTCGTTTGGTTAAAATGAGTAAACCTATTTAGACGTCTGATAATCATTAAAATATAAATTTTTATAACTGTAAATTACTGGAAAAGTTAATTTTGTTTTCATAACCTGTTCTGGTATTCCAGTTTTATATCAGTGTATCAATAACGTTCATTATTAAAATAAATTTGTTTCAGATGTTGTTTATTTTATTAGCAACGCCACACACCTATATGACAGTTTAATGAATGAATAATAACTTGCGCCAACTAACCCCGAGGTTGGGGTAAGTTGGCGTACGGGTTTTAATGACTTTAAATGTTCATAACCCACAAAATATTTAAATTAAACAAATTAAAAATAAATTGAGACTATAAGGCTAATATGTTAAGGTATGTCATCAGCATAAATCATAATCTCAAATAACTCACTTCATAAATAGCTACAAAAAATATATGTAAAAAGTGCGCCAACTAGCCCCGGTTTCCCCTAAATATAAATAGTTTTAGATTTTTAAGTCCTAATAAGGAGAAAAACTATTCTTAATATTGTAACGATTCTTTTAACGTAATGGTAAAATAAACACCGTGCTTCCCAACAAAATTGACGTAAAGGGAAATTAACATTGGAGAATGTACTGTCAACATTAATCTTATTATAAGGGTGCAATCATACTTTTATTTCTCCAGTCATTTGGAAACAGAGTAAAAATGAGTCTACAAAAGATTTTAATAGCTAATAATTTAATTATTATTAATACTGATAAAAAGACAATGTTATTGAATTCCGATATTGCGCGGTACTTAGGCTATAAGAAAGAATTTCGCGTTTATCGTTGTCTGATCAAAAGCGTATGTATAAAGTGGTTGGTTTATTATTATTTTTATTACCGTACGAGAGGCTTTGAGCTCGAGTCTTACAAATTAAAAGTTTTTATTTTCTTCTTTTTTCTTGTTAATATTGATCATTGGTTGTTATTAATTAAATAATAAAAACCATTTAAAATTATAATTTCAATTTTTAATTCATTAGAATATAACTAACTATAATAATAGTTAATAGTTATTTTAATATAAAATAATAGTTAATATTAATAGTAGATAGCAAATGATTTTTAAATTTTATTAAGTTAACAAATTATTTAATATTTTTAATAAATAATTTGTATCTTTCGTGTTATCCCCCTTCAGCAAAATTTGTCACATTTTGTAGATGTTTCTTATGTAATCTTACAGTATTTTTAACGATAAAAACAGGAAAAATATTTTTTTAAATCTACACCAATATTCCTCAAGATAGGGTTAAATATAGGTAGGGTAAATACGTTGCTTTTTTCAATATTGTCTCTGTATCTTCTATAAACTCATTGAGTACATGATACCAGTAAGTAAATTAATCATTGAATTAATTAACATAATTTAATTAAATATCATTAAATAATTTCATAACTTTCAGTAAATAGTTTAACGTTAACTTGAAAAATATTGATACATGAGTTTTTTAAATATTTTCCCGTTTTATCGTTAAAACAGAAAAGACCTAATTATTTATCAAAAAAAAAAATTAAAAAATTTTAGTGTGTGGGTTTCGAACTCACGGCCTCTCGTACGGTATATCAAAAATATAAATTGGCAACGTACGGCTAATGTTCAGACAAAACGGATGCAAATTTTTTTTGTAAGTACCGCGCCTTAACGAAATTGATTAACATTTTTGTCTTTATTTATTAATAATTAAATTATTAGCTAATAAAATCTTTGTAGACTTTTTTTATCCTGTTTCCAAACGACTGGAATAATAAAAGTAAGATTACACCCTTATAATAAGATTAATGTTGACATTGTCCAATGTTAATTTCCCTGTACGTGAAATTTGATGTGAAGCACGGTATATAAAGAGACGGTAAGGGGAGATTATTGCATTTAACAAATAAAATTCTCAAAAATAATGCTTTGGTAAGGTTAAGAAAGGTGTACAAATGGCTTACAAGTTGAATAATAAGCAATTCAAGCTTCCTGACGACTGGAAAATAGTTATAAAAAAATATCTGAGTATCGTATACGTGTCCGTAGTCCTTCAGGAGTGTTTTTTTAAAAGTGCATACGAGTTCTCAACGCTTTATGCTAAGATGGTTAGCTTTCACCATACACCTAAAAGATTTTTTTAGAATTTCGAAATCTATCTATATTATTCTTAACTACTAATATTAATAATGGAAACGCACCTACCTTTCAATTAAATTGTTCAAGATAATGAAAATATTATTCTCTATATCATTGTGTAATCTAAAATTATTTTAATTTTATGTAACAGGCCTGTGTTTTATTTATAGTAACTTATTTAGTTATATTTCATGAAATTACACTAAATTTTTGTAAAATTTCACTATAAATTGCTCGGCCTGACTGCTTAGACTAGTTTTGTACTTAATTATGAATATACCTTATTCGTTAATAAACAGACATGAATGTTAAACTGTCGTAAAACTGAATTTTGTATTTATTTATTTCTCTTCCCCTACATCAGTAGTTACCAACCGATGAACCGCGAGCTCTAGAGAATAATTTTTATTTTCCCTTGCCCTGTATGAATATAACGATATGAACATGAAGAATTTGGAGTGGACATCAAAACAACGGCTATCATTAAGGAAACATTGACAAAGTAACGATCAAGAGAAGTAACGATCAAAAGTAATATTTCTAGGAGAAATCTTACTTCAAAGAAATTGAAATCAAAACAGGCGTTAGGCGGGGAGATGGACTGTCAACGGTTTCTTTTTAACTGTGTGTTCGAGAAAGTTATTCAGGAATGGGCAATTAAATTTGCCAATAAAGGATTATTAAACCAAGTATACATTCAAAGATCGAAGAATGGCATACAGATAAACTGTCTTGGTTTTGTAGACGACCTACCAATCATTTTTAGGAACACGGAAACAGTAATAAAACAAATCAACGTGTTAAAAGAACAACCAGAAAAAGCAGGACTACATATTCCCTTCGAGAAAACTAAATACATAACGAACATCCAAACAGCCCCTCATCACCTGAAGGCAATACGGAAATATTGGGAAAGTTAATAGCTTCAAGTACCTAGGGGAGATAATACAACCAAAGACCAGCGAAAAGGAAGCGACAACAACAGACGAGGAAAGATGGCCGGTGAACTTCAATGAGCTCACTGATTGAGTAAGAAAGCACTCTCAAGGCAACCCAAGATTAGAGATTATAATACTGTGATAAAACCTGTGTATCTGTATGCGAGTGAGTGCCTTAAAATGACCGGGAAGGCTGGTTTTAGAGAAACAGAGAGATTTGAGAGAAAGATCCTCCGTAAGGTGGCTTACAGGGGACATTTTGAAACTAAGATCTGGAGTCAGAGAAATCTACTCAAAGTTTAAATAACATAGAAATACATTTAAAAACAAAGGTGCAAAAAAATTTTCAAATATTATACCAAAGAAGTTCAGAGTCTAAAGAGGAAAAATACCTGCTGAAGTCCTTCATAAATTAACTTTAAACTCAGAAATATGGGAAACAATAAATAATAATGGGGTGAAGTTAGTAACAAGGGCTTTACAGATATTTACCAGAAATTGTTAATAGCAATAATGAAGTTATAGAGAATGATTCAAATTAGTATTTATTAAAAAAGTATTATCAGGAAGTAGCTCAAATCTTAAACACCAGATAATGGAAACATCGAGGTATTACGAAGCAAGGGATGAGTTGTAAATCAATTCGCTTTTAGCCCAGTTTTATTCTGGAGAAACTAGGAACAGTTATTGATAGTTGAAAAGTAAGAAAATAGTTGAGTTAGAAGGCATCTGTCGTATTATTGTTAAAGAATGTAAACATTTTTATTAACACCTCTCCTTCATCTGAATAACTTCTCCCCAGGGAGAAGTTGAATTCGAAAAAAATAAAATACATGTACTTCCAGAAGTACATGTATTTCCAAAGCAATTAAATAAGAATAAAATATTGCCTTTTTTGAAGAATGGTGATACAAAATTAATTGAAAATTATACATCCGTTAGTATTTTAAACACTATTAGCAACATTTTTGAAAAGGCAGTGTTCATTACGTTAATCAGAGTTTTGACTGAAAACCTTATCATCTCAAAAGATCAGCATGGTTTCCAAAAGGAAAAGTCAACTAAAACCGCTGTTGTCTCACTTTTTGGGCATGATAGAGTATTTGATATATTGGATGCAGGAGAGAAAGCCTTGGCTGTGATTTTAGATCTAAGTGAAGCTTTCAACTATGTTGATCATGAAGTGTTGTTGAAACTTTTAGAGTCATTAGGTGTTAGGGATTTAGAAGTTAAATGGTTTCATTCAGTCTTATCTTATACGTAGAGTACAATGCGTAGAAATAACTAGAGTTGTTATGGGTGAACTTAAAAAAATTTTGTCTAAAAACTTTGACTCCAAAGTTCTACAGAGTTTTATTGTAGGTCCCATTTTGTTTTTTTATACATAAATAGATTGCCAGAAATTATACCTAACAGAAGAGCTTTATTGTTTGCAAATGATACTTCAGTAATAAACAAATGTTACTGGTAGATAGTCTCAAAGTGAATACATATGTTAGTAAAGAACCTATAGTGCAGTTTCTGAATGAATTAATGTTAACATTCAATGGGAAGAGTGTCAGGATTTATAATTAAAAACCAAACACAATGCAAGCGAAAAGAGTAATTAGATGTATTTATACAAAAATATCTTAGAACATAAACAGTGAAGTTTCTAGGAGAGTCACTAGATAAAACTTTATCGTGGGATTATTATACCGTTCAAATCTGTGGTAAAATTATACTAGGGCTATTTACAAATTACCAGATTAAATAATAAAAAATTGCTATTAGCAGCTTACCATGGTTTAGTTTTATCTCATATCCGGTATGCCATGTTAGTATGTGGTAATTCATCCCTGAGTAACATGGAAAGAGTTTTTAAAATTAAGAAAAAACTGTTAATAGGTGTATGGTGGGTGTCCACTTAACCTCATGCAGGTCATTTTTAAGGAGCTTCAGCTGCTTACAGTGCTTCTTTGTACATCTTTGGAGTGATCAAGTACGTAAAGCAAAATACCATTTTACAGAATTTCAATGTCCACAACTACTGCACAAGAAAGAGAATTGATTACTATGTTGCTAATCATAACACTGAATTGTTTCGACCAAAATCAACTCATGCAGGTAGAAAATACATCAATATATTACCACAAGCTTAAAAAAGTTGTGGTGATTTAAGTTTGTTTAAAAAAAAGCTAAAAAAACTACTTGACTGATGAAACATTTTGTACCTTTCTAAAAATTTTATGGTTGAAAAATATATTTAGACTAATTACTTCTAATTAAACGTCGAGGCAAATTGTGTATTATTTGGTACAAATGGTGGGATGACACGCTTATTCAAGTAAGTAAGTTAGTAGTGGTAATGATTACATCTAAATTGATAAGTGGTTTAAAAAAATCAGAAATGATATTGAAAAAACGAGAATGAAGCGACGTATTATAACTTTATGAATGAATGAAATTCAGACAACTCATGTCCGCGTCAAAAATAATAGGAACCGAAGTTTGAAATTAAAATTGTCAAAAGAATATGGCATCTATTGTAATGTACTACAGGTCAAATTGATGTCTGTTTAATTCTGCGTTGAACGGTGAAAATTTATTTTTATGTATTTCTATAAAAGTGATATGGACATTAGAACAAGAAAAGTGACCGCATTTGAAGACATTTTACTAATTATGCAAACTTATGCAGATAGAAAATTCCTATTAACTTAACCTATTACCTCCGTAAATACTCAACCGAGTTTAGTGAAATTTCGTCAGAGTATAGGTAAGAGTGTTTCTATTGTGTACACTGAATCCCAGGACGATATCTGTTTTACATTTTTATTTTTTTGGCTTTGCAGCCCTTTCTTATCTCGCCAACCGCTAACTTTTTGAATTTGGGACCGTAATCGTTGGATTCTCAGAAGATTCAATGACTTAAATCAATTATTTATTTAATTCAAATACTAAATCTTTTGGAATAAATTTTATAAATGGTTAACCATGCAGGGGTGAAAAATCTCGCTTCTACGTTGCCAGATTGTGACGGACGCCTTGGATAGCTTACCTCGCCAGGGTACCTTATTTTATCTTATTTATAGTACCTTATTTTCTCTTTTCACAAACCTGTTTCTGATTGACAGTATTATATTTGTTTATTTAATGACTTCTTCTAAATAACTTCTTCTACATAATTTTAAAAGGAAGTAATTATTTATTCATTTCTAATATGAATATTAATCACTAAATATCGGATTGTGGATATCGCATTTCAGACGATGCTTTATTTTTCATGAGCTTATAAAAAACCTATATTCCTATCTATGGTAAATTTGGCAGGTCAAACTTTATTAATGTGGTACATGAATAGTTAATTGAAGAAAAAGTGATCATCGGGTGGCCCATGTGTCATGTGTCGGTTTCTCCATGACATGGGACAATTACGGGCATTACAATTAAGAGAAAATTACTTACAAATGCTGCTGGAAGTAGTACAGGTATTTCCGGAACTTGAAAACAATTCTGTTTACAATACCCAATCGCTCATCTGGCAACAAGATGGCGCCCCAGCACATTTCGGTATCGAAGTTCGTGAGTTTTTAAATTCCAAAGTTGATGAAAGGTTGGTCGTCGTGGTACAATCGAATAGCCTGCGCGCTCGCCTGACTTAACGCCATGTGATTTTTCAGTGTGGGGCATTGTAAAGGAACTAGTGTACTTTTCCAAGCCACAAAACCTGCACGAACTAATAAGTTCAATTGAAATTGCATTTGACTAAGTAAATGACGATAAAATGTTACTTTTTAAAATTTGTGAATCAGTTTTAAGTCGCTGTATAAAGTGTATAGAGAATCATGGTGGATATTTTCAAGATATACACTATAACATTTTATGTTTTAAGTTTCACATTGATAAGAGAAAGTCTTGTGAGAGTTTCACAGCAGATTTAAATATATAGACTAGGTTTCAGTAGTTATTATCGTAAAAATCTGTAAACAAAATTAAATTTATGAACGCAAAACGAAGCGAATTATTACTAATAGAAATAAGAAATACTGTACATCGCGATTTGTCGTATATTCATTTGTAATTCTAAAACCGACTCTTATTGGTTGATATCAGGGTAAAATAGATGGGAAATCGTTAGATGCGGAAGTACTGCGTAATAGAGTAATACATTTTGTAAATGACGTCATCAATGTACTTTTCATCTCAGATGACGTAATCTGGGAAACGATTCATGATGTCTTTTATGGAAGTGGGACACTGGTTATTATTTGATTGGGTTTCGGTTACGTACAAAGGAGAAAATATAATCTGGGATAAGGAAGTGGGTGTTGAAATGTTAGTGGGGTTAAAATTGGGTAATAAATATTCGTCTGCGGCGAAACGCTTGGTACTCACTATCAATTTATTCATCGTTATTACTTTCTCTTGCCTTGTATGAATATATTATATGAAAGAAAACTTTATATTGTTGTCGTGTCGATTTTTCGAAATCGAGTTTTCACCGGATATACTCGTTTTCAGGCCCACTCAATCCAAAAACCACGTTTCTAGCGATTGATCTGAGTGTGTGTATGTAAACAAAATATCTCAAGAACGGAATACCGTACGAAGTTGAAACTTGAAACTTATGTGAAGACCACCACAGGACCCGACACGAACCTTTTCATCGAAACCGGTCTACCGGAAGTAGTACTAGTTAATTCGTGCAATTTTTGCGATTTTCTCAAAAGAGGCTTCACGATTTTTTTTAAGATGCCTCATTTACTACATTTTTGTGCTCTACAAGTAATAAAACAGGTAATAAGTGTTTAAAATAAATATTTTTTTTTGTTTTAAATAAAACAAGTAATAAGTAAGTGCCATGTCTGCTGAAATTCCTGGGGGCCCTGTGCTCTCGTGGTAAGAAATAGATTTTTAAAAGATTGGGGCCTTAATTTGCATTCTAGGGGCAAAATTTTATATAATTAAATTTACAGAAAATTGTAAAACCTACAACTTTTAATTTAAACATTTTTTGTACAACGCTTAGTTTAGCGTCATAGTAGTGATTTTTTGCATTTTTTCATCACAATCGGTAAAAAATGAGCTTTTTTATAATTCGCCCTTAGTATGAATTTTACAAAAGAGTATATAATTAAATTTATAGAAAATAAAACAATCTACAACTTTTATTTCAAGCTGTTTTTCTACAGGGCTTATTTTAGCGTAGATTTGTTATTTCCCGTATTTTTTAGTCGAACAGAGGTTAATTTTCATTTTGCGTCATTCACTTATGATTAAACATAGGTTATGTTTTTTTCATTTTACATTGTTAACTAATAATTAAACATAGGTAATTATGTTTTATTTGATTGAAAATTGCACTATTTCCAGTTGACCAATTTTGATAAATTTGTTAATGTCAGGCCCTTAATGATACCAAACTTAAGTTTTAAGTTTCACCTTCATACCATATTCTGTTCTCGAGCTTGAGATATATGGTTCACACACTCAAATACACGTGCACACACACACACACACACACACACACACACACACAGACTAATTGCTGAAAACTTGTTTCTTGTTTAGGGGTCTGAAAACGTATATTTCCGGTGAAAACTTGATTTTGAAAAATCGACATGAAAACAATAATTTTTTTTCCCAAATATATTCATATAAGTTAATAGAAAAAAAAACGAAGATGATATTTAAATTACTGTTATTATTAATGCAATTAGCTACTATTTACACAAATTAATAATTATGGTGCGGGGGAAATCAACCTACCCACCTTGGCACAGCCATGTTCTAGGGTAGACTTGTTGAGTGATTTCCATCATTTAAGGATTAGGAGTCAACAACCGGTGGATCTCTCTTGGCTAAGCGACCTTTTACACACTCACAGACCACAGACCTTTTTAAAATGTATGATCTTCGGCACATTTCTGATATCGTAAGATTTAAAAATTTAGAACTAAATAACCCGATTGCCCATGGTATATTTTGGTGGAAGCTCTGTGGGGTTGGAACCAAGTGCTTGGTTCGGGAATTGTAGCGACGAGTTGTTGAGGACGTGTGTGGTGTAAAAAATCCACTAAGCTAAGGCGACTTTCAACATTTTATGGTGGAAGAATATTTGTTTTTTAATCCCTAATTTGTGTACGTTGCAATCTGTTCAATTCGGAAAAATAAGCAACCCCATGACCCAATGAGATGAGGATGATGTGTATGACGTGTAAATGTAGTGTAGTCTAGTACAGACCCAGGCTGACCATTCCTGAGAGAGTATAGTTAATTAAACCCCATCAAATTACACCGGTAACCACTATCTAGTATTCAAATCCACATAAAAGTAAATACCTTTATTAGGATTTAAACGAGGAACCTTCGTCTCCAAAAATCAGCTGTTAAACAACTGACTCGCGGTTACGACTTTACCTCTAGACCAACCCGGTGGATCGAAGAATAAATTGACACAATAAATAAAAATATCGGGGGAGACGTGATCACCAGAAGCTGAAATGACCCAGTCCCGTTCGATTTAAGGTTGGAGGCTTAACCGTGAAATTTACCAATTTTTTATCCAATCAGAACACTGAAATTGGACCGGAAAAACTGACAACCCCAAAATTCTGATAATATACCTAGTTAACATAAAGGAGATAAAGTTATCTCGCTGTAATTTTTGAGAGGCCTGAATTAAGAATTCAGTCGGGTCGACTCAATGATAAAAGAGACACAAGATTTAACCAACACATATTTTATTCACAAGTAAACTAGATTGAATGACAAAGAAAAATAGTATGTATTTTAGCAATATGAAATGACAATTAAAAAATGAAACATTGATTAATAAAAAGTATCCAAACTATATAAATCGAACAACAAATAAAACAACCAGAGATTTTCATATAAACAGAGATGTCATATAAACATTTAAGTGTCCGCCTCAGTGGCGTAGTGACTAGCGCGCTAGCATACAAAGCGAAAGGTCCTGGGTTCGATTCCCGGCTAGGGTCTGTAAATTTTAACATGTTAAAAATCACCATTACAGAACCAAAACCCCAGTAGTCGCCAATGACCAAGGTGACTTAAAATAAACAAAAAAAAGTGTAATAAATACTTTTTTTAAATTTATTTAAAGTCGCATCAACAGCTGGGTTATTAGCAACTAAGGTGGGTCATGAAACAGTGGGTTTTACCTTGCGAAAAATTCCAGACCCTAACCGGGAATCGAACCTGGGACCTCCGCGTTATAGGCTAGCGCACTACCACTACGCTACGAAGGCGGCCGAAAAATAAATCTTAATTTATAAAATTATGTTTTTGTAAAAATTACTCTTGTTTTATAAATCAAATAATACTTCATATTATTTTTAAATTAAATATTAATTTATTCAACTTCTAAACTTAAGATTTCCTTAGAACTTAAAAATTTCTTTAGAAATTAAGCTAGTTTAAAAGAATTTTTTAAAGTTAAATTTAAATAAAAATCACTGACTGTACTCTTATATTTAACATAACATAGGCCTAATTGTTTGAAGGTAGCATAACGAATTGTAACTTGAGCAGACTATACCAACGTATCACGTTCAAATATTTAAAATTAAAGATTAATAGTTTTAATTTTTACGTTAAACCAAATGGTTTAATAGTTTTAAAAGTTATAATAGTTTTTAATAGTGTAAGTTAAATTTTCAACAAAAGTCTTCGTTAGGATAAATGCACAAAAATTCACAAAAAAACTAATGAATTAAGAAAAACTATTAGTAACTAATTAAGAGTAACCATATTTTAAGAAAAACTATTTTAAGAAAAATGTTACATGAAAACAATTCCCGTGGTTATCTTCTTGATAAGCACCAATTCCATTCATAGGAGAAAATTATAAATAAAAAAAGATTTAAGTCCGTAGGACTGAAACTACGAAACAGGGTTGTTGAATAGCGACCGCTAAAATCATTTAGGTACCGAAGGCATGTCAGTATAACTTACTTCCGATAAAAAATAACTACAGCGTTTAAAAAATTTTGTAAAAAACGTACTAATAAGTTCAGTGATTCTGCATAAAATAAGTTTTTGAGTTTAGCGTTGTTAACAAAAAAATATATATAAAGATAACCTTTATAAACCCGTGTGTTATTTAACAAAATAATAAATAATAATCCCTTATTTTAAAACCCTCCTGAAAACAAGTCTTAAATTCTGAAAGCGTATATTTTTATAATAGAAAAGCAAGACGCGATGAAAAAAATAACCTTAGATTTATGATACACAAAACGAAATAGAAATAAATTAGTTAAAAAGATGGGAAGTTAATAAATTTTTTTACTACAATTCAATTCAATTATTTATTATTCAATACAAAATACATTTTGTCAACATATTTACTAATTCTTACATAGGACGAGCCTGTCTTAAAATTAAATGGTTAACACTTGTTAAAGAAAAATTATTTTACAAAAGGGGTGAACGTTGTACCAAAAATAAGGAAGATTACACTAAATTCTTTAAATCCGTGTTTTGTTTAAACTTACAAGAAAAAGGAAGAAACAATATGTATCTATAATTAATAAAATATTATTTATCTATATGATGTATTAAGTTATCTAATTGATAGGTAGAATGATTTATTTTCAGGAATAAAGTTACGAGATTAACATTATAAAATTTTCATATTCAAAACACCAGAAAGAAAAATTAGTAAAACAATATATTTTTTGAAATAATTTACAACCCGGAATTAGTTACACACATTTATACTTAATTTCAGTGAACACTTCATAGTGTAGAAAAGAAAGAAAACAAATTAACCTGAAGTGAAAAGGGTTGTTATATATTCAAACTGCAAGTGCAAATATGCTAACACTACCTATTGAAAAATATAGTCACATAGGAATTATTTGAAATCTAAACTGGATGCGATCCATGAAATTCTAGTGTGCGATAAAACTTTTATAATAATCGCGTTAATAAAATTAAATCTGAAATGAAGATAAATTAAATATAATTTATACTGTAACCGGATGGTGACATTAACTGGGGTAAAAACCCTTAAATGTTAGGTTGCCCTGAGAAAGGCCGTTTATGTGTATTTCTGCCCGGTTGGACAGAGTTGGTTGATGGCCCTGAAACTGGGCGATGAAAACCTTCAGGAGTTGGTCCTTCTTAGGACCATGTTGGTCTCGAAGGAGACCTATATAGGAGTCGGTGAAGCCAGCGGCTGCAGTGAGGGCTGCTGCGAGAGCTGTGGCATAGGTTGGGGGCCCTGAAAAGGGCCGGTTACAACCACAGTGAATGGGTCCTGAGAAGGAACATTGGGTTGATCTTGGAAGAGACCGATGAAGGCTGCGACGACGGCGGCTGAGGTAAGTCCCAAAACATCTTCCTTCTTTCTCTCATGGATCCAGTCGCTCGATCTTGGTCGAAGTTGTAGGGCGCAGACACGATCAGCTCAATGCAGTGCTCTTATAAAATAGTAACCGAGAGCGCTGTGGTAGGGGTGGGGGTTGTTACTAGCCCTCTGCATTGGCGACAAAGGTCAGTCGGTACGCAGACAAAGGTCGGGAAAAGTATTGTCTGTCGGCAACACATAACTAACTAGAGGGGCGGCGATGACACTACAAAGTAAGAAAATCTTAAAAATAAAATTTTAACCCAAAAAAAGCTTAAAACGGAAGTTGCCATGTTTGTTAAAAATTTGGAATACAAATTCTGTAAAAACTTGACAGGTGTTAGCTTGGAAGAAATGGAGCGGGAGAAGAATATAGAAGAGTAGGAGAAAGTGGCGGTCCTATTAATAAACCAAAATAATGTGGTGCGAAACACTCACACAACTTTCTCTTGTCTCTGTAAGAGACAAGAGAACTGACAAGAGAACTCACAACTGTCTCTTGTCAATGCAAATAATTAACAATAAACCTAACATTAGTTAATAAAACATTAGAAATAAACAAAAAAACTAACCTCAGTAAACACAACCTAATTTTAATCATATATGAAAAACTCAAAATGAAAATTAACCTGTTTGGCTTAAAATACGGAAAATCGCTCTTTCACGCTAAACTAGGCACTGTACAAAACAATGCTTTAAATAAAATGTGCTAAACTAAGCGTTATACAAAAACATGTTTGAAATAAAAGTTGTAGAATTTTAAATTCTCTACAACTTTAATAATACACATTTTTTCGGTAAAATGCATAATACAGCCGCAATCATAAAAAAACAATTTTTTTACGTGAAAAAGCCTCACTAAGAGTTTCAGCAAACATAGCGCCTACCCTATCTTGTAGAGCATAAAAAATTTATTAAACCAGACGATTTTTAAAAAAATCGTAGGACCAGTTTTTGAGAAAATCGCAAAAAAGTGAAAAATTATACGAATAAACTACTACTTTCGGTTGACCGATTTTGATGAAAATGTTCGTGTTGGGTCCGGTAGTGGTATGTAACTTAAGTTTCAAGTTTCAAGTTCGTACGATGTTCCGTTCTTGAGATATTCTGTTCACACACACACACGCGCGCGCGCGCGCGCACGCGCGCACGCACGCACGCACCCACAGATACACACAGACATACACACACACACACACACACACACACACACACACACACACACACACAGACCAATCACTAAAAACATGTTTTTTGGGTTCAAGGGATCTGAAAACGTGTAAATCCGATGAATACTCGATTTCAAAAAATCGACATGAAAACAATACTTTCCTTCCTATATATTCATATAGGCAAGAGAAAGTAAAAATAAATAAATATACTATAGACTCGCTTTCAACCTACTTATTTACTTTTTGAAGCGTTGTTACGGAAATTTACTACCTATATTAATCTCTGAATACAACATTAGGGTAGCTTTACAAGAATGTATTCACAAAATTACACCTTTATAAAGGTAAATATATATTTCAATTTAATTTATATGAAGTTAACAACATAAAGGGTTTGAGATTTGAGCTATGAAATACTCGTTGAATTCTTTAGCGCAACAGTTACAACAAGCACCGCAGCATATAGAACACCATAATCCATTAAATGACATAAAGAAATTGCTAGGACCCACTGTGAAACAAGTCAAGCAGAAGCAACACCATGTGATATTATCGATAGCAAAGAACAAACAACATAGAGGCAATCCTACCACCGATAGCAAAAAGGCTAAAGGCAAGAACAACCATTTGCCCTTCATCAGTTTCTCTTTAAAACTAAAAACACGTTTGGTTTTCACAATGAATCTTCTCGTTTCTTCGGAAAGAAATTTCAGCAATTTATTTCTTTTCTCCTCCGGAATATCCTTCAGCGCTTTTTTACATTTCATTATCTCTACAGAATCATCATTAGTATCCATTAATTTTTTGAGCTGAAATCAGTAAAACAGAAATTAAATTTAAAAAATCTTGTGTGAAACACTCACACAACTTTTTCTTGACAATGCAAATAATTAACAATAAACCAAACATAAACAAAAACATAACAAAACATAAACATAAACATTAGAAATAAACAAAAAACTAACCTCAATAAACATAATCTAATTTTAATCCTATTTGAATCGTTTAGAATTAAAACATCATATGTCCCTAAAAGTAAATTTTTCACTAGAGACAAAAAACTGTTTATCATTTTACTCAGTCTAATAATGACAAAGTTATTATGTCTCATAAGAGGCACCACTACAACTAACATATTGACACATAAAAAAATGTTTATTTTTGAAAAATGCATAAGTTTTGAAGAAAAACATATGATGGACATGTGATGTTTCAATTGTAAACCTACCTTACTGAATTAATGACTACATTAAATTGTAATTTTTGGGTACAAATGAAAGAAATTTCAAATAATTCCATCAATTATTTGTTAATCCTTAACTTAATATATTATATTTAAATTTTAATCTGTTAAAAAATTTTAACTTAAAAAAAGTAAATAAAAAAATTAATTTAAATCGTTCTCTTCCGTTTCAGTGGAAACCCATGACAAAATTGATCCATAAAAATTATCAGGATCATCTACAATATACTGTTGAATTTTTGTGAGGTCATTAATTTTTTTGAATTGATTGGATTCATGGAACCATTCGGAAATGCCTTTTCCGTTGGTAATGCAATCGACGTTAATAATTGGATAGATTTTGAAAGTTTAAATGTGTGATGTAATAGTCCATCAATAAATTCCCCAGCAATCACTGAACCATCTGAAAAATACTCAAATGAAGAGAAGGTTGAGATTTTAAAAGATTTATTTTCTTCTTTTGGTACATTTTTCCCAAATGATTGCACGGAAAGTACATTTTTCTTAAAATACTTCTGCCACAATTTCTTAAAATCATATACTGTATCATTAGTTTGCAATAAATCAATAGTTATTTTTCCTTTTCCTGTGGAGGCAATGATTTTTGTATAATCCTCTGGAAAGTAGATACGATCCTGATTTTTAATACTACGTTTAATGACCCCAAAGTGTCGATCACACGGCAAATAACTGTGTCCTCGAACTGGGAAGAATTGTTGGACCTTTTCAAATCTTTTCATTAGGTACTCTAAGCGATAACATAAACCGTAATAAAGCTTGATTGCGGTTCTGGCCACCGCAACCATCTGAAAATAAATAAAATTCCTTTGCAGAATCAGGTATATTTTTCTTGATGAAATCGTATATAAAACTAATGAATTCATTTAGGCCCTTTATACATATACCTAATATTCAACTGTACTATTCAACTTAACCTCAAAAACATTCATTGGCGGGAGCAAACTCAGCTGACTATAGATGTTTTAGAATTGTAATAACACATGTCCGGGACATGTGTTGTTTTAAAACTAAACGCAATATTCTGGTCCTAACAATTCACTACAGAGTGCGTTGTGACATGTGATGTTTCTTCACAAATTGAAAGTCCACTGAACCTGTACATTCCCATTAAAAAACGAAAATTCAAAAAAATTGGACATGTGATGTTTTAATTCTAAACGATTCATTTAAAAGACGCAAAATAAAAATCAACCTGTTTGGCTTAAAAATACGGAAAATCGCTTTTTTACGCTAAACTAGGCACTGTAAAAAAAATGCTTTAAATAAAAGTTGTAGATCTTTTAATTTCCTATAAATTTTATTATATACACTTTTGTCGTGAAATGCATACTAAGGCCGAAATCTTAAAAAAAATCAATTTTTCACACGTTTTCGTGAGAAAAAAACAGAAAATCGCTAATCACTGCTAAACTAAGCGTTATACAAAAAAATGTTTGCAATAAAAGTTGTAGGTTTTTACATTTTCTACAACTTTTATTACATAAATTTTTGCGCTGAAATTCATATTAAAGCCGTAATCTTAAAAGAACAATTTCTTTACGTGAAAACAGCCTCACCAAGAATTTCAGCAAACATGGCGCCTACCCTATCTTGTAGAGCATAAAAAATTAAGTAAACCAGGCGATTATTAAAAAAATCGTAATACCAGTTTTTGAGAAAATCGCAAAAAAGTGAAAAATTATACGAATAAACTACTAATTCCGGTTGACCGATTTTGATTAAAATGTTTGTGTCGGGTACGGTAGTGGTATGTAACTTAAGTTTCAAGTTTCAAGTTCGTACGATGTTCCGTTCTTGAGATATTCTGTTCACACACACGCGCGCGCGCGCACGCGCACGCACACGCGCGCGCGCGCACACACACACACACACAACCAAGCGCTAAAAACATGTTTTTTGGGTTCATGGGGTCTGAAAACGTGTAGATCCGGTGAAAACTCGATTTCGAAAAATCGACATGAAAGCAATACTTTCCATCCTATATATTCATTTAGGCAAGAGATAGTAAAAATGTGGTGTGAAACTCACACGACTTCTTTTGCCAATGTAAATAACGAAACATATTATCTATGATTAATCATTAATAACAATGTAAAATGAAAAACAACTTAATGTTAATGATCAGGGAATGATGGAGTATGAAAATCAATTTCTGTACGACTAAAAAATTACGGAAAATCGCTAATAAATTGATGCAAAACTAATATCTAGAAAGAAAACTTGAATTATAAGTTGTAGGTTTTTTATTTCCTATAACTTTAACTATTATACACTTTTGTCGTAAAATGGATACTTAGGCCGCAGTTTTAATTTCATTTTTACCGATTTTTATTAACAAAAATATAGAAAATCACTAGCTGGCACTAAACAAACTTTGTAGAAAAATATTCATAAAGTAAAAGTTGTAGGTTTTTTATTTTTTGACAACTTTAATTATATACACTTTTGCCTTAAAATACATATAAAGGCCGCAATTTAAAAGAAAAACACGTTTTACCACGAGAACTCAATCCCCTTACCAATAATTTCTGCAGACGTGCAGAAATATCCTATGTATACGTGTTACTTGAGTCACGAGTTTGCCCTTGTTTGCAACGAGGAGTAAAGGGGGAAAAGCATCAGTGCTTTTCCCGACTGCTTTAATTTCAGTGCAACAAACGCAACAACTTATACTATACACAGAGCATGTACAGTATATTGCGAAACCTTTTGTAGGTTAACTGTAAGAGTATAACTGTTTGTTACTGTAAACAGACTATTCACAGTGCTGAACGAAATCTAATATGCAGCGTAATAAAATGCTGTGAAGTTGAAGCTAAACAAAAATGCCCTTCCCTGCCTTTTAACAAAAGCCATGGGTGAGTGGTTAACTACTGTGATGTTTCTCTTTCCGCAATTCAAAAAACAAAGAAGGAAATTAAAGACGTGAAAAAGGTATAAAGAAAGAAGGTAAAGAAGGTATAAAAAAGGAAATTAAAGACGTGAAGGTATTCTTCAACAGTTTTTTTGACACCTGGTAAAAAAAGGAAACGGTTAGGTGAGACTGATAGTTAAGACGCCGGTGACAGCGATAGCAAAGAAGGCGACTAATTCGTTCAAAATTTTGTTCCAACGGTATAAGGCAGCTGGTAATTACAGTAAATCAAACATTTCTAGTCATGTAATTAAGCTATAGGCAATATTACAGGTCAGATTTATTTCTTATAAGGTTTATGAAGAAAACATTTTCTCAGAATTAACCACAGCTTACAAAATGTATGTAGAAACTGCAAGGTAGTAAAATGTATGAGTAGTGTCTCACTGTTGAGGTTGGCAGCACTGTCAAATTTTCACTTCCCTTCCTCACAGCCCATTCATACGCAAAAGGCAATCTCGTGAGTTCAGTATCTATATATATATATATATATATATATATAAATTTATATTTTTTTTTTTATCCGTAATGTGTGTATGTTGAAATCTGTTCAATTTCAGTACAGTAAGCAACCCCGTGACCCAATGAAATGAGGGTAATTTATGTATGAGGTAAAAAGTGAAAGGTAAAAAAGTTTTTTACTGTCTCAGGCTGACCATTTCTAAGAAAGTATAGTAACTTACGAGTTTTGATAGTATCATAAGAGACGTGGCAATTAAATAACCGGACTGGAGATACAAAACATTTTATTGATCACCAATCTACATTACACAGTTTATCCCCTTCAATGCATTCATCTTAACGATCCTTTCAACGCTCTACTCGTATTCTTCATTGTTGAAAGCAGTGCTGGAAGGCCGCTTTCTTCAGCTTCTTGACAACCTCCGTCGCTTTTGCTTTCACTGCTTCCACACCGTCAAATCTTGTCCCTTTAAGCTCCGAATTTACCTTAGGAAATAAAAAAAGTCACGAGAAGCCAATTCGGATGAGTACGGTGAATGGTCCAACCAGTGGCGGCACGTGCCTTTAAAAATAGGTGAAAAGTTCAAAATAGGTACCGAGATGAATTATTCCTTAAGGAACGCCGACTTCTACAGAAGTTAATTTACTATATACATTAGAAATTTTTACTGTTAATTTACGATCTTTTAAGTAACTTTCAATTAGATGCAAATAAACTCCCTTGAAACCAATCTCATTTAAAATTTTAATTAACGATTTATGATTATCTGTATCGAAAGCACGTGAAAAACCAACGAAGATAGCAAAAACACCGTAACCTCTATTTAATCTACTGTTAATATAATCATTAACCTCAACCATTAACTTTTCAGTTCCTTTACCTTTTTGAAACCCATATTTATTTGCATTAATAATGTTATTTTCTTTAAGATATTTTGCTATGTACTTTACAATATATTTTTCAAATACTTTTTCAATTAATAATAATATTAATTTTTGTTTAAAAGTTTTTTTAATGTTCGGTTATCCGAACTTTGGCACTTTATGCATAACCTACGGATGTCCGGTAAACCGGATGTTATAACTACGTAAAATATATGAACGTCCTGTTTTACGGACGTTGTTACTGGAAGGGTTAAAATTATAGCCATATTTATGTGGACTCAGAAGTGCCACAAAACTCTTTCGAAGATCGGGTGTTCTGTTAGATATCTATAAAGTACCGTTTACTTACATTTTTGTCTAAAACAGACAAAACCTCTATGATAAGCTCCTCTGATAAGCCCACTACCGCCGACGAAAAGTATTGATTCAGATAGAAATGGGCAAACTGAAAATAACAAAATTGAATTATAAGTAATAGACAGAATGGATAATTTTAAAAAATCTAGCGGAAAATGGAATCTGGATGGGGCGTAAAAGGTTCAGACGGATAACATTACAACCTTGTGACACTTTTGTTACATCTTCCGATCACTACTCAATAGAAACAATAGAACAGTAGACAAGAGTCAGGCCCCATTCAAATGATTTTTAAATTATTTATAAGCAGAATAAAAAGTACGTAAGTAGTAGGTAAGTAATAAGTAGTTATAAGTAGCCTAAGTGAATAAAAAGTATATAAGTAAAACAAAGTATATAAAAAATATGGAATTTTTCAACTGGACAAGGCTCTATGGGCCGCTTGTTTCATGAATTAGGCGAACTGATTTTTGTTATACGTAGGTCAACCACTTTATGTTGCTTTATGTGGCTCGGAGCACCCACAACCTTAATATTTAACTTAACCAATTTACTTTTTAAGTTTTTAATATAATATTTAATACAAAATGTAGGCATATCCTGAAATGTTCTTAAAACCATTTGAATGGGGCCTAACTCTTTCCTATTGTTAATGTTTGACAAGGATGAGTAGTGGACTGTACATAAGTGCCACGAGGTTGTATTGTTATTCGTCTGAACCTTTTAGCCCCATCCACATTCCATTTGCCCAAATCTGGTGTGACACACTCACGACTTTCTCTAGGCAGCATAAATATACAAAAGATAACTTAATTTTAATCATGAATGAATGACGTTAAATTAAAATCAACCTCTGTGCAAATTAAAAATATTTAAATCACTAATTAACGCTAAACTCAAGCTCTGTAAAGAAAAATGTTTGAATTATAAGTTTTTGAAATTTTAATTTTTTATAAATTTGACCAAAATAATAATAATAATAATAATAATTTGGCCTTAATCTTAAAAATCCATTTTTTACAGGTTGTCATGAAACAAAACAGAAAATCACTAATTGACGCTAAACTAAGCGTTGAACAAAGAAACTCTTTAAATAAAAGTTGTAGGTTTTTATATGTACTACAACTTTTATCATATACCTTTTGCTCTAGAATGCATATTAAGGCTGCAATCTTAAAAACCAAACTTTTTTACCTCGAGAGCACTGGTCCACCAAGAACTTCAGCAGACATGTCGCTTACTTATCTCGTAGAGCATAAAAAAGTAGTAAATGAGGCGGTTTTTAAAAAAAGTTGTAGAAGCTATTTATGAGAAAATTGCAAAAAAGTAAAGAATTGCACGAAAAGTATAGTCTACTTTCGGTTAACCGATTTTGATGAAAATTTCCAAGTGGTAGGGCCTACCTAACTATAGTTCCAAGTTTCAATTTCATGCGAAAATAAATAAAATGAAAGTAAACAATACTTTCCTTCCCCCATATTATATTCATATAAGATTAACATACATATTATATTCTTGTCTTGCAGGACAAGAGAACAAGTACTGCTGGTTTTACTTGCTCTTGCCGTACAATATTCCGTTCCTGTTATACCGTACTTTCTCGAATATACCGCTCACCCGAATTCCGAAGGTACTTTCAGAAAAAATTAAAACTTTCAAAAGTAAAATAAAAATGAAAACTTACCAATTTATTTGTAAACATTGAAAAATCTGTGTAACTTTAAACAGGAAATACTACTAGCGAGAACTAGCGAGAATAGGTACATTCTCATTGTACTTAATACAATAAACCAAAACAACTGCTCAACTATAAAAAGTTACTTTCAAATAAAAAGAACGAAATTAAAACGAAGAAATGAAATGAACTATTAAAAGTTACTCTCTGTCGTCAGTATCGTCGTCGGTGTCTTCGTCATTACCGTCGCTGTTAGAACCCGACTCTCGATTTTCGTCCCAAAGTGTGTCGTCTTCTGAACCATCGAGTGCGTTAGAAAAGCTGCATTTCAGAAAGCTTTTTAAAATTAACGCTAGTGATTTATGTCCATGCAGTTTTAATCTACTCGCAGATCGTTTCATATTCCGGCCTTTTTATTTTTCCCGAACGTGTGTATGCTCGGTATTTGCACATCCAATGAGTTCCTTTATAGCAACATAGAATGGCTCATATATGCAAACGTCCAAAGGTTGAAGAACAGATGTTAACCCTCCCGTTATGATCAATAAATCCGTTTTCCGACGCTGCAAAGATTTTTTCAGATCGTCTGTCATGTGTCCGCGAAAACTATTAAGGACTCTCTTTTGCCAAAAATGCTCCATTTCGATTACCCCACTCTTGATATTCAGTCCAGAACAAGACAGTTGTCCATCCAGCCCTTTTCATTAGCTAACAACTATTCCAGACACTGTAATATTTGGAATAGATTTTCGCTTGAAAATCACGTAAGATTTCAATTTAAAATCACGTAAGTGGTAATTTATTGCCGTCCGTTGTGATACACAACATTACCGTACGTCCGGTACATTACTGCTAAAAGGCCATTTATTCTTATTTTTTTAGAGTATAACGCCGCACACCATTTCATCGGATCGATTTCATTCGAGAAATGTACGTGGTATATTCGAGTAAATACGGTATTTTATACGTAAATACACACAAATCACTAAAAACATGGTTGTTTGTTTCATGGGGGCCTAAAATCGTGTATTTCCGTCGAAAACTCGATTTCTAAAAACCGATTTATGAAAATAATACTTTCCTTCCCTATAGGCCTATATTCTTATGGGGCAAGAGAAATTAAAAATAATAAAAATGATTACTTAACTTACAGATCTGTTTGTTACAAGCCTGATCCATGTATTACCGCCTATCAGTCCTGCAATCAGCTTATTCAAGAGAACCTCATTCTTATCCATAGGCTGCAACAAAAACAAAAATATATTAATAATAGGTTTCTAACGGTTGTCGCCGCCACCTTTTTCTCTACCATTCCCTCCATTTATTCCGATCCATAGAACCCTTCTCACCACTCCATGGCCTCGTCCATCTGTTAAGAATCATCTGGGTCTGCCTCTTTTGCACCTTCCCATTCATAGCGGAAAGACCATATCGGCATGCCATCCCGTTGCTTAAGGTTGATTCACACATACAGGACTGTGCCCCAACCGTGTACTGAATGTGTCGTTCGAGAGGAATCGGAAAATGCACCTTTACAATTAAAATGTAGAGAAACGGTTCATCAGAATTCACATTACATGGATTGTACACCAACCGTGTCCTCGCCGATAGTCTGGATAGCAACACATCAAGGTTACAGTTCGACAAGTCTGTGCTTGGTTCTATTTTGGTTTAAACGGTATATAATGAAGGTTTTAGGGAATTTGAAAATCTACAAATTTTATTTCTGTTACCGCCACCCCTTATAATTAATAATTTACTGTGTTGCCGGCTTCAATAGTTCTCCCGCCCTTTGACGGCATACCGACAAACCTTTCGGCTGCGCACCGCAAAGGCCTTTGTCATCAAGGCCAAGTCAGTCGCCGCTCTCTACAACAGCGCTCTCGGCAGCTATATAAAGAGCGCTGCACTGAGCCGAGTCGATTCAAATCAAATCAAGACACCGAGGGGTTCATTTCCACCAGACAGCAGACGAGACGTCCACCACGGCACACGGCTGCCAGACTCCAGCGAGAACTAATCGACGACCCCGCAAGAGAGAAGATGATGCTTCCGCTCGCCGGCCCGTCACCGTAAGCCGTCGACCGGACCGTCATCGCCCGCTGACGCAAGCGATGCCCACAGCGGTCCCTTGACCGAGCCTTACGTCCACCGGACCCGACGAAGCAGCCATCGACGCACTACCGCGAAGGAAGAAGATGACGTCTCCGCTGGACGACGTCATTAAAAAATGGCACCTGAACAAGTAGTTGAAGAATCATTATGAAATATGGTTTATCATGAGAGTTGAAATTATTTAAGAGTTATAAACGTACATTTTGATAGGAAGTAATAAATTTTTATGAAACAATTACCTGTAGTTATTGATACGATTTACTAATGTAATCAAAACATGTTCATTGAACAGATAGCAATAACATTATAAAACATTAGTTTTTCTTGTGTGTTGAACATAACTACTGAACATAACATAACATAAACTGTAAGTTTATAACTTACAGTTATAAACTTACATATTGATATGAAGTAATATATTTTTAAGAAATAATTACCAGTGGTTAGTGATCAAATTTACTTACACAAACGAAAAATGACAGTTGAACAGATAGCAGTTATTTTATAAAATATTAGTTTTTCATGAGGTTGTTTTTAGTTAGTTATAAACTTACACTTTGGCGAGAAGTAATATATTTTTATAAAGCAATTACTTGTGGTTAGTGAACAAATTCACTAATACAATCAAAAGATGTCCCTTTGAAAAGATACTTTTAACTACTACCGTCAATTAGTATTTTTTTGTATTTTCCTCGTGAAAATCGGTAAAAATAATTGGAAGTTTAAAAATTACGGTCTTAGGATGAAATTTACGACAAAAGTGTATATGACAATTAGAGGAAATTAAATAACCAACTATTTTTATTTCTACAGAGTTTAATTTAGCGTCTATTAGTGGTTTTCCGATATATTTAAGTCGAACAGAGGTTGATTTTAATTTTGCAGTATTCACTTATGATTAAATCTAGTTATGTTTTCCATTTTAGATTGTTTACTCATAATTAAACATAGGTTACAGTCAACTCGCCTTATTCGAGCGTTCAGTATTTACGGATTTCACATTCGCGGTTCCAATTTTTGTTACTGTTTTCGCTATTCGCGGTTTGTTCCGAATGAAAAAGAATTCAAACGTTCAAGAAATGAACTGCGGAATGGAAAAACAATTCAAGCATTCAAACTGTACTATGTAGGCGTACATTGAAAATAATTTTAGACGCTGTAGATGTAGATGCTCAGCTAGATCTTTTTAAGTGTTGGATACAATTTAACGTAGCTGATTGTGTTTCATGTATTAAATCTTCTTTTGACAAACTGAAGCAATCCACATCAATTTGTTGCTGGAGAAAAGCTATATGACGTCAGTGATTTGAACACTCACGAAACCGGAAGTACAATTGCGAAAATCTTGTCCTTTGTGATTAATATGATCGAGTGGTTAGATTAGTGATAAGTAACATGTCAATAAAATGTTCTGTACACCATTCCTGAAAAACGTACTTTATAACGTACATAAATGTAGTACCTAAAAACATCGAGTTGCTGGTTTCTAAACAGCTAAGTAATGCATGTTTATATAAATAACATATTAATATGTACATATAAATATAATATTATGTACACTACAGTATGTATATTCTACGTACAGGCATTGGTTATTAATTCAATTCAATTTCCGTATTTACGGGTTTTGTATGAATTCCGTATTCGCGGCGAATTTTCGGAACCTAACCTCCGCGAATTCGGAGAGTTTACTGTATATTGTTCGCTATCAAAATTGGCAAGAGAAAGTCGAGTAAAAGTTTCATCCAAGATTCTAATTGGTTTTTATTACCAGTTCCCGAACAACCTTGAATTAAATGTTACAATACATTTTTCACACAGGAGAGATACAAAAGTGAACCGTCCTTCCTTGCGGACAGAATATAAGAGATGATAGAATTCAGAATAGGAGCATAGGTAACATATAGGCCTACTTTTCTCTACATTGAGTGTGTTGATGGGTTTTGGGAATTTATTTTACGTTGCGGTGTTAATTACCTGATTTGTTGTTATGTCGGTGGCTGCTAGTTCTTTAGACGCATTAGCTGGTACTGTAGAATGTTCTGCGTCGGCTTTGGACGGTTCTGATTGGTTCAACGAGCTCAGATCAAAGAACGCGGGTTGTTCAATCTTATTATCAAACTGTAAAAAGCAGTAAAAAATCGATTCTTTAAATACCGTTGAGTCTCACTAATTTGGACTAGATGGGATTGGAAACTTTTGAATCACCAAAAGGTACTTGAACTCATTACAAACCCAACACCGCTCCGCTCGACTTAACAACAACAGTAGTTATCGGTTAGAACGGTCTCCAAGGGACCAGGTAGTTCCGGCCACTGTAAGCGATAGTCACTGTAAACGATGGCCTTTTCTTGTAGCCAAGGTCCAGTTACAGTCATGTTGTTTGCCCGTTGCGGAGTAAAACACTTTAAAAGAGCTTCTTCTACGTCTTATTTTTTGACGACAGTCATGTTGTTTGCCCGTTGCGGAGTAAAACACTTTAAAAGAGCTTCTTCTACGTCTTATTTTTTGACGAAGTCGAAGTCTCTTCGATTCTCTTTACCTTTATCAAAACTATTCTGAATTTTTTCTTTGGTTTTTCAAATTTCGGGTATTGTGGTATGTCCAACGTTGAACTCCGTTGCAATATCCCCGTTCGTTTCACTGTTTTTCAAACACCAAATAATGTCGCTTTTTCCATCACTGTAAAATTTTTACGCGATGACGCCGTAGTTGCATTTGTATAAAACACAAAAATGATGGACGCTACTACGAATAACGGACGGGTTTACAGAAAAGATATGAACTAAATTTGAGTAAACAGGTCAATAAAACTATAGATCAGTGCTGTATTTAAGACTCAAAAGAAAGGATAGGCTTATTAGTAATCAAACTTCCGACACGAACTAAACTGTAAATGCACGTTGAGACTAACGCTATTAAGAAAAAAAAACCAAGTCAAAACTAGACAAAACTGAGTAACACGCTAACTCATACTGATGACAGATAACTGGCATAGTTGAAAATTCGTACAGTTGTCCCTAAAACCGATATGTGATTTAACCGATGTGACTGTAAAAGATACTATTTTATAATGCGCGTAATAGCGGACCAACCTTTCCATCGAATATTGGTCACAGTAACCGATGGGTCATTGTATCTGATGTCACTGTATGCGATAACTACAGTATATTTTTATATTGTGCAGTGATAATCAAGAGTTAGCTAACGGAATGAATTAATCATTTTAAGAATTGTGAGTGAGACAAGGGATGTTTTCTTGAAACATGAAGTTGTTGAAGCTGAAGATGACAATGACCATGATGGAGATGATAATGATGCCGATGAGATGAGGACGATTAGTAATAGAAGTAGAAAAAATTAAATGAGTTAAATGATAAAAGAATCGTAAAGGTAAGCCCAATGTCTTAAAATGTTTCAGTCTGTGAGTATTTTCGCTGATGTCGAGGAGGTTCAATGCGAAATGATTCCAATGCTCTTCTAACTTTTAAAATTTTTTGTTTAATTTATTTTTTTATGAAGGGCAGGTTTAGATTGTTATGTAATATATCATTGGTTATGTAACATGGGGCTGCAGTGATCAGTCTCAGGCACTTTGATTGAAAGGCTCCAGTATTTCTATATTTGATGAACATATACCCCATAGCTCTAACCCGTAAGTCTACCACTGGTTTGAGTATTACTTTATAAAAGAACTTTGATTTAGAGATTAGGAAAATTTTTTTAAAACACTTTGGAGTGTACTAAATAGGAAGAAACGTGGGTAATAGGGGCTGTAGAAAGGAAGAAGATAGAAACTTTCAAAATGTGGTGTTATAGGAAAATGTTAGAGGTGGGGGAACCAAAAAAGTAATTTAGAGATTTTTAGTCGAGTGGATGAAAGAAGAAGTATATGGAAACATTCTACTAGAAAAAAGGATAGGCTAGTGGGGCATATCCTAAGACATCCAACTCTATCAAAGATGGAGGGTAATATTGAGGGAGTGAATTGTAGGAGAAGGCAAAGTTTAGAATAATTAAAGCAAATTACAAGAGATGTACAGTGTTGCAGGTATGTAGATATGAAATGACTTGCGCAAGATAGAGTTGCTTGGAGAACTGCATCAAACCAGTCAAGAGACTGATGACAAAAAAAACTTTATTTCCAAGAGAAAGTTAAGACTTACTGCCTAAGACCCAGAAAAATAGACGTAACTTAAGCCCAAGTTGTTATAGTTTCGTCCATATATGACTTCTCCACGTAAGTCTTCGATCTAAATGTAAACCCAGGTATTTAACTTCTTTTTTGGGATTATTGTACCGATGAAGGTGATCACTGGACATGTTAGTTTCTTTAATGTAAACGTTACGTGTTTTGGCTTATCCTCATTAATATATATTCCCCTTTTCTTACACCATTCGTGAATGTTGTTAAGATGGGTTTTAAGTCCATACTTATACACGCGTTATAAATTAAAAGAATGTGTTTACCGTTTATTATAACCAGATCATGAACGAATCTGGATTAATTGTAACAATTAAATTTCTCACAATACGTTTGTCACACAGGAGGGACATAAAAGTTAACCGACTCCCTTGCGGACAAATATAACAGACGATGGAATTCAGAATAGGTGCATAACATGCACTGTGCTCCACTTGGAATATGGGTTTTGGGAAATTATTTTATGACGTGGTGTTAATTACCGGATCACTTGTCCAGTTACGGCCAGCTGAGCTACTAACTATTGTGGTCTTCGAAGTTTTCCTGTACGAGAAAGATGGATAACTGCTCACCTCTACCTGTAAAAATCAATAAAATCGATTCTTTAATAACAGTAGTCTTGCTAAATTGAACTAGATGGGACCGGAACCTGTCCGGATCACAGCATGTCCGTATTAAACGGAATTCGCATAAAGATTCATGTTAACGCAAATGTTAGATGGCTGAAAATTAAAAAAAAAAAAAATTGGTGTAAACACCACTTTTTCTTTTCAATGTAAATAATAAAAATATAACCTATGTCTAATCAATGTTGTAAACAATTAACATGAGTCTGCTGAACTGAACAATACGTAAAATCACTAATTTGTTTGTTGATTTTTGTTAACCCTAATGTGTGTATCTAGTCCGTTTAATTGAAAACAATAAGCAACCCATGACCCAATGAGATGAGACTGATATCTATTATGTGTAAATGACTTGCACAAACTCAGGCCGACCATTCCTAAGAGAGTATGGTTAATTGAACTCTAACCATCAAAGTACACCAGTAACCACTGTCTAGTATTCAAATCCATATAAAATTACCTTCAGAATTCTATAATTTGAACCATGGGACCTTCGTCTCATGTGTCAGCTGTCAAACAGAGACTTTACCACTAGACCAACAGGTCGGTTTGAAAATTACTAATTAATTACGCTAAACTAATCTCTGTAGAAAAGAATGCTTAAAAAAAACGTTGTAAGGTTTTTAATCTTCAATAACTTTTCTTATACTCTTTTGTGTAATTCAAAAAACATACATTTTTACCGATTTCGATGAAAAAAATACTGAAAAATATTAATGACTAAGCGTAGTAAAAAGAATTGTTGGAAATAAAACTTATAAGTTTTATAATGTTCTACATTTTTAATTAGATGCACTTTTTCCCTTAAATGCATATTAAGGCCACAATCTTTAACCACTTTTTTCCCACGAGAGCACAGACTTCCCAAGAATATCAGCAGACATGGCGATTATTCTATCTTATAGAGCATAAAAAATTTTGTAAATGAGGTGGTGATTTTTAATAAAATTATATGAGCCTTTTTGAGAAAATCGCAGAAAAATTAAAAATCTCACGAATAAACTACTACTTCTGGTTGACCGATTTTGATGAAAATATTCTTATCGAGTCCCATAGTGATACTTAACTGAAGTTCCAAGTTTCAACGTTGTATGCTACTCCGTTCTTGAGATATTTTATTCACAAACAGACCAACACATATTTCAACACATGTTTTTTTTGGAGTTCAAAAGCATGAAAACATGTATTTCCGTTGAAAACTCGATTTGGAAAAATCAACATGAAAACAATACTTTTCTTGTTTATATACGTACGTATATCATATTAAAGGGCAAGAGAAAGTAAGAAACCACCGAACTTAGAAAGTAAAATTAAGTTTAAAATTTTCTTTCAATTTCAGCGCTCAAACTTTAAATAACAATGTTGTGTCGTAATATTTGCCATGATAATGACATCGGCACAAATTTGAAGAAATTTCAGACCATTTTCTACAAGGTAGGGTAAGCAGTAGACATATCTGCTGAATTTTTTAGAGGCTGTGCTCTCGTGGTAGTTTTTTTTTTTTACTTTCTCTTGCCTATACGAAATCCAACTTTTCAAGTTTTTGTTTTTAATATTGGTCTTAAATATATAGCAAGGAAAGTATTGTTTACTTGTCGATTCTTCCAAATCGAGTTTTCACCGGATATACACGTTCTCAGACCCCCCTGAACTCCATAACCCCAAAAACCTCACAAAACCTACACAAAAACTCACAAAACCTTTGATAGCGATTGGTCTGTGTGTGTCTGTGTGTGTGTGCGCGCGCGCGTGTGTGTGAAGTAGATATCTCAAGAACGGAATTTTGTATAAAGTTGAAACTTGAAACTTAAGTTAGGTACCACTAGAGGCCTCGACACGAACATTTTCATCAAAATCGGTCAACCGGAAGTAGTAGTTTATTCATATCATTTTTCACTTTCTGCAATTTTCTGAAAAACAGCTCCTACGTTTTTTTTTAAATCGCCTCATCCACTATATTTTTTATGTTCTATATGATAGGGTAGACACAATGTCTGGTGAAGTCCTTGGGGAGGCTGTACTCTTGTAAAACATTTTGGCTTTTAAGATTGAGGTCGTATTATGCATTTAAGGGCAAAAGTGTATATAATAAAAGTAGCAGAAACTTTAAAAACCTACAACTTTTATTTTTAACGTTTCTTTCTATAACGCTTAGTTTAGCGGTAATTAGTAATTTTCTATTTATTTCATATAATCTGTAAAAAAATGTATTTTCAAAATTTCGGCCTCAGCATCGACTTTACGACAAAAGAGTATAAATTCAAATTTATAGGATATTAACAGATCTACAACTTTATTTAAGAATTCTTTTCTACTGAGCTTAGTTTAGCGTGAAAGAGTGTTTTTTCGTATAATTAAGTCAAACTAAGGTTGGTTTTCATTTTGCATTATTCACTCATGGTTAAAATTAGGTTATGTTTTTATGGTAATTTTTTCTTGTTTATTTTTAATGTTTTATTACTAATGTTAGGTTATATCGTTCATTATTAGCATTAGAAAGAGAAAGTCGTGTGAGTGTTTCACACCAGATTTTTTTAAGATGCGGCCTCAATAAACATTTTAAAGTTACTAGGTACAGGAAATTTTAAAATCTACAACGTTTATTTAATTTTTTTCTATAACGCTTAATTTAGCGTCAGTTAGTGATTCTCCGAATTTATCTGATCAAAATTGAAAATAAATGAAATTTTTTTTGAGATTGTGGGCTTATGCATTTTACGACTAAAGTTTGAAGCCCAACAGAGGTTGATTTTCATTTTGCAACATTCACTCATGATTAAATAAGGTTATGTTTTATATATTAGGTTGCTTACTTATGATTAAAAATAGGTTACAATATTTTCATTATATACGTGGCATAACAGGCAGGTTTACGCCCATAAAAGGCAGGTGGAGTGTTAAATTATTTGCATTCGATCTGCTAGTTCTATGACTACATAATAAAATAGTTCTGTTTCTTATCGCAGGGTTAGCCAATTATATGACTGAATTATTTAAGAACAGAAGAGGCAGAGGCGTAAAAGACACTAGTCACAGCTGTCTCCTCTGAAAGTAATGAATTTCATTATACAGCAAGACCCTGTGGTGAATGAAGTGAAGGTGTCATTTGCAGGGTGAAAAGTGGATGCGTTTCGGAGGGCCTGGCATGCTGATAAGCACAGGTTACTTTTGTACTCAGTGAGGAAGGCAATTGTAAACCACCTCAGCCTTCGTTTACTTAGTAAAGCTTCTAGAGTTTCAAACCAGCCTTTCGGCTGTTGACCTAAACAACAAACACATTGGTAAGTAAAAATCGTGTGAGTGTTTTACACCAAATGATTTGTTATTTTTTACGTGTTTCTGTTGCCTAAATCATCTTTGTAAACCATTTCGGCACAAAATCTTTCGATTTCGTTTCATTTTTACTTTCTCTTGCTCCTCGTATAGGCTATATATATGTATATCAATGGAACGACAGTATTGTTTTTATGTCGATTTTTCGAATTCGATGTGAAAAAATATTGTCTGAACGGTTATATGTAGCCTACTTTCAACGGACTTCTGAACTGTACGCAAAACTTGAATTCAGAATAATTTATGAATGATTCTTCTCTGTAATCTTTTACTGAATAGCTTTTTTTATTTATTTAAAATCGCATCAACAACCCGGTGGGTTAAGAGACTGTAACAGTGGGTTTTGGCACGAAATAATTTCCAGATCCTAGCCGGGAATTAAACCCGGGACCTCCACTTAATAGGCTAGCGCGCTAACCACTAAGCCACGGAGGCGACCACTAAATAATATTACTTGTTTAATAAATATCATTTTAATTTAATTTTGAAAACACTGATCGGCCATTCTTAAACATACTTACCGTACATATTATGGTGATAACGCCAAACAACATTGTAAGATTAAAGATTCCGTACTTCTCCATTATGAAAATCTAAAAAAGAATGAAATAATAATTACAGAATTGCAAATATGTAATCTTGGTTGTGAGGCACGGTCCCTGATTTTTTTAAATTTCATCATAAGCTTTCTTGTTGGACGTTCGCTTAAACCTAAACACCGTTAATGGATTTTTATGCCTTCATGAGTAACACCGAAAATCCGGAAAAAACCTTTACCCAGTGTACCGGAAAACTAAAAATTGTTATTAAGAAATCTCGGTGATCAAAATTGATGATAATTTTTTTGTTCGTCTAACGTTAAAGCTCCCAGGGAAATCCGAAACCCTAAAACTTTTCTACTTGGGGATAAAAGTTTGATCTAAGCGGTAAAAACTGTTGATCCCATTGAAGGAAAGAACACAACAAATTTCAAATTGAACACACATCATTTCAATAGTAAATTTTCTACATAAAATACACTGTTAAAATAGTTTTTACTTTCTCTTGCCTATATGAATATATAGGAAGGAGAGTAGGTATTGTTTTTATGTCGATTTTTCGAAATCGATTTTTCACCGGATATACAAGTTTTCAGATCCCTTGAACCCAAAAAACATGTTTTTAGCGATTGATCTGTGAGAAAAAAATATTTCAAGAACGGAACATCGTACAAAGTTGAAACTTGAAACTTAAGTTAGGTACCACTAGAGGATCCGCCACGAACATTTTCATCAAAATCGGTCGACCGGAAGCAGTAGTTTATTCGTGTAATTTTTCACTCTTTTGCGATTTTCTCTAACACGGCTCTTACGATTTTTAAAAAAAAAACACCTTATTTACTACATTTTTTACCCTCAACATGATAGGATAGGCGCCATGTCTGCCAAAATTCTTGGAGTGGTTGTGCTCTCGTAGAAAGAAATATTTCTTTTAAGATGGCGGCCTTAACATGCAGTTTAGGGCAAAATAGTATAAAATCGTAGATGCAGAAAATTTAAAAACCTACAACTCTTTATTCCAAACATTCCTTTATATACCGCTTAGTTTTGCGGGAATTAGTGATTTTCTGTTGGTTTTTTTATAGAAATCTGTAAATAATGGATTTTTTAAGATTTCGGCCTTAGTATGCATTTTACGACAAAAGTATTGATAATCAAGTTTATAGGAAATTTACAGGTCTACAACTTTTATTTTAAGCATTTTTCTCTACAGAATCTAGTTTAGCGTCAAAGAGTGATTTTCCGTACCTATTATTAAGAAAAGCTAAGGTTAGTTTTCATTTTGCATTATTAACTCATGATTAAATTACGTTATGTTTTTTGAGGTTAGTTTTTTTGTTTATTTCTAATGTTTTATTACTAATATTAGGTTATATTGTTCATTATTTGCATCGGCAAGAGAAAGTTGCGTGAGTGTTTCACACCAGATAATTAAATAAAATATCATACCGGATCTGATACCACCAAACGCCATTGGTGGTATCAGATCCGGTATGGTATGGCGATTGGTATAGCGCCAGGAAATGAAAAAGGTTCGTTTCACATCTATTGATGAGAATTTTGTAATTATTGCGTAAATTTTGAAGAAACCTTTGAGAAAAAACAGCGGCAGCATAAAATTTTAAGGTGAGGTCTGTCTAGTGTAAAGTTCAAGTACCTAATAAAATCATATACGCTATACATTAAATAAAAGCTGAATAAAAAGAAGTTTGACGATCGTCTTTTTGAACAATCTGTAGAAATTAAAATTTGATTAACATCGTAGTGGCAAGAAGCTAAACTATACTTATGTATATACATGAACAGTGCAAATATGTAACTACATTTTATTTCAAATAAACTACAAATTTAATTTTATTAAGGTGAATTGACATAAAATTAATTTCAAAAACTAACTAAATTCTAAATTCATTTAAAAATCGATCGTCTTTTGTTTATTTTCAATCCTTTAATGTTATATGATAACTTGGCGTATTAAAAAATTTTTCTTGGTGTATGTCCAATTTTCCCCGAAAACAACTCTTAAAGATTTTCCTGAAAATTCGTGTATAGAAGTTTTCAGTGTCTACAAATCGTTTCCGATAGGTCTCATATTTGCAAAAACTCGTTAACTCGCAAAATTAAAAAAATATTTTAAAATATTAAGTAATAATTTCAACTCTAATTCAAACTATTATTGTTAATTCAAACTATTTATTGCGAGTTTACACTACTCAATAATTTTGATACTTTGTAAGTTTTAAAGTTAGTTTCCACTTCAATTTTTAAAATATGCCTCCTAAAAAGCGACCTTTCAAAAACCGAACATTCAACCTTGCTCACTCATTTTTATTAGAATCATGTAATCTGCAACCGAGCGAAGTTCGGTAACCCGGTGCTATAAATTTAAAAAGTCTGAATGAAAATATTGATTAGCTATGTCCACACTCGTGCGCTTTCGCTTGCGCTAAGTGCTCGCCTCTTTTCATGCATCAGCGCACCCCTCGACGCAAGGGACGCATGCGTCAAGGCATGCCCGAGATGAGTCAGAAGTAGCAGATTTTCATAGCGCAAGCCGCCGTAGCGCAAGAAGTTCCACCAGTCTTGGATTTCTGTACGTTTCATCGTTCAATTTGTAGTGTTTTATAGTGTGCGCCATGAAAGAAGAGTTCTATCTCAAAAACGACCTAACGGAAAATTTTGAACCCTACACGAAATTAAAGCATGTCCTTTTCTGCGTTGATTGGTCTGACACAGAATAATTTATTTCGAATTTAGTCACATACAGCAATTAACGCATAAAAAGTATTCAGTTTTAGCCGGTTTTCCGTTAATGTGTTTTTTAAACGTCTGTTACTCCATCCAGGCTTTCTATAAAAAACTCGGCATTTATAGTTGAATTAATTAAAAATAGGACTGTCGGTCGGCAAGGGAGAGGAAGCGGTGTTGCCACGTTGACCTCCTGGCTCGATTGGTTGTACACAGCAGAACAACCACCTTCGATTAACATACACTTCTTTCCTCAGTTAATGCCATTATTATTGCAATTACTTCTTTATTTTTTTTAAATGGACGCGAATCGGAAAGGACAGCTTATATTATAACACCATTATAATATCAGGTCACGAGATAGCACAGTAAGCAGCGAAACGCGCGGTTCAGTTGCAGAGCAGTGACTGAGCCTAGAGTGCAGGTGTGGCAACAATGTACGTAATTCCCGTAACTGGTTGGCCCCCGGTCTTGGCCCCATCTCCGACCGTGTGTCAAGTATCGGTTTGTCATATTTGTAGTTCATCTATTTTGTAATCAATACAACTATAAGTATGTTAAAGATTAGAGTTTTCTCAATATTGTGAATATTTTAATAGTGAAATCAGATGCTCCGTTTTAATACCCCGGCCATTTTGTTTTAAAACAGTGCTATTTTAGCTCCACGTAAAGATAGGGAAATGATTTCTGAACTGAACTATGTATTTTTATGACATTAGATAAACCTTGACTTCATCCATCTTGAAAATACAACAAAGTGAGGCACGAGTGCGGATAGGTGAATGGCATGCCTCTAACGCATGTTGAATTGAACGTTGAAAATGAAAGCGCATAAGTGTGGACATAACTATTGTCATTATTGGTTTTTTTTCTGATTAGCTACTCCAGAAAATTATTAAGACATAAATTTTGATAGTATTTTCATATTTTTATTTGTATTTCTATATTATTTAGTATTGTATATTTTTGTATTCGTGTTTGTTTACCATTTTGTCAAAATATTAATTATTTTGATTTTTTGATTCATTAAACAAGGTTATTGTTCATTGTTCATTCTCTTTAACTTGCGTTCAATTATTTCATTCATTCACTTTTCGTTATTACAAACTGCTTGGTTAGTAGCGACTACGGTGTGGTATGTATCGAGAACAGTTGGTTTAGAGGTGTGAAGATTCCCAACCCCTAGCCGGGAATCGAACCGGAACCTCCGCGTTATAGGCTAGCACCCAACCACTACACAACGGCGGCGGCCAAAGTTCAAATTAATGTTTTAATATATAAGTTTATATTTTAATTTATTTGGTGATTTTTAATAACTTATGTATTAATAAATAGTTTTAGGTATATATGGCCCATGTGGTTTTTTCATGAAAAATGTTTGATCTCTTGCCCTATATGAATATATAGGGAAGGAAACTATTGTTTTCATTTCGATTTTTCGAAGTCGAATTTTTTCTTTTTTTCTGTACATAATTTCATTTATAAATATTAGTATTAATAACAGTTTAATTTATAATAATCTTAAAATATAATACAATAAAATTTTACAAAATAATAAAATATTATACAACACTCACCATATTTCTAAAAAATAAGTACTATAATTTTCATCCAAAATACACGTTTCCAGGCCCCCTGAACCCAAAAACAAAAATGTTTGTACCAAAATTGGTCTGTGTGTGAATAAAATACCTTAAGTACGGAATACCTATTGTACAAAGTTGAAACTTGGAACTTAAGTATACAACAAGAGAACCCGACACAAACATTTTCATTCCGAAGGTAGCAGTAACCGAAAGTAGTAGTTTAATCGTGCAATTTTTATTTTTCCAATTTTCCAAAAACGCCTACATTTTTTTTAAAAATTCGCCTCATTAACTACATTGCATTTTAAAGCTCTACAAGATAGGGCCATGCTTTCTGAAGTTCTTGAAATAGCTGTGCTCTCGTAGTCATTTCTTTTTAAGATTGCGGCCTTAATATGCATTTTACGATAAAACTGTATTAAAGTTGTAGAAAATTAAAAAACATATAGCATTATTTAAAACATTTTTTTTCTAAAACTCTTTATTTTAACGTTAGTTAGTGATTTTCTGTATGTTCTCATTAAAATCAGTAAAAAGTTGAATATTTTAAGATTGCGGTCTTGGTATGATTTTACGACAAAAGTGTATAAAATCAAAGTTGTAGAAAATTTAAAAAATCTGCCGTGAAACACTAAATGCCAATGTAGAAACTTTGCCAATGTAGATAATGAACAATATAACTTATGTTTATTTATGAGTAAACAATGTAAAATAAATAAATTACCTAATTTTAATCATGAGGGAATGATGAAAAATAAAGATCAACCTTTATTCGACTTAAAAATACGGGTAATCACTAATTGACGCTAAACTAGGCTCTGTAGGAGAAAAGACTTGAAATAAAATTTGTAAATTTTTTAATTTTCTATAACATTAGTTATATACACATTTGTCGTAAAATGCATACTAAAGCCGCAATCTTAAAAAATCCCATTTTTTACCGATTTTCAAGAAAAAAAAACAGAAAATCACTAACTGTTGTTAAACTAAGCACACTTTTGACCTTAAATGAAAATTAAGGCCGCAATCTTAAAATACCAATTGTTTTCTACGAGAGCACAGCCTTTCCAAGAATTTCAGCAGGCATGACGCTTACCCTATCTTGTAGAGCATACATAATGTAGTAAATGATGCAATTTAAAAAAAAATTCATGGGAGCGTTTTTGACAAAATTGCAAGAGTAAAAAATCGCACGAATAAACTAGAATTTCTGATTGACCAATTTTAATGAAATTGTTTGTGTCGGGTCCTCTAGTGATACTTAACTTAAGTTCCAGTTTCAATTTCATACGATGTTCTTGAAATATTTTGTTCACGCACATACACACGCAGACCAATCGCTAAAAACATGTTTTTGGTGTTCAGGGGGCCTTTTCAGGCCCCTGAAAATCGTTCCGGTGAAAACTCGATTTCGAAAAATCGACATGAAAACAATTGGCTACTTTCCTTCCCTATATATTCATACAGGGCAAGCGAAAGTAATAATCTACAATTTTTTTCTAGAGTTCAGTTTAGCGTCAATTAGTGATTTTATGTATTCTTAAGTTCACCTGTGGTTGATTTCATTTAGAGGTTTCATTTTAGGTTGCTTTCACTCATGATTATATTGTTATGTTTTTATTTCACACTGTTTACTAATGATTAAAAATTGGTTATATAGTTTTTATTTGTGCTGCCATCTTCTATAGTTTTACTACATACGTTATGCTCCAATTATTATTTCAATCTAACATGTATTTCTTATTAAATAGGTCACGTAATCATTTAGGTTTAGCATAGAATAATTTTGTAGAAAATTTACAGATGAATAACAAGTTGTTCAATTTATTAAGAACTGAATAAATTACTCGTAACGTTGCATTCATGGTTGAGCATTAACAAAAAATTATTGAATAAAGACTGATAAATATTTATTCAATTCAAATCTTTATTCAAAGTGTCATTTCGTTCTTAACAACTATTAACCTGTATGTAATTTTTTTACAATCTCTTTCTTTTCGTGTAAGTATTGCTTCAATGTCGATTTTGAAAAATCAAGTTTCACTGAAAATACACGTTTTCAGGCCTCCTCAATTCTAAAAAATCTGATGTGAAACACTCACACAACTTTCTCTTGCCAATGCAAAAATTTACAATAAACCTAACATTATTAATAAAACATTAGAAATAAACAAAAAACTAACTTTAATAATATAACCTAATTTTAAAAATGAGTGAAAGACGCAAAATGAAAATCAACCTCAGTTTAGCTTAAAAATACGGAAAATCACTCTTTCACGCTCAACTAGGCTCTGTAGAGAAAAATGCTTAAAATAAAAGTTGTAGATCTTTCAATTTTCTATAAATTTGATTATATACACTTTTGTCGTAAAGTGCATACTAAGGCCGAAATCTTAAAAAAAATCGATTTTTCACACGTTTTCGTGAGAGAAAAACAGAAATTTGCTAATTACCGCTAAACTAAGCGTTATACAAAAAATATTTGAAATAAAAATTGTAGAAATTTTAATTCTCTACAACTTTTATTATATACATTTTTGCGCTAAAATTTATATTAAAGCCGCAATCTTAAAAAAACAATTTTTTACGTGAAAACAGCCTCACCGAGAATTTCAGCAAACATGACGCCTACCTTATCTTGTAGAGTATAAGAAAATGAGTATTTTTAAAAAAAATTGTAGGACCAGTTTTTGAGAAAATTGCAAAAAAGTGAAAAATTATACGAATAAACTACTACTTCCGGTTGACCGATTTTGATGAAAATGTTCGTGTCGGGTCCGGTAGTGGTATGTAACTTAAGTTTCAAGTTTCAAGTTCGTACGATGTTCCGTTCTTGAGATATTCTGTTCACACACACACACACACACACACACACACACAGACCAATCGCTAAAAACATGTTTTTTGGGTTCAGGGGGTCCGAAAACTTATAGATCTGGTGAAAACTCGATTTCGAAAAATCGACATGAAAACAATACTTTCCTTCCTATATATTCATATAGGCAAGAGAAAGTAAAAAAGAACATGCTTTAGCTAATAGTCCGTACGTGTCTGTGCGTGAGCGTGTCTGCATGTATATAAAATATTTCAAAAACGGAAAATCGTAAGAAATTTAAATTAACACGTATTACTGGTGTATAGGTATACTTTAGGTACATATAGGTAGGCTGTACGTGTACTGGTAAACATATATTACATAATTATATATACGTAATTATAAGTACTACTTCTGCAGAAGGATGCGACTCGAACATTTACATCAAAATTGGTAACACAGTTGTAGAAAATTCTTTCAATTTTAAACGATTTAACGATTTTTAAAAAACCGGTTCGTACGATTTTCACTTAAATTGTCTTAATTTTTAATATTTGTTTGTTCTCTATAAGATAGGGTAATGCCCGTAACAGGCAGGTGGAGTGTTAAATTAATTGCACTCGATCTGTTGGTTCCAGGGCTATAAAAAATAGTTCTGTTTCTTATCACATAGTCAGCCAATTATATATGACTGAACTATTTAAGAACAGAAGAGGTAGAGGTGTAAAAGACACTAGTCATACTTGTCTCCTCTGTGAGTAATAAATTCACTATACAGCCAGACCCTGTGGTGAATGAAGTAAAGGTGTCATTTGCAGGCTGGAAAGTGGGTGCTTTTCGGAGGGCTTGGCATGCTGATAAGCATAGCCTTTCAACTCAGTGAGGAAGGGAATAGTAAACCACCTCACTCCTCGTTTTTACTTAGTAAAACCTCTAGAGATTCAAACCAACCTTTCGGCTGTTGACCTAAATAGCAACAACAAGATAGGGTAAGCAGCACGTCTGCTGAAATTTGTGGGGGACTCGTAAAATTTTGTTTTTAAGATTCCTGCTTTGAAATGTATTTTAGGGCAAAATTAAACTGCTTGTGTTTAAGCAATTTCTTTGTTTAATACCCATCGAAAATATATAAAAGTTGTAAAAAATTGTCGATTACTTAGTTTTATGAAAACGCACACATTTCGTCGCCAAAGCTTGATTTATATAATAATCTAAGTCCGTGGTTTATATTTACAAAACATATATATTTTTTTTAAATCAATTTTTTTTTATAAAGTATAATTTTTTTAAGTCAAGTCTAGTAAAAATTACTTTTAAGTGAAAATTTTGAGAAATCATTTTTTATATGAATAAGATCTGAAATTATTTTTTAACAAGGCTAAACATTTTTAAGTCAAGTCCAGTCAAAATTATTTTTAAGTGAAAACATGAGGAATTATTTTTAAAAGAAAATTTTGAGGGAGTATTCTTAAGTGAAAAAGATGTGGAAGTATATTTTAAGTGGAAAAGATCAGGGTGGTCTGAAATGTATAATTTTACTCTACTCTACTCTTCACACGCACATACACACGCGACCCCCCCCCCACAAACACAAACCAATCGGTAAAAACATGTTCTTTCAGTTCAGGGGACCTGAAAACTGTTATTTCCGTAAACACTCGATTTATAACATACTTTCTTTCCCTTTATTTCATACAGGGCAAGAAAAAGTAAAAAATTAAATAAATTATTAAGTGATGACATTGTCAGTTCACAGAATACACGAATCGTTACACAACTTGTATAAATTGTTATTGTTACCGTAAATTTGTTATTGCTGCTATAGTTCCCCCGAATGAAAGTTTATCTTTTATGAGTTTGTATGTTTTGTTTGTTATTTAGTTGTTTGTCACATTTGTAACTTGTGGTGACTAATACATAAACTACAAAAAATATAATTAGTTAGAAATTTAAAATAAAATATTTAAGTGGCCTGTTCATTATCGTTGTACATGCGCATAAAAAGTATAAAATGTTTGAGAAATTTTAACGTCTTATATTTTTTGGATAGCTTTTTAAAATTTCAAAAGTTTTTAAGTTGTTTAGTTTTAAATTTAATGATTGACATTACGATAATACACATGTATCAATTAGACATAATTTTTTTCTGAATTACCCTTGAAAGAGAAACGCCATTTTAATATTTTAATTATTTCTTTGTTTGCTCACGTTTCCTTTAATCCCTCAATCTTTTCATTTTTTCAGATCTTTCCTTCTTAAGTTGCTCAATGTTATACGATTCACGACTCTTGTTTTCCCCCTCATTCTCTTGCTGAAAATCACTCTCCGGCTTTTTTCCAAAAAAATCTGTCTTCCGTGTCGATTTTTGTGTCATTAAGGTCATTCAGTGTTACTGTAAACCATGCTGATTTGGTTTTGAGATTTATTATTTTATCGAAAATTCTTTTATCAATCTACTAACGTTTATTCTTACCACATGTCCGAAAAATACAAGTCTCCGTTTATTCATTACATGGATAATGTTTTAGGTTTTTCCTTTTGTATATCTCTGTTCGATCATGGTCTTATTCCTTCTTAGACTGTCTTTCATAACTGTCTTCTTCCTTTTTAGATGCTAGAATTTTCAAAACATTATCCTTTCTATGCTCATTATTTTATTGATACCACCTTTCAACATAATTTTAAGTGTTTCTGCTCCATACAATCCTTCCGGTCTTACCATCGTCTGATAGTGCCTGAGTTTTATATCCCATGATAAGGATTTTTCTTATATAAGTTGCTGGTATTCATGAATGCAGTTCTTGTTGTAATTGATACTGATCCATTCTCCCAAACATTTAAATACCCTTACACTTTTAATTTTATTTTGATGAATATGTATATGACTATGGCAGTTCTTATCGTTTGTTATGAACTCCGTCTTGGGAAATGATATTTGAGGACCTGTTTTTCAGTATGAGCAATTAAACTTTCCACTTGAATTGTGACATTTTCTGGGGTGTAAGTAATCAGGGCAATGTCGTCAGCAAAGGCTGAACTCAAATTTGCCTTTGGTTTTAACGAGTGGTAAAGAGGGAAAGCACCAGTGCGCATGCGCGACTGCTTTGGTATCAGTTCCCCACCACAACAACGTAAACTATACTTTGAGAACATACAGTGTATCGCAGAACCTTTTGTAGCTTAACTGTACGAACATAACTGTTTGTTACCGTAAACGGAAATGTCGGTTTCTCGAAAACGCGATCGATCTGTTCATAGTGCTGAACGAAATCTAATATGCAATGTAATAAAATTCTGTAAAGTTGAAGCTAAAAAAAACCTTTCCGTGCCTCTTAACAAAAGCCATGAGCGAGCACCTAACTACTATGACGAAATATAAAAAAGGAAGTTAAAGACAGTAAAGAAAATAATTCTTCATCAACAGTTTTCTTGACACCGGTAAAAATATCTGGTGTGAAACACTCACATGACTTTCTCTTGCAAATGCAAACAATAAAAAATATAACCTAAGTAATAAAACATTAGAAATAAACAAAAAACTAACCTCAAATAAACCTAACCTTATTTTAATCATAATTGAAAAACGCAAAATGAAAATCAACCTCAGATTGGCTTAAAAATACGGTAAATCATTCTTTCACGCTAAACTAAGCTCTATAGAGAAAAATTCTATAAATAAAAGTTGTAGATCTTTTAATTTCCTATAAATTTTATTAACACTTTTGTCGTAAAATGCATACTAATGCTGAAATCTTTAAAAAATCAACTTTTTACACTTTTTCGTGAGAAAAAAAACAGAAAATCACTAATTACCGTTAAACTAAGCGTTATACAAAAAAAAGTTGAAGATAAAAGTTGTAGGATTTTAAATTCTCTAAAACTTTTATCGTATACATTTTTGCGCTAAAATGCATATTAAAGCCGTAATCTTAAAAAAAAACAATTTTAATACGAGAAAACCGCCTTCCAAGAATTTCGGCAGACATGACCCTACCCTATCTTGTTAAGCATAAAATATTTAGTAAACGTGGCGATTTAAAAAAAAAATCAGTTTTAAAGAAAATTTAAGACCAGTTTTTGAGAAAATCGCAAAAAAGTGAAAAATTACCCGAATAAACTACTACTTCCGGTTGACCGATTTTGATGAAAATGTTCGTGTCGGGTCCAATAGTAGTACCTAACTTAAGTTTCAAGTTTCAAGTTCGTGCAATGTTCCGTTCTTGAAATATGCTGCTCACATATACGCACGCGCGCGCGCGCGCGCACACACACACACACTCACGCACACACAGAGACCAATCGCTAAAAACATGTTTTTTTGGGTTCAGGGGGTCTGAAAACGTGTAGATCCGGTGAGAACTCGATTTCGAAAAATCGACATGAAAACAATACTTCCCTTCCTATACATTCATATAGGCAAAATAAAAACCGTTTGCGTACTACATTATGATTAATTATTATCTGTGCAATCAACACAACGATAGGAAAAGCTATCGTTGTTCCTGCACAAATTCCAAAAATTTGACTTTTATTTGTTAGCTCTACAGGGAACTGCTGTACTATACCGATAAGAACGCCAGACCGCACATAATAACACAATAATATTTTCCTAAACTGGAGAAAGTAGATTGCGACCCCACATATCCTGTTTATATCTTGTTGAATATTATTATTCAACTATTTCTGTATTTTTTTTTAAACGTAAATTATAATAATGCACTTACAAATTGTAATTTTTATGCAAAAAAACTGTATAAAATAGTAAAATATCAATGCCCTAAACAAAATAAGTACGACTGAATTTTAATTAAAAAATAAGTTACTTATTCACCCGCTAGATGGAATTACTTATTACGTATTAAATGTAGTACATTGTAACGTAGTATTAATTTTTTTTAATTTATTTTATTAGCTTTTATTTGATATCGGAAATTGCACTTTATTAACAACCTCACAATTTGATAGCTACTTTTTACTGTATTTTTTGACCTGATTCAGGATGCATTTTTGAAGAAGGACCCGTAGAGAAGTTTGCTCTGGAATGGCTGTCAGCTAGTCACCATGAAAAGTAGCTTGCCCAACCAGTGTTGTTTAACAATTGATAGTGTATTTCTACCAGCTGACTAACTGGAGTACCTCGAAGCCCAATTATTTGTTAAAAATTTTAATCCATATAAAACCCAAAAAGACTGTAGTCATTATTAAACATTTTTTAACAATTTACACATACACCCGGCATCACGGGAAATTTTTGAAATTTTTATGCCAGGCCCTACGGGGCCCAGACTACCTCCTCCCAAAAAATTTTAACACTCCACCTGCCTATTGCAATTTTTATTTATTTCAAGCACTTTCTCCGACAATCCTTAGTTTTTGTCAATCAGTAATTTTCCGTTTTTTTTTCTTATTGAAATGTGTACAATGGGACTTTTTTAAAGATTGCGGCCTTAAAAAAGGCATTTTAGGGCAAAAATGGGTATAATAAAAGTTATACAAAATTAAAAATCTACAACTTTTATTATAGGTAAGCGTTTTGTTCTACAGTGCTTAATTTAACGTCACTCAGTAAATTGTTCATATTTTGATCATTGATATCGTTGACTGCATTTTAGGAAATGTGTAGCCCTTACAACTGAGAGATTAATGGATCAAGGTTCAAAATAGTAGAAGCAAGGCAGTTGTGAGAAGAATACGATCAAAATTCTAAGGTTTTCATCTTTTGTGAATTATCAGATTTATTTTATTATATATCTACAATTTACCCCTTTTCATAAAAATGTATTATACAATCAAAATTTCCTCAAACTTTACCTTTAAATATCATTTTTCTTATGTGTATAACACCTTTATTTATTAAAAATATTTATTGTACTGCTATATTCTCTGAGAATAGATAATTGTATTTCAATAATAAGAGAGAAAGTGTTCGTAAGAGTGTTTATTTGAGATAACACCTTTCAATGATGAATATTAAAGATCAATTTTTATTACCACAGTAACACTGTTGTCATATTTATAATGAAAATCTGATTATTTAATGAATTTTAAAAGGACATTCTTATCCTAAACGCCTTGCCGGTTTCTGACGCATTAATATACAGGGTGATTCACGAAGATATGCAGAAACTTTTGGAGCCCATTGTACATGTAAAAATAATGAAAAATGTTTATATAAACATGGGTCCAAAAATGCTTCGTTACCGAGTTACGGCTGGCGAAAGATTTCTCCCGGATTTCAGCTCACCAGGTGAAATGAGGTCTTCCTGAAATTCTGGTAAGGTAGATTAAGAGAAGAATTCAATCGTTTCTTATGGTTTTTGACCTGATAAATTGAATAAAACAAGTCCCAGAACTGTAAGTTAAATAGTTTTTGAGAAAACCAGTGTCAAATGCATAAAATGGAGTGAAGAAAACACATTTTTTCATCTTTGCTTTTCCGGTTAATTTTACCCTGTATTGTTATGAATAAAAATTCATTTAATCAAACATCTATTTGCTTTCTGTTCTCGACTTTTGTTCTCAACTTGCCGGTTCGGTGAGAAAACTCAAAAAACAAAATTTCGCCTTTTTTGGGGTTGCAATTTTTAAGTTTTCTTTTGTAACACCATCAAAACGGGTTTCTTTGGCAAACTTTTGCTAGGAACACATTACACGTACCCCCCGCATTACGGAAAATTTTTCAAATTTTAGATCGGGATTCTACGAGGGTTGCTACCCTTATCTAAACATAACGAAAAATTTAAATTTTTAGAATACAAAAAATTTGTTAACGGCATGATGTTTGGCATTAAAAATTACACAAATATTTGATAACCCGAAAATGTTCAATTAGCACCCTCTAGCCTGCGGTAGGGGTTGTATTTTTTTATCTCCTAAACGGTGCATCGTAGCGAACAATTGTATAGAATCTTTTTTGTACCCGTAGCAAAGTACTTTAAAACCATATAGTTATCCTTGCCCTTAATTTGCCGGTACGGTGTGAAAACTCAAAAAACAAAATTTCGGCTTTTTGGGGTTTGCCGTTTGCATGTTGTTCTTTCTTTACACCTTCAAAATGGGTTATTTCGTCACATTTTTATTTTTAAACAGTTACACGTACCCGAAGCGTCACGGGTAATTTTTCAAATTTTAAATCGGGGTCCTACGGGGGTCGCTACCCTTATCCAAAAGATATGAAATGTTTATATTTTTAGAATACAAAAAGTCTTTTGACGGCATGATGTTTGGCGTAAAAATTACACAAAAATTTGATAACCCGAAAATTTTAAATTAGCACCCTCTAGCCTGCGGTAGGGGTTGTATTTCCTTATCTCCTTAACAGTGAATAATAGGGACAAAATGCATGAACCTGTTTTGTGCCCCACAAAAAGTACTTCAAGATTATATAACTAAAGTTGCCCTTAACCCACCGGTCCTCTGAGTGAACTACAAAAGCCAAATTTCGGTTTTTCGGGGTTGATCGTTTTCAGTTTTCCTATCTTTACACCTTCAAAACGGTTTTTAGACAAATTTTTATTAGCAAAACGTCACAGGTACTTATAGCATCACATGTAATTTTTTAAATTTTAAAAAGCGATCCAATGGAGGTTGCTACCCCTATCCAAAAATTATGAAATTTCGAAATATTTAGAATACAAAATGTATTTTAATGGCATGTTTTCGACGTTAAAGTTAAATAACAATTAACCCCCTACCGTTGGTAGGGGGTTGTATTTTTTTACCTCCTGAACGCTGCTTCGTAGAGGAAAATTGTATAGAATCTTTTTGTGCCTCTCCCAAAGTACTTCAAGGCCATGTAACTAAAGTTTTCCTTAACCTACCTCTTCGCTAAGAAAACTCAAAACACTAGCATTCCGGCTTTTAGGGCTTGCCGTTTTCACGGTTTTCTTTCTTTACACCTTCATAACGGTTTTTCGCAAACGTTTATAAACAAAACGTTACACATACCCCTAGAGTCAGGAAGAATTTATTAAATTTTAGCCGGGGTCCTCTGGTGATTACTACCCCAACAAAAATTTTAAAATTTTCGGAATACAAATATTTTTTTAACATGTTATTTAGCGAAGAAAATTACATAAAAATTTGGTAACCCGAAAATTTTTAGGTCGCATGAGAAAACGAAAAACTCAAAGTAACATACATTCAAACCACAACATTTAAAGTTGAAATTTTGAAACTTTAAACATTAACCTGAAATTGTAAAACCTTCAAATTTTCAATTTTGAAACTTTAACCTTCATCTTTAAACTTTCATATTTTGATATTTCTAAATATTGCGATCCACCCAGCCCCTTTGGCGGCCGAACTTCACCTTGTGGCAAATGGTTCTGATCCACTTATGAATTCTGATCCACCTACCCCTCTGAGGTCGAGACACGGAAGCGGCGCGAAGCGCCGCTGGAGTGGCGAGTTTTATAAATAACACTGATACAAAACATCGCGATATAAAACTACAAAAATATTAATGTAATTATTATGAAATTGGTTGTCAATAATAAATAAGAATCACTCTGCGAATTAGTTCGCAGGGGTTAGCTAATTATTCGTAAAAAAATAATGTCTTTCATTCTGGTGGAAAAAGATGTCAAACGATTTTTACACTTAGTCCAGTATCCACGAAGACTAGGTGTGTACCGTATGTTATCTATATAACCAAATGTGCACTTGGCACCTTCATTATTCACAATTTTTTTTTAAAAAAAAAAAACATTAAACAGCACCTTCATCCACTCAGCCCTTCAAATAAAAAGTTTTAAAATACTAGTTGCGAGTCCCGGCTGCACCCGGGTATAATTTTTTTTATTTCAATACTTTTTTAATTAAAATAAATGAATCAAAATCAAAATTTTCTTATAATAGACCTATTAGTTCGAAATTTATAAACATTTAAGGGCTTCAGGGTTGAAAACCGTTTTCAATCCATTACGAGTACATTTTGGAAATTGTTAAGGAATATTTTTTTTAGGTTCACTATCGGTAACACCTCCACCGAGTTACAACTGTCTACCTTGGCCGCAACTTAATAAACAAAAAATATTGTTTCAAGTGTTGAACACTTTTCAACCCCTTCTGAGTAAATTTTTGAAATTACTGAGGTGTTAGTTTTCTTAGCGTCATTATAAAAAAACATCTCCAAGAAGTTTTTACCATCTAACTGGTCCAGAACTTATTCGTTCGATTTTTCACTTTTTTGCGGTTTTCTCAAAACGGTTTTTTTATGATCTACAAGATAGGTTAAGCGGTCTACTAAAATTCTTAGGACAGCTGTGCTCTCGAAGAATTTTTTTTAAGATATAGTCATGTACAGATCCAGGCTGACCATTCCTGAGAGAGTATGGTCAATTGAACCCCAACCAGTAAAGTACACATGCAACCCCTGTCTAGTATTTAAATCCATATAAAAGTGCGTGTAAAGTACCTTTACCAGGATTTGAACCAGGAACCTTCGTATCCGAAAATCATCTTCTACTACTTCCTACTTCTACTACTTCTAGACCAACCCGTGAATCTACTAATAATTAAAAAAAAGATTTATATATTATGATTTGCAATGGCAAGAGAAAGTTGCGTGGGTGTTTTACGTCAGTTTTTTTACAATGCTTATAGTCCGAATCACGAAAGAAAACACCTGTCTTTAAACAGCAATATCGTTTGAACCGTTGTATGTAAAAACAATTACAATACATCAAATTAAAACTTACTTTATTGTTGGTTACAGTATATACGTTAACATTTTTGGAAATTAATAGTGCATTAAATATAACGAATTACGCGTAAAAAGTACTACCCTGTTTTTAACCGCTTTTCCAGTATACCCAACTTCAAGGTAATATTACTTTGTTCAAGCGTACTTTAAAAGTATAGGGCTACAAAGTGACATAATTTTTCACTATTGTGTTTTATCCAAGTCACTTTTTCCAACACTGTTGTTAATATGCAACCATCAGTACAAAAATCATTTCCGTACTCTACTGGTAGCCGAAACAACAATCTTTTTAAAAACGTACACCATTTTTTAAAACCAGTCGCCAAAAAAAAAAAATATGCATTACACGTAGAAACCTTTATTTTATAATACTTTGTAGTCATATACATTTTTAAGTACGCGTGAACAAAGTACCTTGAAGTTGGGCATAATGGAAAAGTGGTTAAAAACATGGTACTTTTTATGCGTAATTCATTATATTTAATAAACTATTAATTGCCAAAAATGTTAATGGATATCCTGTAACCAACAATAAAACAAAATTTAATTTGATGTATCGTAATTGTTTTTACATACATCGGTTTAAAAGATATTGCTGTTTAAATATAGGTGTTTTATTTTGTGAATCGGACTATAGTTTACCGTAAATTAGTGATTTACAATATTTCAGCGCTATTCATTTACGATTTAATTATTGGTTTTATAATTTACATTTATATTTCTTTCATTTACATTTATATTATATTTACATTTATATTACATTTATATTTATATTTCATAATTTACATTTGTAAGAGAACATTGTGCGAATATTTAATACTAGATTTTTTATTACAAATAAATAGTCAATTCTATTGAAATCTGAATAAAAGTTGAGTTGAGCTTACCCAAATGTAATTTTCACGTAATGTTTCAAGACTCGTACATCTAAGAATGTTCTTGAATTTATTTATTTCTTTTTATTAGGCAATAGCGTTTACGTACTTTTTACGCTTCGCGTGATGGGAGCAAACGTGACCTTACATTCATTTGTTTCAACGAAACAAACATCTTACTTGTATTTTCACAATATTTTATTAATGAGTAACATTGCTCAACATTTGTTTTGTTCGTTTTGAGGATCGCTACAGAATAAATTCCGTTAATTACTCTACGTGTTCGTAAAAGTAACGCGCAGAACAGATTAATTTGAATTTAATTCGTTTTATTGCCGAAGTAAATGTACAAAGCTGATTTAGTGTTAGCTCGGTAGCATAGAAGCTGAGGACAAACCTTCTTTCTGGATTTATATTCCAGAATTTTGGCCATATTGAAACAGTAATATGAAAACACACGTATTTAGACCACAGGCGCAGGTTATCAACAAACTTTCATACAACACAGTGATTCTAGACGAGAGGTCATTCCAAGAACGACGCAACCATCGATAACCATCGATAACACCGCTTGGACAGAGAAATGCAACTTCTCCATAAGAGGCATACGCACACCAACCGACACTATGCGATCCGGCGCTTCCGCTTGCCACACTTCTCAGTCAATACATCACAACTCGTTTGTAGAATCCTCCACTGGTTATATAATCGCCCACGGGATGCAGCGTTGGATTTACACAGGGGCAACATGGGCAAGTGCCCAGGGCGGTAAATTTTTGGGGGCGGCAAATTTTTGGACAAAAAACTTAAAAAATTAGTTTTGATATTTTAATTCTGATTATTTGATCGATAAACTTTACTCACGATTTCGAATTGTTAATCAACTCATTTTCATTCGTAAATTTAAATTTGGTAGTACGACATTAAAATTTGTCCATATTTAATTTGGTAGTTAAGTTGGTAATACTGAATGATACATTTACGTGAATCAATTGTCGTGTCGTTCTGTATGGAAAAAAATCGCGCTTAAAAGCGAGTAAAGACATATTCAATCAGCATCGTGTATGCATATTTGAATTAAGAATTGATGCGTAACAAAGGTATTATTTTTCAACCGTATTTTATATGATATTTGACTTGTGATTTGTAAAACTTCAAAAGTGAGGTTATGATTTTGTCTCATTACAACAATTTCATATTTATCATTGTTTATTTCATATCAAGTAAAACTGTTCATTATTTATGTGAATCAGAAGATTAATTAATTTGTATTTCAACAGCCGACTTTTAATTTGTGCATTGACACTTTTATTCGCATCGACACCAAATTCCAAGCTGAAAAAATTTATTCATAAACGTATTGGTTATACATTTTTTGATTGACTATTTTACGTCTGATGGCAAGTAAATCAGTATGAGTGACTGCAAAAAAAAGTTCAGTGGAGCTGGTTATAGAAAGAGGGCAGCAGAAAAAACAAATAAAATTCAACAAGTTTATCAAAAACTCCAAAACTTGAGACGTTTTTTAGTAAAAGTAAGAAAATTATTTTACACTTTTATTTTAAAATATTATTGACTATTGTCTGTATTTTATGAAATTATTATTTAAATATCTTATAACATCAATTAATTTTTAAGGATCAAATCATTGCAATGACACTTCAGCCGACAAGCAATCAAATACGCATTCTGAAACAGACGATCTCATTTGTGACCAGACAGGTGATTTAAAAATTTTTTATATGTCTTTAAAATTTTTTTCATATTCATCAAGTTATTAAATTTGTTTGTTTTTATTTTATAGACGTAAATCATTTACCTAGTAGAACGGATGAGTCGCCTGAAATACAAACCGAAACATTTGCAGAAGAGGTCACCTGTAACGATAACATTTTTGAAAAAGATCCAGCAAAATGGATTATAAATGATCTTACTCGCGATCATATAGCGGTTCATGGTTTTAATCAAAATATGGATTCTGACTTTACGACCTCGAAAATGGTATACAGCAATGGCCAAGCTCGATCCTTGACAAAGTCTTTATTCCAAAAAACTCTTCCAAATGGAGAAAAAATATCTCGTTCATGGCTTGTGTATTCGGAGAGCAAAGGATCTGTGTTTTGTGCGATGTGTTTTCTTTTTAATCCAAATGACGATTGTTCATTCAGTGGGAAAGAGGGGTTCAACGATTGGAAACACTCCACTCAACGTGTAAAGGAGCACGAAAGTTCTCAAAGCCATAAGCAATGTATTTCAAACTTGCAACAGCGAGCGAATTTTCGTGGACGCATTGACGAGAATTTGACAAGACAACATAACGAAGAGATCGCTTATTGGCGAAAGGTATTACGGCGTGTTGTAGCTGCTATTAAGTCATTAGCATCGCGTAGACTTTCATTTAGAGGAACCGACGAGAAGTTTGGAGCTACAAATAATGGAAATTTTCTGATGCTTATGGAATTTCTGGCTGAATTCGATCCATTTCTGGCGGATCACATCAACAAGTTCGGAAATAAAGGGAGTGGTACAACAAGTTATTTGTCCAAGACTATCTATGAAGAATTTATAGAGCTTATAGGAGAAAAAATTGTATCTAAAATAATTGCTGAAATCAAAGAAACAAAATACTTTTCTACAATTGTTGATTCAACTCCAGACATTTCGCGTGTTGATCAACTATCATTGTCTTACGATACGTAAAAAGTAACGGTGAACCTTTGGAGAGATTTTTAAAGTTTATTGCGAATTCTGGTCATAAATCTGAAGAGTTAACTACTGCTGTTTTAACATCGCTGGATTCTTACGAATTAGACATCGATGACTGTCGAGGGCAGTCATACGACAATGCTAGTAATATGGCGGGACATTACTCTAGTCTCCAAACGCGTATCAAGGAACTCAATCCGTTAGCTGATTATGTACCGTGTTCTGCTCACTCCTTAAATCTAGTAGGGTCTTGTGCAGTGGCAAGTTGCTCCGAAGCCGCTTTATTTTTCTACAACGTGCAATCTCTGTACACTTTCGCTGCAGCGTCAACGCGTCGGTGGAACATTTTCTAAACTCGGATACAAATCAACATTGCAACTTTGAAATCTTTGTCTGTTACGCGATGGTCGCGTCATGCTGACGCAGTGAAGGTTTTGAGGAACCACTTTACAGTAATCATTGACATACTGATCAGCATAGAAGAGGATGAAACAGAAGACCTGAACACAAGACAAGAAGCAAAAGGAATTCGGATCAAATTAGAACAACTGGAAACAGCATTTATGCTCGTTTTTTGGCATTTCCTGCTCTCTCGATTTAACGCTGTCAGTAAGAAATTGCAAGAAGTGAATATCACTCTCATGGAGGTCATCGATCTGTACAAAGGACTTATAGAAATGGTGAGAGACTGTCGCGATGAATTTGATCACTATGAACAACAAGCCTTGGAAGTGTCCGAAATCAGAGAATATAGATCTGAGTATCAAAAAATAAGAAGGAGAACACTTCGACCTGGTGAAACAAGAGATGGAGAAGTGGAAGTGGAATTGCTTGGCAGAGGCTCTTTCAGGATTAAGGTTTTTTATCCGATTTTAGACAAGGTTCTCAACGAGTTACTCAAAAGGTTATCAGCGTATGAAACTATCAACAACAGATTTGAGATCATTACTAATTTCAAACATATAAATACTAGCCTAATTCTGAAATTCGCGTTAAGTCTGAGAAATTAAGAGATTTTTATTCTTCAGATCTTGAGCCTTCTCTAGGTGATGAATTCATTCACTTTAATGCCCATTGTGTTTCACAAGACTTAAAACAAAAATCACCAATAGATTTACTGAAAATTCTTCGTGCAAATGACTTACATTCGGTGTTTCCGAATGTAGAAACCGCGTATCGAATATTCGTTTGTCTCGCAGTCGCAAACTGCACTGCCGAGAGGTCTTTTTCTTGTTTAAAAAGAATCAAGACATATCTTCGCTCCACGATGTCTGAAGATCGTCTCAGTCACTTAGCTGTAATGAATATCGAGGCTGATATCCTTTTACAATTAGAATGCGAAGAAATTATTACTGATTTTGCGATAAAAAAAGTGAGACGAAAAAATTTTTAAAGTTAGATTTTGAAATGACCTGGAATATACGTTGTAATTTTAAAAATGATAATTAATTTGTGAATATAAAAGTTTCAAATAAAGTTTAATATGTTAATGTAATAACAAACTTGCTTGGTTAATTTTTATGCACTTTAATTTAAAACGCTGATCTTTCAAAAAATTTTAAACGGGGCGGCATTTTTGTCCTTGCCCAAGGGCGACTTCCATAGTAAATCCGGCCCTGGCGGGATGGTAATAAGCAAAGAACTAGAATTCTGCTTTTGCACCAACGGGAAACGAAAACAAACCTGTACAAGCACTACTGGTTTTTAAGAAGTGGATCGTGACGAAGTAATTTTCTGAAGCTCAAACATCGTCCATTATTGTTATCAGAATATGAAAAACTGAAGGTCAAACCTGTGACTGGAACCGTTATCGAGTAGGATTTTTCCAGCCATTTGGGATCCTGTGTTACATATTGACCGACTGTATTTAACAAAAAAAAAAAGTTAACTTTGAAAAAGCGGTTGCTTCTCCTTCAAAAGAGACTCTTTCCGCAATTCTACACAACTTGGTCAATTCATTTAAAAAAAAAATTGAAAATACTGTCACCAGATGGCGACATCAAGTGGCGAGTTGAAACCTTTGCATTTTGGTGGCTCTGAAAAGAGCCGTTTAAGCGGTGGTCGTCTTGATGGGAAGCGTCGGTCGTAGTCGTCGTGGCGGTCGAGGAGCTGGGCGACACGGCGTGTTGTCGTCCAGCGGAGACGTCATCTTCTTCCCTCGCAGTAGTGCGTCGATGGCTGCTTCGTCGGGTCCGGTGGGCGTAAGGCTCGGTCGAGGGACCGCTGTGGGCATCGCTCGCGTCAGCGGGCGATGACGGTCCGGCCGACGGCTTACGGTGACGGGTCGGCGAGCGGAAGCATCATCTTCTCTCTTGCGGGGTCGTCGATTAGTCTTCGCTGGAGTCCTGTAGCCGTGTGCCGGGGTGGAGGTCTTGTCAGCTATCTGGATCGAAATCGAATCTTTCTGTGTCTGGATCGGAATTGAATCTCTCGGCTTAGTGTAGCGCTCTCTTTATACAGTTGCCGAGAGCACTGTGGTAGAGGGAGGTTACTTGCTTGGCCTTGATGACAAAAGCCTCTGTCGGTGCGCAGCCGAAAGGTCAGTCGGTACGCCGCCAAAGGGCCTACCGCGCCGACAATTGCCGGGAGAACTATTGAAGGTTGGCAACACAGTAAATGATTAATTAGAAGGGGTGGTGGTGACAATACTAACAAATTAAGTTACTTTACATAGCCTACTATAACAAACATTTAAAAGAGACCTTACTGTTTAAAAGTTATTAATTAATAATAATTAAATTGTAACTGTTAAAAGTTTACTGTTGCGTCTATAATACAACAAAACGCCTGAATCACAGTCGTAGGCTCTTTAAAAACCCAAAAAAGGAACCGTTCCTAAGGATACCCCTACCCCAGCGGGTTTTGGAGCACTGAGGGAGCTATGAGAAGATATTGGACTACTGGACCAATCTCTAGAAGACGTAGGTTCTCCTGGATACCAGACAATATCAGGACGTAGACGTACAGACTCGATAGTAGAGAAAGTTTGCTCTGCTGCGACTTCATAATTGTGCGATAATAACTCACGAACGAGTAAGTTCTGAATCTCGTCGTGACGGCGGATGATCTTACCTTTATTGGAAACGCAGTTACCTGACACAAGAGACTGGGGACTCACTAGCAACAGAGCATTTTCCACACTTAATTTGTCTTTAAAGAAGTAAACTCCTGGCACAAGCTAGTCTCGTACCGAATGTATCACTCCGAAGTTCTATGGCATTTATAAATCTCGAATCCGAAAAGAGACGTTCCTCATAAAGCCAAGCATTCCCAATTCTTTTGCGAGACTTGAGAATCTAATAATCTACCGCTAGGTGCGATGAAAAAATACGGTGAATAATTTTATTACGAATAAAGTAATAAGGTTACTTAAAAGGGTATCCCTGGTTAATATGCGCTTCAGGGAAAGTGTGTATAATTAAAGCTGCGATAAATTAAAAGTCTACAAATTTTATTTCAAATATTTTTTATACAAAGCTTAGCTTAGCGTCAATTAATGGTTTTCTGTATTTTCTCATCAAAAACAGTAAAACATGTAATTTTTTAATATTACATTTAGTATTATTTGCATTTGTAATTTAATTTAGTACCTACGCATTTTACGACAAAAGTGTACACGATCAAAAATTTTAAAAACATAAATATTACAACTTTTATTTTAAGCAATTTTTTCTTCAGAGTTTCGTTTAGCGCCAATTAATGGTTTTACGTATTTTTAAGTTCTAGAGTGGTTGGTTTTCAGTTAGAGTCATTCACGCGTCATTCGCGTCATTCTTGTTTCTCACTAATGATTAAACATTTGTTATATTGTTTATTATTTATATTGGTAACAGAAAATCGTGTGAGTGTTTCACAACAGATTTTATTTAGTTTAAAATTAAAAGAGTTCGATCTAATTGTAAGTTATTTCTAAAACTTTATAAAAATTAGTCCTGGTTCTTTCCGTCGATATTCTTGTTTTTTTTTAACTATTATAGATAAGTTTCATGAAATAATTAATGTATCTTTCAATTCCTTACGGGATTTTATAATATGGCCAATTTTAAATATAAAAACACTCACTGAACGGTCCAATAATCGAAATGTAACACAGCAACAAAATAAGCGTCATTCTTTTACTCTGGTTAGGCACAAAGCCAACTGGAACCCATTATTCACCGCTTTGTATATTTATTTTGTACCCCCTTTTAAACTCACTTACTTTTTGTAACCTTTTGGAATTACATATTTGTAAAAAAATTAAGTTTTTTGGGGACATTACAAGTTTTTTGGGTTCAGGAGACCTGAAAATGCTCTATTTTTTTGATGAAAACTCGATTTGTAAAATTTGACATGAAAATAATACTTTCCTTCCGTATTAATTCATAATGGGCAAAAGTAAGTAAAGTACGCTTGAAATAAAAAATTAAGATTAATTTTTCTACTTTTTAATTATGTACGTTTTGTACTTAATGCAACTAAGGCTGCAATGTAAAAAAAAATAATTTTACCATGAAAGCAGTTTCCCAATGATTTCAGTCGACACAGTACTTACTCTAACTTGTAGAGCACAAAAAATTTCGGCAAGAGGCGATGTTTAAATAATTGTTCGAGCCGGTTTAAGAATATATCATAAATAAACTACTTCTTCCGTTTGACTGGTTTTGATGAAAATGTCCGTATCGGATTCACTTGTATTACCTAACTTCAGTTCCAAGTTTCAAATTCGTACGCTCTTTCGTTTTTTAAATATTTTGTTTACACACGAACCAATCAGTAAAAACATGTTTTTAACTCGATTTCGAAAAATCGATTTGAAAACAATAATCAGCAGATATGTTGTTTTCCCTCACTTGTAGAGCACGAAAATGTAGAATATGAGGTGAGGTAAAAATAGGAGCAGTCGTTTTTGAGAAAATTTAAAAAAATGAAAAATCGCTGAATAAACCACTACTTTCTGTTGACCGATTTTGACGAAAATGTTCGTATCAAGTTCCCTTTTTTCATACCTAACGGAAGTTTAAGTTTCAACTTCGAACGTTTTTCTGTTCTTGAGGTATTTTGTTCACACACGCACACAGACCAATCGCTGAACACATGTTTTTTTGAGTTCAGGAGGCCTGTAAACATTTTATTTATGAAAGTTCGATTTGGAAAAATCGATATGAAAACAATTTGGGTCTTTTCTGTTATTAAGCATAATTTATCACATTTTGTGGATATTTCGTACGTAATCTTACAGTATTTTTAATGATACAAACAGGAAAAATATTTTTTTTAAATCTTACAGCAATATTCTTCAAGTTAAGGTTAAATATAGGTGGGGTAAATACATTGCTTTTTCTTAATATTCTAACTGTATGTAAATACAAACTTATGAAAAATAAACACGTTGAAGACGTACTTCATTTATATTCACTCGATTTGTAACACTAATGTTCAGTACACAGTAATGTTCAACAAAAATTTTAAAAAAATATAAAAATATTTTTTGTATGAGCATATTTAATTTAAATTTTAATATTTTATTTTAAATCGGCAAAAACTTATTTTTTGGATGCCATTAAATAAATTTAACAGAATTAAATTAAATTAAAGAACACCATGAAACCCATAACATCATTAAATTAAATGTTATAAATAATTTAAAAACTTTTTAATGTTATTAAATAATTTAATAACTTTCAGAAAATAATAATTTAACGTAACGTTTAATAGTTTAACGTACTTTTAATAACACCCAATTTACGGTACATGTTGTTGTTATTCTTGTTTAGGTTATCAGCCGAAAGGCTGGTTTGAACCTCTAGAGGCTTCACTAAGTAAAACGAAGAGTGAGGTGGTTTACTTTTCCTTTTTCACTGAGTGGAAAGCTATGTTTATCAGCACGCCGAGCGCTCTAAAAAGCATCTACTTTTCACCCTGCAAATGATACCTTCACTTCATTCACCACAAGGTGTAGATGTAGAATGAAGTTCCCTACTCTCAGAGAAGTTAACTGTGACTAGTGTCTTTTACAACTCTACCTCTTCTGTTCTTAAATTTATTGGTCATATAATTGGCTTACCATGTGATAAGAAACAGAACTATTTTTTGTAGCCTTGGAACAAACAGATCCAGAGAAAATAATATAACACTCCACCTGCCTATTATTTATTTATTTATTTGCAACAATATAAAGGTTAACAGAAATTATCCATAGCCTTATTGATATAATAAATTTACATGTAGCCGGCCGCATTGGCGTAGTTGGTAACGTGCTCGCCTCTCATCATGCGGTCTTGGGTTCGAATTCCACTCAGGCACGGCATATTTTCATACGTTACAAAAATCATTTTATCCTTCCCAGATACGACCCAACGTCGTTGCTAATGACTACTGTAGTTGATGCGACATTAAATAAACAAGAAAAAATTGTTTAAATGTTTACCACTTGTACAAAATTCCATCGAATACCTATACAAACGCTTTCACGACAAGTCACACGATCACGAGAACCCACTAGTGCGTTTACTTTCCACCTTCCATTTACCTGATAATCCCCCTAGATGCCTTAAAAGACGCTGGAGTAGAGACCTGCTAATCTTATACACAAATTTCATTCTTGGGGAGGCACCAATGGGGGCCCTACCCCTCTCATGCCTATCATGTCATTTAGATTATTATCATAATCATCACATTTACTTGCTGTAAAATTTTACAGTTGTAAATAAAGAATTAAAGGGAAAAAATGTTTACAAAACAACATTGCTTACAACTATTTTATTACACAATATATTATATGCTAATACACGTTTTGTTTTGTTTTTGCTCATAAAATAAAATAATGTTTCAATAAAATTACTTTCTATAATAACAAATAATAGAAATAAATACAAAAACTCCCGCGAAAAAAATAGTTAAGCAAAACTTGATCAAAATTATTATTATTTATTATTAAATTAAGGAAAAGTAAAAGTAAAAAGAAACAGTAGAAGAAAAAAAGACAAAAGTGTGAGTCTGCTCTGTGAATTAATGACATTTATTGGTTGGTGAGCGCCTGATAACATTTTGATGAGAAATTGTTCGTAATTATCAAAAAACGGATCGAGTTCCAGATTAAATTTATTTAAAAAGGATAATGTCCGTATTAAGAAAGTATTACTGTGTTGCACAGTGTTCAATCTAGGCAAATAAAACAGATTAAAAGTCCTGGATCTGACAAAAGGTGCATAAAAAAATGTTTAACAATTTTCCCTAGGTCAACCTTATTATTTAATATTTTATACAAATACTGCATACACATTACATATCGTCTGATTTCAAGGGATTTTATATTAAAAATTCCTCTCATCGTCTCCGTAGAAAACCCTAAAGGGTATGCATACCATATGTGTTGTAATACAGGAGACGCAATAATTTATTTTGAATTTTTTCAAGCTAGTCTATGTTATTAAGATGATGGGGATTACAAACAATTGCAGCATATTCTATCCTGCTTCTAACTAGAGCTTCAAGAGCTACAGAGGCTTCAAGGGCTTATGAGAATTTACGGTACTACATATTTAATGTTAACTAGAAAAATATTGATTTAGGATTTTTAAAAATATTTTCCCCGTTTTTATCGTTAAAAATACTGTAAGATTACGTAGAAGTATCCACAAAATGTAACAAATTATGCTGCGGGGGGGATTATACAGAAAAGATCCCAATACTTTCCTACCCTAATACTCATATAACGCCACAGAAAATTAAAGTACAAATGTGAAAATGATTTAGCCAAGTTCGAAGAACAGGTATTTCATCTATAATAGTAAAGTACAGATGTAGGTTACGAACATGAACTAGGCGACTGGGTGTTAGTATCCTTGAAAGTGCTTTAGTATAGACGCTTTAATAAGTAATTGGATATGTATCAAAATGGCCCATTTCTGTCTAACATGTATCTCATAACTTCACCTGATAATTCCCTTATGTGTCAATTAACTACCACCCGGCCTTTCATTCACCCTTATTCTCTAACATCCCTTCCAAAATACCTTCAAACAACTTGTACTAAACAACTCATTGTTGCTTATACAGTTATCCCTTAGAATTACGCGTTTTGAATTGCACGATTTTAAAGTTACGCGGTCGTCATTTTAGCACCCTTATAACGGGTGTTTTATTAAGGACGCAACCCTGATTATAAGAAGATAGAGGTAATACATCGGTAAATTTCCTGTCCCCCAATCGGTATGTTGGCAAGTGTACTCAAGGCCAACTACCTAAGACAGTTAAAATGTTCCAGTCAAGCATTAGTGTGGTGACAGCAGTAGTTTCGTTATATTGTGTCAGCAATGTTTTTTTTTTCAAGGAAGAATGCGTGTTTATTGTAGAGACTTACATAGCGAGTAAATCTTACAAATGTGTGCATAAGTTTCAGTTGAAATTTTCCCGTTCTGCCGTTCCGAATAAATCGTCAATATTGCGTTTGATAAATAAATTCCGTAGAACTGGGAGTGTACTCGATGAGAAACCACCTCGCCAGCCAACAAAGTTAATCGCGGAAGTTCTCGAAGATTTGAAAAATCGTTTGACTCAATCACCTAAAAAATCGCTGAGAAGATTATCATCGCAAGCTGGGCTAACATTAACTACTGTTTTCAGAGCTACAAAAAAGTTATATTTGCATCATTATCGCGTTGGTGTAACTCATGAACTGAAAGCTACAGACCATCAGAAACGATCACAATATTGTCGGTGGTTTTGGTTGAAGAAAATGGTATTCAATTGTTGGATCATTTTTATTTTAGTGATGAAGCTTGGTTTCATTTAGATGGCTATGTGAATAGTCAGAACTGTAGAATATGGAGTGCAACAAATCCTCATGCTTTCAATGAAAAATCATTACACTCACGTAAAATTGGTGTTTGGTGTGAAATTTGCCGCTGCCGTATAATAGGGCTGTTATTTTTTTGACAGTACTGTAGACAGTGTAGTTTATAGTGATTTAATCCAACAGTTCATTTCATTGTTGAATTTGGACGACCGAAATTGTTGGTTTCATTTGGACGACCGAAATTGTTGGTTTCAACAGGACAACGCTACATGTCATACTGCAAATGAAACGCTAGCAATGCTACGGGAATTTTTGAATCACTGCTTAGTATCGAAAGATTTGTGGCCTCCGAGATCCCCAGATCTTACAACAGCAGACTTTTTCCCATGGGGTTCTTTAAAAGGTGAAGTTCACAAAAACAACCCTCATACAATCGATGAATTAAAAACTAACATTACAAGTGTGATTTCAAGCATTAGTGAACAGAATTTAAGAAAAGTTGCTGCAATGTCATTAAACGAATTCGTATCTGTATTGAAGTAGCAGGAAATCACTTTGAACATCTACTGTAAACATAAAAGGTTAAATTCATTGCAATTTTTTATTCATTTGTAAAATAATAATTTAGATTAATTAATAATTTGTAAAGTACGGAAAATAAAAATATGCCGTAGATTGTGGCTTTTAACATACGGTTGCATTCTTAATAAAACACTCTGTATATACGCCGCTCCGGTTTCAAAGTTACGCAATAAAAGTCGTTATTAAAAATGTAAGTGAAGCAAAAGATATCGAGGCAGTTATTGAAGGTGAAGAACAACCACTTGATAATGAAGATCTCATAGCGATAAAGGCAGAAGTTGATTTCTCACCATATGATCTCTGCAGAACAGGAATTTGTGAAATACAGACAGACAATTCAATACCAGAACCGTCTTGATCTACGCCCATGTCGCCCCCAGCCCTGGATGTGAAAGGTTAACGTGAACCTTCCAAAAATTTATAAAATTTCTGTGAATACATAAAAGAAATGATCCCGAAACTGAGGAAAGTAATAAAGTGACTAGTGGTATTAAAGGAGAGGTTAATTATTACCGAATGGCGCTTGACGAATTTAAGTTCTCCACCAAACAGACAAAAGTGGATGCTTTCTATAAGAAACTGAGACTAGAATAAAGGTATGCTGTGTAAACGTTTTTTTAATTAATGATGCAAAACTGTACTTGTAGGTGTAATTACAAACTTTATTTTTATTATTATTTTGCTTGATCTGTAATATTTTTGTAATTTTAGTTTAAATTACATCATGTTAAATAAAGACAAATCAACGTTTTAAAATCATTTTTATCCTTGCTGCGGAAGGAGTCACCAGATAGTACTACAATGTAATATTTTTATGGGCAAACGTGGTCTTGGTTTACGCGGTTTTGAATTAAACGCTAATTTTTCGGGACGAATTAACCGCGTATATCAAGGAATGTTTGTAATCGTAGACAATAGAACCCCGGTTAACCGAAACCGGATTAACCGAAACGACCTAAATAAATCACTCACACGACTTTCTCTTGCCAATGTAAATAATAAAAACTATAACTTAGGCTATATTTAATCATTAGCAAACAATGTAAAATATAAATCATAACTTAATTATAATCATGAGTGAATGACGCTAACTGAAAATCAACCTCTATAAGCAAAACTAAAATAATTCGGAAATATACAAAATAACAATAAAAATAGAGAAGACAATTTTTATTTTAAGCAATTTATTCTACAGTTTCGATTAGCGTCCATTAGTGGCTTTATGTATTTTGAAGTTCCACAGAGGTTAATTTTCAGTTAGTGTCATTCACTCATAAATGCAACTTTCTTTTGCCTTTTATGAATACATAGGGAAGGAAAAATATTGTTTTCAAAATCATGTTTTCACCGTACACGTTTTCAGGCCCCCTTATCCAAAAAAAAAAACATGTTTTTAGCGATTGGGCTGTGTGTGCATGTATTAACAAAATCTCAAAAATGGAATAACGTACAATGTTGAAACTCTGAACTTAAATTGGGTACTACCAGTGGATTTGTCACGAATATTTTTATCGAAATCAGTCAATTGGGACTAGTAGTTCCATCGAGCGATTTTGCATTTTTCAGATTTTCTCAATACTTTATATTATAATTTTTTAAAACGCCTCATTTACTGCATTTTTGTGATGTGTTCTTTAATATTGCTGCCTTAAATACATTTTAAGGCAAAAGTGTAATAATTACATAAGTAGAAAATAAAAAAACGTACAACTTTTATTTTAAGCATTTCTTCTACATAAATTTAGTTAAATTGTTTAGTTTAGCGTCAATTAGTGATTTTTCGTATTTCCTCTTTAAAATTGGTAAATATATAGTAACTTAATGTTAATTATAGTGGCTTTACTAGGCATTTTACGACTAAATTTATAAAACTAAAGTTTATTATTTTTTTAAATTTTGTTATAAATGAAATTATTAAAAACCACCAGAAACAGCCAAAGAACGAGTAAGAACACTTACCAATTTTGAAGAACTATCGTGGCTTTACCACACCGTTAGCTCTTTACAGTACTTAAATTACAGAGTTATAACATTGATTTCATCAGAGGTGTAAACCTCCTCTGGGTGTCATGACAATTTATAGTAGGAATGATTTTATCTATTTATTTTGTAATTTAAATTTACCACGTCAGTTCTGCCAACCTAATGAGGTCGCCGTTTACGTACTCTGCATATTTATTATCTAATTTAAACTTCTTTTTACATATATATATATACGAGGTGTGGCTATTAAATAACGAGACTGACGTTGTAAAAAGTTTTCTTATTATATTTGATCAGACAGTTTAATTTTCAGAATATATCTTATTATATCTTGTCTGATATGGTTAAATTTCCAAAGATCTGTTTAAATTTTCTTATCGATAGTTTGCCAGGTAATTTTTGAAATATTTTTTAGTAGTTTTTGATGTATGTAAATACAATTTTGTTGTATTTGCTAAGTATTCTTTATTTCAGGTTGTTGGTTAAAGTTGTTATTTTGACGATACTGTCGTAAATTATTCTATTAAGAGTCAAATAAAAATTTGTTTGTTTTCCTTAATGCGCAACAACATTCCTCTTCTTCTGTTTTGTTTGCCTTGTTATATACGAGGTGTGGCTATTAAATAACGAAACTGACGTTGTAAAAAGTTCAATTTTAATTTTATACATAATCACTTATTGTCACCTTCAATATACACTCCTTCTCTATCCCTACAACGCTCCATGCGAATTTTCCATGGTTGGAAACAGTTCTGGAAGTCATCTTCTGTCAGTTCCTTCAGGACACGTGCCGCTTTCTCTTTTACAGGTTCCACAGACTCAAATCTTGTCCC
>JAQMRL010000012.1:14941669-14954169 GCA_035578175.1 Catonia carolina | reverse complement strand
CAGAACAGACTAATAAATTGAGTACGTTTCGTTTAGAATCGGAAGGTAATACAGCTCGAGGCATATGGATTTTGAGTCTATTTCTGAATATACGCTTACTATAAGAATTCAGGTAAGATAAATATTTAAAATATCCGTATTTTTACTGATTTTCATGAAAAAAATCAGAAAATCACTACTTACCGCTAAACTAAGCGTTATGCAATAAAATGTTTGAATTAAAGTTGTAGATTTTTAAACTGTCTACAACTTTTGTTATATACTCTTTTGCCCTTACATGCATATTAACATGAACAGGGGTTAGTTCGGATTAACGGGGTTTCAGTTTTAAGGTGAGACTGTATGATGGTTTTCACTGAAAATTTCAATTTTCGGTTTTTTTGTTTTTTTCAATAGTTCAGACTTATTGCTACAAGAAAAATATTAAATTACGTCAAAAAATTATTTTAATGAAAAAAATTAAGTTTTTAGCAGGCATATCCAGGAAAATGATCATTTCACCAAGAACAAATATTTTTCGTAATTTTATACCAATCGTTTAGAGCAAAGAGAATGTTAGTTTTTTTTAAATATCTGCGTTACTATTTATGATATTCTCAACTGTACAGCTTTCTAACAAACTGTAGATAGGAAATTTACTTAATTGTGTTCAATTTTTTTTTTGATTTGTTCACCGGATCTACACGTTTTCAGACCCCCTGAACCCAAAAAACATGTTTTAAGCGATTAAGTTCTTGACTTTATAGATATTTCACGATACCATACTTTGTGTAAATATTACATGAAACATAAATGATATTGTTCGATATTTACATGGGCTAGATAAAGTCTTGTGAGTGTTTTACACCAGATCTACATAAAAAAAGAACTTTCCCTCCCTATTATTCATAAAAGTCAAAAGAAAGTAAAAATGAAACAATATTTAATATCTAGTAGTTAGAACTAGACAAATTTTATAAGTGAAATATAGTTTATATAATATTTGGCTTGTGGTTGTTATAAGTATTTATTTGGGTAGTTACTTTATTGATTTTTCGCGATACGATATTTTGCGTAAATATTACATGAAACATGAATTATATTGTTCGATATTTACATGGGCTAGATAAAGTCTTGTGAGTGTTTCACACCAGATCTACATAAAAATAATACTTTCCTTCCCTATTATTCATAAAAGTCAAGAGAAAGTAAAAATGAAAAAATATTTAATGTCTAGTAGTTAGAACTAGACAAATTTTATAAGTGAAAAATAGTTTATATAATTTTTGGCTTGTGGTAGTTATGAGTATTTATTCGGGTAGTTACTTTATTGATTTTTCACGATACGATACTTTGTCTGTGTAAATATTACAATAAATATCAATGATACTGTTCAATATTTACATGGGCAAAATAAAGTCTTGTGAGTGTTTCACACCAGATCTACATAAAAACAATACTTTCCCTCCCTATTGTTCATAAAAGTAAAGAGAAAGTAATAACGAAACAATATTTAATATCTAGTAGTTAGAACTAGACAAATTTTATAAGTGAAAAATAGTTTATAAAATTTTTGGCTTGTGGTAGTTACGAGTATTTATTCGAGTAGCTACTTTATTGATTTTTCACGATATGATATTTTGTCTGTGTAAATATTACATGAAACATAAATTATATTGTTCGAAATTTACATTAGCTAGATAAAGTCTTGTGAGTGTTTCACACCAGATCTACATAAAAACAATAGTTTCCTTCTATATTATTCATAAAAGTCAAGAGAAACTAAAAATGAAACAATAATTAATGTCTAGTAGTTAGAACTAGACAAATTTTTATAAGTGAAAAATAGTTTATATAATTTTTGGCTTGTGGTAGTTATGAGTATTTATTCGAGTAGTTATTTTATTGATTTTTCACGATACGATACTTTGTCTGTGTAAATATTACATGAAACATAAATTATATTGTTCGAAATTTACATTAGCTAGATAAAGTCTTGTGAGTGTTTCACACCAGATCTACATAAAAACAATAGTTTCCTTCTATATTATTCATAAAAGTCAAGAGAAACTAAAAATGAAACAATAATTAATGTCTAGTAGTTAGAACTAGACAAATTTTTATAAGTGAAAAATAGTTTATATAATTTTTGGCTTGTGGTAGTTATGAGTATTTATTCGAGTAGTTACTTTATTGATTTTTCACGATACGATACTTTGTCTGTGTAAATATTACATGAAACATAAATTATATTGTTCGAAATTTACATTAGCTAGATAAAGTCTTGTGAGTGTTTCACACCAGATCTACATAAAAACAATAGTTTCCTTCTATATTATTCATAAAAGTCAAGAGAAACTAAAAATGAAACAATAATTAATGTCTAGTAGTTAGAACTAGACAAATTTTTATAAGTGAAAAATAGTTTATATAATTTTTGGCTTGTGGTAGTTACGAGTATTTATTCGAGTAGCTACTTTATTGATTTTTCACGATATGATATTTTGTCTGTGTAAATATTACATGAAACATAAATTATATTGTTCGAAATTTACATTAGCTAGATAAAGTCTTGTGAGTGTTTCACACCAGATCTACATAAAAACAATACTTTCCTTCTATATTATTCATAAAAGTCAAGAGAAACTAAAAATGAAACAATAATTAATGTCTAGTAGTTAGAACTAGACAAATTTTTATAAGTGAAAAATAGTTTATATAATTTTTGGCTTGTGGTAGTTACGAGTATTTATTCGAGTAGCTACTTTATTGATTTTTCACGATATGATACTTTGTCTGTGTAAATATTACATGAAACATAAATTATATTGTTCGAAATTTACATTAGCTAGATAAAGTCTTGTGAGTGTTTCACACCAGATCTACATAAAAACAATACTTTCCTTCTATATTATTCATAAAAGTCAAGAGAAACTAAAAATGAAACAATAATTAATGTCTAGTAGTTAGAACTAGACAAATTTTTATAAGTGAAAAATAGTTTATATAATTTTTGGCTTGTGGTAGTTACGAGTATTTATTCGAGTAGCTACTTTATTGATTTTTCACGATATGATATTTTGTCTGTGTAAATATTACATGAAACATAAATTATATTGTTCGATATCTACATGGGCTAGATAAAGTCTTGTGAGTGTTTCACACCAGATCTACATAAAAACAATACTTTCCTTCTATATCTATAATATAAAAGGACAACCATGTCCAGGGTGATTCATTTATAGATCAACGCACAGCCGAAACTACTGACGCTACAGACTTAAAATTTGGATGTTAGCTTTGTTATGTTGTGTAAGCGCGCACTAAGAAAGGATTTTTCAAAATTTTGATTTTAAAGGGCAGAAATAGCAAAAATTCCCCCCCACTGATGCGAGGATGAAGAAACAACGCGAAGCGCTACGCTTACTGCTGGTTCTCCAACCCACATTTACCCCCTCCATAGGCATATTCCATAGCATCCAGTATTACAACGTAAACAGCAGATCAATTACAAAACTATAGCTATTTTCCCAGAAGTTGAATTGACTTCAACAACGATTTTAATCTATGTTTTACTTTTGTCACTCCGGATGTTGTACTGTACATAGTGTTTAATCTTTTAACCTAACACTGGATTTACATTTTAGACAGAATTAATTCCAGAATTGTTGTAATTAGCATAATAAGTGTTATGTTTTTTTATGCTTTATAGTATTATTACTTATTATGCAAGATACGAATGTTATTGCTTAAGTCACACAAAGTATTTGACTGACATTGTAAAAATGATTTTTGCAACCAAACAATTAAAATTTAATTTAAAAAAAAATTGTCTCAACCAATTCAGTAAAATGCATAGGATAAAGTTATTTTCTTAAATCTAACTTAAGTTTAAATAAAACAACAGTTATTTATGTAAATTCAGGAAATATGCTAATCTCTCTCTTTTTCATTTTTTCACCATAAGGGTCGATTAACACACATCCGTCACGTCACGTCTCAGTTCTGTCATTCCGAGAAGTATCAGTCACAGAAAAATATTCTTTCTTGAAAAATTAATGACATTGTCTACACTGAGCACCGGCACCGTCCCGAATCCGGTGCGTCAGTCTTGTCGCCGTCACCGAACCGTCAAAACGATATTTTTTTCTCGACGATATTTTATTTTTTACGGACGTGTTTGTCTCTGTAAAATGACTGAATGGAGTTTGACGGAAGGAAAACTGACGTACATGTGTGAATACTGTCATCATTTTTGACTTCGAGCGGCCGTACCGGTTCCGTTTCGGAATGGTGACGCGATTGATGTGTGTGAATTGTTCTTTATACGTAATTCCAAAAAAATTATATTTGTGACTTAGCAAATAGGTTATTAGCAGATTATAAATCAGTTATTAGCAAATTAAAATACAGAATCATAGCCTTAAAATTGCATGGGCGAAGCCACGACGGGGCGCTATCTATTATATAAAAAGAGATGTCCTGATTTATAGATCATTTTAAGTTTTCTAAACTGTTGTTGAGAAAGGATTTTGCAAAATTTTTATTTTAAATGGTAGAATTCGCAAAAATACCTTCCCATAGAAATACAGAGAGTATACTTAAACAGCTGATTCTTTGTTTACGTTTGCGTGGGCGAAGCCACGCGAAATCAACGTGCGAATCAACGCACAGCCGAAACTACTGACGCTAGAGACTTGAAATTTGGAAGTTTGCTTTTTTATGTTGTGTAAGCGCGCACTAAGAAAGGATTTTGCAAAATTTTGATTTTAAAGGGAAGAAATTGCAAAAATTCCCCCCACTGATGCGAGGATGCGGGTCAGCGCGAAGCGCTACGCTTATGTTCTGGTTTTTCTCCGACACACATTTACCCCCTCCATAGGCATATTCCGTTGCATCCAGTATTACATTCTTATCGTACGTTTTTATTTTTTTTACCATAAGGGTCGATTTACACACATCCGTCCACGTCACGTCTCAGTTCCGTAATTCCGAGAAGATAAGTGTCAGTCACAGAAAAATATTCTTTCTTGAAAAATTAATGACATTTCTACACTGAGCACCAGCACCGTCCCAAAACCGGCGCGTCAGTATTGTCGCCGTCACCGAACCGTCAAAACGATATTTTTTCTCGACGATATTTTGTTTTTTACGGACGTATTTGTCTCTATGTAAAATGACTGAATGGAGTTTGACGAAAGGAAAACTGACGTACATGTGTGAATACTGTCATCATTTTTGACTTCGAGTGGCCGTACCGGTTCCGTTTCGGAACGGTGACGGTGACGTGTGAATCGTTCTTTATACGTAATCCAAAAAAAATTATATTTGTGACTTAAGTTATTAGCGAATTAAAATATAGAATCATAGCCTTAAAATTGCATGGGCGAAGCCACGACGGGGAGCTATCTATTATATAAAAGAGATATCCTGATTTATAGACCAACTTAAGTTTTCTAAACTGTCGCTAAGGAAGGATTTCGAAAATTTTTTATTTTAAATGGTAGAATTCGCAAAACACTCCCATAAGAAATACAGAGAGTATACTTAAACAGCTGATTCTTCGTTTACGTTTGCGTGGGCAAAGCCACGCGGGACCCGCTAGTTATTCATAAAAGTCAAGAGAAACTAAAAATGAAACAATATTAATGTCTAGTAGTTAGAACTAGACAAATTTTTATAAGTGAAAAATAGTTTATATAATTTTTGGCTTGTGGTAGTTACGAGTATTTATTCGAGTAGTTACTTTATTGATTTTTCACGATATGATATTTTGTCTATGTTAATATTACATGAAACATAAATTATATTGTTCGAAATTTACATTAGCTAGATAAAGTCTTGTGAGTGTTTCACACCAGATCTACATAAAAACAATACTTTCCTTCTATATTATTCATAAAAGTCAAGAGAAACTAAAAATGAAACAATATTTAATGTCTAGTAGTTAGAACTAGACAAATTTTAAAAGTGAAAAATAGTTTATATAATTTTTGGCTTGTGGTAGTTATGAGTATTGATTCGGGTAGTTACTTTATAGATTTTTCACGATACGATACTTTGTGTAAATATTACATGAAACATAAATGATATTGTTCGATATTTACATGGGCTAGATAAAGTCTTGTGAGTGTTTCACACCAGATCTACATAAAAACAATACTTTCCTTCCCTATTATTCATAAAAGTCAAGAGAAAGTAAAAATGAAAAAATATTTAATGTCTAGTAGTTAGAACTAGACAAATTTTATAAGTGAATAATAGTTTATATAATTTTTGGCTTGTGGTAGTTATGAGTATTTATTCGGGTAGTTACTTTATAGATTTTTCACGATACGATACTTCGCGTAAATATTACATGAAACATATTATATTGTTCGATATTTACATGGGGTACATAAAGTCTTGTGAGTGTTTCACACCCATTTTACATTACATTGTGTAAAAATTAAACAATATGTAATATCTAGTACCTAGCTACAGGCAATTTTTAAAAGAGAAAAATATTTTACATAATTTATTTTGGCTAGTGGTAGTTCTACTAGGGTACTTATATTGTTTTTTCACGATAACGTACTTCATCTTAGTAAATTTCTACATTTTGAATATATACGCGTAAATATTTCACGAGAAATATCAAAATTTATTTAGAAAATATAAAAATAAATGATTTTTTTAGGCCGGTAAATAAAACCTTATGTTATAAAAACGATGGTTTTAAATTTGTTTTCCCTAACAATAATATCCAGTTGAGTATGACATGTTTGTAGGTGCGCATATAAAAGTCCCCCTCTTTTTACTTTCTCTTGCCTATATGAATATATAGGAAGGAAAGTAGCCTATTGTTTTCATGTCGATTTTTCGAAATCGAGTTTTCACCGGATCTATACTTTTTCAGACCCCCTGAACCCAAAAAACATGTTTTTAGCGATTGGTCTGTGTGTGTGTCTGTCTTTCTGTGTGTGTGTGTGTGTGTGTGTGTGTGTGTGTGTGTGTGCGTGTGTGAACAGAATATCTCAAGAACGAAACATCGTACGAACTTGAAACTTGAAACTTAAGTTACATACCACTACCGGACCCGACACGAAAATTTTCATCAAAATCGGTCAACCGGAAGTAGTAGTTTATTCGTGTAATTTTTCACTTTTTGCGATTTTCTCAAAAACTGGGCCTACGATTTTATTTAAAATCGCCTTATTTACTCAATTTTTTATTCTCTACAAGATAGGGTAGGCGTCATGTTTGCTGAAATTCTGGGTGAGGCTGTTTTCACGTAAAAACAAAGTTTTTTTAAGATTACGGCTTTAATATGCAATTTAGCGAAAAAAATTATATAATAAAAGTTGTAGAGAATTTAAAAACCTACAACTTTTATTTCAAACATTTTTTGGTATAACGCTTAGTTTAGCAGTAATTAGCAATGTTCTGTTTTTTTCTCACGAAACGTGAAAAAATCGATTTTTTTAAGATTTCGGCCTTAGTATGCATTTTATAATAAAAGTGTATATAATGAAATTTATAGAAAGTTAAAAGATCTGCAACTTTTCTTTAAATCATTTTTCTCTACAGAGCCTAGTTTAGCGTGAAAGAGTGATTTTCTGTATTTTGAAGCCAAACTGAGGTTGATTTTCATTTTGCGTCTTTCACTCATGATTAAAATTAGGTTATGTTTATTAAGGTTAGTTTTTTTGTTTATGTCTAATGTTTTATTACTAATATTAGGTTTATTGTTAATTATTTATATTGGCAAGAGAAAGCTGTGTGAGTGTTTCACACCAGGTTTTTCTATATTTTGTGTTTTAAACCAATCAGCTTCGACTGACTGAACAATCTATTCAAATTGTATCACTTCTTAAGTGAGACAGTTTAATATGTTGTGGTAGTAAGTGCGTTTTCATTTTGCAAGCCAGTTTTCGGTTTATAATTTATCACTACCTTTTTTGTTTCATTAAAGTATTCGGGTAAGTATTTTGAACAGAAACCATTGCTTTCTTCTTATATCAATATTATTAGATTGAAAAAAGGTTAGTTTTAGTATTTTTGTTAATAAAAACGGGGGGTTTTCTGCGGAAGAACTTTAGTAAAACATGATTGTACGTTTGCGTTAAAAGTCCTTTACCCTTTTTACTTTCTCTTGCCTATATGAATATATAGGAAGGAAAGTATTGTTTTCATGTCGATTTTTCGAAATCGAGTTTTCACCGGATCTATACGTTTTCAGACCCCCTGAAAGCAAAAAATATGTTTTTAGCGATTGGTCCGCGTGTGTGTCTGTGTGTCTGTGTGTGTGTATACAAAATATCTCAAGAACGGAACATTGTACGAACTTGAAACTTAAAACTTAAGTTACATACCGCTACCGGACCCGACACGAACATTTTCATCAAAATCGGTCAACCGTAAGTAGTAGTTTATTCGTATAATTTTTCACTTTTTTGTGATTTTCTCAAAAACTGGTCCTACGATTTTTTTAAAAATCGCCTCATTTGCTCAATTTTTTATTCTCTAAAAGATAAGGTAGGCGCCAGGTTTGCTGAAATTCTTGGTGAGGGTGTTTTTACGTAAAAAAAGTGTTTTTTTAAGATTACGGCTTTAATATTAATTTTAGAGCAAAAATGTATATAATAAAAGTTGTAGATAATTTGAAAACCTACAACTTTATCTTAAGCATTATTTTTGTATAGCGCTGAGTTTAGCGGTAATTAGCGATTTTCTGTTTTTTCTCACAAAAACGTGTGAATAATCGATTTTTGTAAGATTTCGGCCTTAGTATGCACTTTACGACAAAAGTGTACATAATAAAATTTATAGAAAATTAAGAGGTCTACAACTTTAATTTGAGAATTTTTCTCTACAGAGCCTTGTTTAGCGTGAAAGTGTGATTTTCCGTTTTTTTAACCCAAACTGAGTACGATTTTCATTTTGCGTCATTCACTCATGATTAAAATAAGGTTATGTTTTTGAGGTTAGTTTTTGTTTATTTCTAATATTTTATTAATAATGTTAGGTTTATTATTAATTATTTGCATTGGCAAGAGAAAGTTGTGTGAGTGTTTCACACCAGATTTTTAATATTTTGTGACACGTACAGTCAGTGTAGTGCGTGCTTTTAATCCAATCAGCATTAATGACTGACTTTACAATTTACCAAATCGTATTTCTTTTTTTAGATATTTTTTTAATATAATGCAAGAATAGGTTAGTTTTATTTGTTCAAACAGAACACAACGTTCGGTTTTTTACCACTACCGTTTTGTTTTATTTTAAGTGTTCGGGTGTGTATTCAACTGGAATTATTGTATTATTTTTTTTAATGATATAACGTCATTAAAAGAAGGTTAGTTTTATCTTATTAAAAATCTGGTGCGAAACACTCACACAACTTTCTCTTGCCAATGCAAATAATTAATAATAAACCTAACTTTAGTAATAAATTATTAGAAATAAACAAAACACTAACCTCAAAAACATAACCTTATTTTAATCATGAGTGAATGACGCAAAATGAAAATCGTACTCAGTTTGGCTTAAAAAAACGGAAAATCACACTTTCACGCTAAACTAACCTCTGTAGAGAAAAATTCTCTTAATAAAAGTTGTAGACATTTTAATTTCCTATAAATTTTATTATATTTATACACTTTTGTCATAAAATGCGTACTAAAGCCGAAATCTTAAAATAATAGATTTTTCACACGTTTTCGTGAGAAAAAACAGAAAATCGCTAATTACCGCTAAACTAAGCGTTATAAAAAAAATGTTTGAAATAAAAGTTGTAGAATTTTACATTCTCTACAACTTGTATTATATAACGTTTTGCGCTAAAATGCATATGAAAGCCGCAATCTTAAAAAGAATATGTTTTTACGTAAAAACAGCCTCACGCAGAATTTCAGCAAACATGGCGCCTACCCTATCTTGTAGAGAATAAAAAATTGAGTAAACCAGGCGATTTCTAAAAAAATCGTAGGACCAGTTTTTGAGAAAATCACAAAAAGTGAAAAATTATACGAATACTACTTCCGGTTGACCGATTTTGATGAAAATGTTCGTGTCGGGTCAGGTAGTGGTATGTAACTTAAGTTTCAAGTTCGTACGATGTTACGTTCTTGAGATATTTTGTATACACACACACACACACACACACAGACCAATCGCTAAAAACATGTTTTTTGGGTTCAGGGGGTCTGAAAACGTATAGATCCGGTGAAAACTCGATTTTGAAAAATCGACATGAAAACAATACTTCCCTTCCTATATATTCATATAGGCAAGAGAAAGTAAAAAATCTGGTGTGAAACACTCACACAACTTTCTCTTGCCAATGCAAATAATTAATTCATTCTCCTACTACTATAACAACGCACTGCATTCCACAACAACTACACGCAGCTGCGACTCGAGCTCTATAGGTTTAATAAACGAACTTAAGAGTCGGACGAAATCGAAGACACGTTTATTAATCACCCTGAATTTAAGCATACGGTACGCAAATAATATTTAAATATAAACAATTTATTGAATATAGAATTGCAACGTTTTAGTTATGGGTGAGTCGAATAAAATAAAATAAACTTTATACGTTGTAGTTAAGACTATCATAATACACACATACACACACACAGACACATACACACACAATAGTAAATAAGTAACCGGTGGTTTGGTAGGCCTGATTGAAAACAATGCGTAACAATAGTAAAGTTAGTGATTGCAATGATAATAAGTTTGTACTGGCTCTAGAATAGAACAATAGAGTATTTAAGTTAAGTTAAGAGTGTATTTTAAAATTTAAGCACTTTTATTATGATTAGGCTATGAGTAGCTCGCCTCTTTTTGCTTCTATCATTCCCAATTATACCCAGTTAACCATAATAAAATAACACACGGTGCACTAAAACTATTTCTTTGTTTACAACACAAATTCACTCCATTAGAAATACATGTTGTTGTTCAGATCAACAGCCGAAAGGCTCATTTCAACCTTAAGGGGCTTTACTAATTAAAAAAAAAAAAAAAAAAAAAAAAAAAAAAACTGGTGTGACACACTCACAAGACTTTCTCTTGCCAATGCAAATAATTTACAATAAACCTAACATTAGTAACAAAACATTAGAAATAAACAACAAAACTAACCTCAATAAACATAACCTTATTTTAATCATCAGTGAAAGAAGCAAAATGAAAATCGACCTCAGTTTGGCTTAAAAATACGGAAAATCGCTCTTTCACACTAAACTAGGCTCTGTAAAGAAAAATGCTTTAAAGAAAAGTTGTAGATTTTTTAATTTCCTATAAATTTGATTATATACACTTCTGTCGTAAAATGCATTCTAAGGCCGAAATCTTAAAAAATAGATTTTTTACACGTTTTCGTGAGAAAATAAACAGAAAATTGCTAATCACGGGTGTTCCAGTCAAGCATTAGTGTGGTGACAGCAGTCATTTCATTATATTGTGTCAGCAATGGTTTTTTCCAAGCAAGAACCGGGTGTTTTATTAAGGACGCAACCCTGATTATAAGAAGATAGAAGTAGGCAATAGAAGTAGAGAAAGTAATACATTGGTAAATTTTCTGTCCCTCAATCGGTATGTTGGCAACAGTGTACTCAAGGCCAACTACCTAAGACAGTTAAAATGTTCCAGTCAAGCATTAGTGTGGTGACAGCAGTCGTTTCGTTATATTGTGTCACCAATGGTTTTCTCCAAGGAAGAACCGGGTGTTTATTGTAGAGACTTACATAGCAAGTAAATCTTACAAATGTGTGCAAGATAAGTTTCAGTTGAAATTTACCCGATTTTTGTAAGTAAAATAGTTTTGTAAGTAAAATTTCAGTTGAAATTTTGTTAAGATTTGCTCGCTTTGTCTCTACAATAAACACGCGTTCTCCCTTGGAAAAAACCATTGGTGACACAATATAACGAAACGACTGCTTTCACCACACTAATGCTTGACTGGAACATTTTAACTGTGTTAGGTAGTTGGCCTTGAGTACATACCGATTGGGGGAGAGACAATTTACCCATGTATTACTTCTATCTTCTTATAAACAGGGTTGCGTCCTTATGAAACACCCGTTATAAGGAAAAATCTTCGCAAATCATCAAATAAATTTAAAAGACATATTTACAATACAAATTTATATTTTAATTGAAAGTTTAAAAAATTATCAAATAAAAAGTAATTAATATAAATGAATGCAGAGTTTATTTGGTGTACTGTTGACCGGGGCAGTTGAAGAGAACGGTTGTGTTTGTGTGCGGTTTCATTTATGAAAATGTATTAAATAAATATAATAATCTTATTATTATTACACAGATATACCTGTAGCAGCCAGTTTTGAGGTTTCATTATTGTAAAACATGACATTTATTCTAGTATAAAACGTAACGTGCTCGCCTCTCATCGTGCGTCCTGGGTTCGAATCCCACTCAGGCACAGCATATTTTCATACGTTACAAAAAAATCATTTCATCCTCCATTGTACAATAGTTACACCCCAACGTCGTCGCTAATGACC
>JAQMRL010000012.1:14889169-14936669 GCA_035578175.1 Catonia carolina | reverse complement strand
CCCGAAAAATAGCAGTCCACGGGCAAAACTACAAAAAAAAGTCAGTTTTCAAAGTGTTAATATAATAATTATATGTTTTCTAATTACAGATCAAACACTAATGAAAAATCTCCTGTATTTGAGTTATTTGCTGGTAGAACAGAACAGACTAATAAATTGAGTACGTTTCGTTTAGAATCGGAAGGTAATACAGCTCGAGGCATATGGATTTTGAGTCTATTTCTGAATATACGCTTACTATAAGAATTCAGGTAAGATAAATATTTAAAATATCCGTATTTTTACTGATTTTCATGAAAAAAATCAGAAAATCACTACTTACCGCTAAACTAAGCGTTATGCAATAAAATGTTTGAATTAAAGTTGTAGATTTTTAAACTGTCTACAACTTTTGTTATATACTCTTTTGCCCTTACATGCATATTAACATGAACAGGGGTTAGTTCGGATTAACGGGGTTTCAGTTTTAAGGTGAGACTGTATGATGGTTTTCACTGAAAATTTCAATTTCCGGTTTTTTTGTTTTTTTTCAATAGTTCAGACTTATTGCTACAAAAAAAATATTAAATTACGTCAAAAAATTATTTTAATGAAAAAAATTAAGTTTTTAGCAGGCATATCCAGGAAAATGATCATTTCACCAAGAACAAATATTTTTCGTAATTTTATACCAATCGTTTAGAGCAAAGGGAATGTTAGTTTTTTTTAAATATCTGCGTTACTATTTATGATATTCTCAACTGTACAGCTTTCTAACAAACTGTAGATAGGAAATTTACTTAATTGTGTTCAATTTTTTTTTGATTTGTTCACCGGATCTACACGTTTTCAGACCCCCTGAACCCAAAAAACATGTTTTAAGCGATTAGCCTCTTGACTTTATAGATTTTTTACGATACAATACTTTGTGTAAATATTACATGAAACATAAATGATATTGTTCGATATTTACATGGGCTAGATAAAGTCTTGTGAGTGTTTTACACCAGATCTACATAAAAAAAGAACTTTCCCTCCCTATTATTCATAAAAGTCAATAGAAAGTAAAAATGAAACAATATTTAATGTCTAGTAGTTAGAACTAGACAAATTTTATAAGTGAAAAATAGTTTATATAATTTTTGGCTTGTGGTAGTTATGAGTATTTATTCGGGTAGTTACTTTATTGATTTTTCACGATACGATACTTTGTCTGTGTAAATATTACAATAAATATCAATGATACTGTTCAATATTTACATGGGCAAAATAATGTCTTGTGAGTGTTTCACACCAGATCTACATAAAAACAATACTTTCCTTCTATATTATTCATAAAAGTCAAGAGAAACTAAAAATGAAACAATAATTAATGTCTAGTAGTTAGAACTAGACAAATTTTTATAAGTGAAAAATAGTTTATATAATTTTTGGCTTGTGGTAGTTATGAGTATTTATTCGGGTAGTTACTTTATTGATTTTTCACGATACGATACTTTGTCTGTGTAAATATTACATGAAACATAAATTATATTGTTCGATATTTACATGGGCTAGATAAAGTCTTGTGAGTGTTTCACACCAGATCTACATAAAAACAATACTTTCCTTCTATATTATTCATAAAAGTCAAGAGAAACTAAAAATGAAACAATATTTAATGTCTAGTAGTTAGAACTAGACAAATTTTTATAAGTGAAAAATAGTTTATATAATTTTTGGCTTGTGGTAGTTACGAGTATTTATTCGAGTAGTTACTTTATTGATTTTTCACGATATGATATTTTGTCTATGTTAATATTACATGAATCATAAATTATATTGTTCGATATTTACATGGGCTAGATAAAGTCTTGTGAGTGTTTCACACCAGATCTACATAAAAACAATACTTTCCTTCTATATTATTCATAAAAGTCAAGAGAAACTAAAAATGAAACAATAATTAATGTCTAGTAGTTAGAACTAGACAAATTTTTAGAAGTGAAAAATAGTTTATATAATTTTTGGCTTGTGGTAGTTACGAGTATTTATTCGAGTAGTTACTTTATTGATTTTTCACGATATGATATTTTGTCTATGTTAATATTACATGAAACATAAATTATATTGTTCGATATTTATATGGGCTTGATAAAGTCTTGTGAGTGTTTCACACCAGACCTACATAAAAACAATACTTCCTTCAATATTATTCATAAAAGTCAAGAGAAACTAAAAATGAAACAATATTTAATGTCTAGTAGTTAGAACTAGACAAATTTTTATAAGTGAAAAATAGTTTATATAATTTTTGGCTTGTGGTAGTTACGAGTATTTATTCGAGTAGTTACTTTATTGATTTTTCACGATATGATATTTTGTCTATGTTAATATTACATGAAACATAAATTATATTGTTCGATATTTATATGGGCTAGATAAAGTCTTGTGAGTGTTTCACACCAGATCTACATAAAAACAATACTTTCCTTCTATATTATTCATAAAAGTCAAGAGAAACTAAAAATGAAACAATATTTAATGTCAAGAACTAGACAAATTTTTATAAGTGAAAAATAGTTTATATAATTTTTGGCTTGTGGTAGTTACGAGTATTTATTCGAGTAGTTACTTTATTGATTTTTCACGATATGATATTTTGTCTGTGTAAATATTACATGAAACATAAATTATATTGTTCGAAATTTACATTAGCTAGATAAAGTCTTGTGAGTGTTTCACACCAGATCTACATAAAAACAATACTTTCCTTCTATATTATTCATAAAAGTCAAGAGAAACTAAAAATGAAACAATAATTAATGTCTAGTTGTTAGAACTAGACAAATTTTTATAAGTGAAAAATAGTTTATATAATTTTTGGCTTGTGGTAGTTACGAGTATTTATTCGAGTAGTTACTTTATTGATTTTTCACGATATGATATTTTGTCTATGTTAATATTACATGAATCATAAATTATATTGTTCGATATTTACATGGGCTAGATAAAGTCTTGTGAGTGTTTCACACCAGATCTACATAAAAACAATACTTTCCTTCTATATTATTCATAAAGTCAAGAGAAACTAAAAATGAAACAATAATTAATGTCTAGTAGTTAGAACTAGACAAATTTTTATAAGTGAAAAATAGTTTATGTAATTTTTGGCTTGTGGTAGTTACGAGTATTTATTCGAGTAGTTACTTTATTGATTTTTCACGATATGATATTTTGTCTATGTTAATATTACATGAAACATAAATTATATTGTTCGATATTTACATGGGCTAGATAAAGTCTTGTGAGTGTTTCACACCAGATCTACATAAAAACAATACTTTCCTTCTATATTATTCATAAAAGTCAAGAGAAACTAAAAATGAAACAATATTTAATGTCTAGTAGTTAGAACTAGACAAATTTGAAAAGTGAAAAATAGTTTATATAATTTTTGGCTTGTGGTAGTTATGAGTATTGATTCGGGTAGTTACTTTATAGATTTTTCACGATACGATACTTCGCGTAAATATTACATGAAACATATTATATTGTTCGATATTTACATGGGGTAGATAAAGTCTTGTGAGTGTTTCACACCCATTTTACATTACATTGTGAAAAAATTAAACAATATGTAATATCTAGTACCTAGCTACAGGCAATTATTAAAAGAGAAAAATATTTTACATAATTTATTTTGGCTAGTGGTAGTTCTACTAGGGTACTTATATTGTTTTTTCACGATAACGTACTTCATCTTAGTAAATTTCTACATTATGAATATATAAGCATAATAATTTCACGAGAAATATCAAAATTTATTAAGAAAATAAAAAAATAAATGATTTTTTTAGGCCGGTAAATAAAACCTTATGTTATAAAAACGATGGTTTTAAATTTGTTTTCCCTAACAATAATATCCAGTTGAGTATGACATGTTTGTAGGTGCGCATATAAAAGTCCCCCTCTTTTTACTTTCTCTTGCCTATATGAATATATAGGAAGGAAAGTAGCCTATTGTTTTCATGTCGATTTTTCGAAATCGAGTTTTCACCGGATCTATACGTTTTCAGACCCCCTGAACCCAAAAAACATGTTTTTAGCGATTGGTCTGTGTGTGTGTGTGTGTGTGTGTGTACGCGCGTGTGTGTGTGTGTATGGTTGTGTGTGTGTATGTGTGTGTGAAACATGAAACTTGAAACTTAAGTTACATACCACTACCGGACCCGACACGAAAATTTTCATCAAAATCGGTCAACCGGAAGTAGTAGTTTATTCGTGTAATTTTTCACTTTTTTGCGATTTTCTCAAAAACTGGGCCTACGATTTTATTTAAAATCGCCTTATTTACTCAATTTTTTATTCTCTACAAGATAGGGTAGGCGTCATGTTTGCTGAAATTCTGGGTGAGGCTGTTTTCACGTAAAAACAAAGTTTTTTTAAGATTACGGCTTTATAATGCAATTTAGCGAAAAAAATTATATAATAAAAGTTGTAGAGAATTTAAAAACCTACAACTTTTATTTCAAACATTTTTTGGTGTAACGCTTAGTTTAGCAGTAATTAGCAATGTTCTGTTTTTTTCTCACGAAAACGTGAAAAAATCGATTTTTTTAAGATTTCGGCCTTAGTATGCATTTTATAATAAAAGTGTATATAATGAAATTTATAGAAAAAGATCTGCAACTTTTCTTTAAATCATTTTTCTCTACAGAGCCTAGTTTAGCGTGAAATTGTGATTTTCTGTATTTTGAAGCCAAACTGAGGTTGATTTTCATTTTGCGTCTTTCACTCATGATTAAAATTAGGTTATGTTTATTAAGGTTAGTTTTTTTGTTTATGTCTAATGTTTTATTACTAATATTAGGTATATTGTTAATTATTTATATTGGCAAGAGAAAGTTGTGTGAGTGTTTCACACCAGGTTTTTCTATATTTTGTGTGTTTTAAACCAATCAGCTTCGACTGACTGAACAATCTATTCAAATTGTATCACTTCTTAAGTGAGACAGTTTAATATGTTGTGGTAGTAAGTGCGTTTTCATTTTGCAAGCCAGTTTTCGGTTTATAATTTATCACTACCTTTTTTGTTTCATTAAAATATTCGGGTAAGTATTTTGAACAGAAACCATTGCTTTCTTCTTATATCAATATTATTAGATTGAAAAAAGGTTAGTTTTAGTATTTGTGTTAATAAAAACGGGGGGTTTTCTGCGGAAGAACTTTAGTAAAACATGATTGTACGTTCGCGTTAAAAGTCCTTTACCCTTTTTACTTTCTCTTGCCTATATGAATATATAGGAAGGAAAGTATTGTTTTCATGTCGATTTTTCGAAATCGAGTTTTCACCGGATCTATACGTTTTCAGACCCCCTGAAAGCAAAAAATATGTTTTTAGCGATTGGTCTGCGTGTGTGTCTGTGTGTCTGTGTGTGTGTATACAAAATATCTCAAGAACGGAACATTGTACGAACTTGAAACTTAAAACTTAAGTTACATACCGCTACCGGACCCGACACGAACATTTTCATCAAAATCGGTCAACCGTAAGTAGTAGTTTATTCGTATAATTTTTCACTTTTTTGTGATTTTCTCAAAAACTGATCCTACGATTTTTTTAAAAATCGCCTCATTTGCTCAATTTTTTATTCTCTAAAAGATAAGGTAGGCGCCAGGTTTGCTGAAATTCTTGGTTAGGGTGTTTTTACGTAAAAAAGTGTTTTTTTAAGATTACGGCTTTAATATTAATTTTAGAGCAAAAATGTATATAATAAAAGTTGTAGATAATTTGAAAACCTACAACTTTATTTTAAGCATTATTTTTGTATAGCGCTGAGTTTAGCGGTAATTAGCGATTTTCTGTTTTTTCTCACAAAAACGTGTGAATAATCGATTTTTGTAAGATTTCGGCCTTAGTATGCACTTTACGACAAAAGTGTACATAATAAAATTTGTAGAAAATTAAGAGGTCTACAACTTTAATTTGAGAATTTTTCTCTACAGAGCCTTGTTTAGCGTGAAAGTGTGATTTTCCGTTTTTTAACCCAAACTGAGTACGATTTTCATTTTGCGTCATTCATTAATGATTAAAATAAGGTTATGTTTTTGAGGTTAGTTTTTGTTTATTTCTAATATTTTATTAATAATGTTAGGTTTATTATTAATTATTTGCATTGGCAAGAGAAAGTTGTGTGAGTGTTTCACACCAGATTTTTAATATTTTGTGACAGATACAGTCAGTGTAGTGCGTGCTTTTAATCCAATCAGCATTAATGACTGACTTTACAATTTACCAAATCGTATTTCTTTTTTTAGATATTTTTTTAATATAATGCAAGAATAGGTTAGTTTTATTTGTTCAAACAGAACACAACGTTCGGTTTTTTACCACTACCGTTTTGTTTTATTTTAAGTGTTCGGGTGTGTATTCAACTGGAATTATTGTATTTTTTTTTTAATGATATAACGTCATTAAAAGAAGGTTAGTTTTATCTTATTAAAAATCTGGTGCGAAACACTCACACAACTTTCTCTTGCCAATGCAAATAATTAATAATAAACCTAACTTTAGTAATAAATTATTAGAAATAAACAAAACACTAACCTCAAAAACATAACCTTATTTTAATCATGAGTGAATGACGCAAAATGAAAATCGTACTCAGTTTGGCTTAAAAAAACGGAAAATCACACTTTCACGCTAAACTAACCTCTGTAGAGAAAAACTCTCTTAATAAAAGTTGTAGACATTTTAATTTCCTATAAATTTTATTATATTTATACACTTTTGTCATAAAATGCGTACTAAAGCCGAAATCTTAAAATAATAGATTTTTCACACGTTTTCGTGAGAAAAAACAGAAAATCGCTAATTACCGCTAAACTATACGTTATAAAAAAAATGTTTGAAATAAAAGTTGTAGAATTTTACATTCTCTACAACTTGTATTATATAACGTTTTGCGCTAAAATGCATATGAAAGCCGCAATCTTAAAAAGAATATGTTTTTACGTAAAAACAGCCTCACGCAGAATTTCAGCAAACATGGCGCCTACCCTATCTTGTAGAGAATAAAAAATTGAGTAAACCAGGCGATTTCTAAAAAAATCGTAGGACCAGTTTTTGAGAAAATCACAAAAAGTGAAAAATTATACGAATACTACTTCCGGTTGACCGATTTTGATGAAAATGTTCGTGTCGGGTCAGGTAGTGGTATGTAACTTAAGTTTCAAGTTCATACGATGTTCCGTTCTTGAGATATTTTGTATACACACACACACACACACACAGACCAATCGCTAAAAACATGTTTTTTGGGTTCAGGGGGTCTGAAAACGTATAGATCCGGTGAAAACTCGATTTTGAAAAATCGACATGAAAACAATACTTCCCTTCCTATATATTCATATAGGCAAGAGAAAGTAAAAAATCTGGTGTGAAACACTCACACAACTTTCTCTTGCCAATGCAAATAATTAATTCATTCTCCTACTACTATAACAACGCACTGCATTCCACAACAACTACACGCAGCTGCGACTCGAGCTCTATAGGTTTAATAAACGAACTTAAGAGTCGGACGAAATCGAAGACACGTTTATTAATCACCCTGTATTTAAGCATACGGTACGCAAATAATATTTAAATATAAACAATTTATTGAATATAGAATTGCAACGTTTTAGTTATGGGTGAGTCGAATAAAATAAAATAAACTTTATACGTTGTAGTTAAGACTATCATAATACACACATACACACACACAGACACATACACACACAATAGTAAATAAGTAACCGGTGGTTTGGTAGGCCTGATTGAAAACAATGCGTAACAATAGTAAAGTTAGTGATTGCAATGATAATAAGTTTGTACTGGCTCTAGAATAGAACAATAGAGTATTTAAGTTAAGTTAAGAGTGTATTTTAAAATTTAAGCACTTTTATTATGATTAGGCTATGAGTAGCTCGCCTCTTTTTGCTTCTATCATTCCCAATTATACCCAGTTAACCATAATAAAATAACACACGGTGCACTAAAACTATTTCTTTGTTTACAACACAAATTCACTCCAATACATGTTGTTGTTCAGATCAACAGCCGAAAGGCTCATTTCAACCTTAAGGGGCTTTACTAATTAAAAAAAAAAAAAAAAAAAAAAAAAAAAAAACTGGTGTGACACACTCACAAGACTTTCTCTTGCCAATGCAAATAATTTACAATAAACCTAACATTAGTAACAAAACATTAGAAATAAACAACAAAACTAACCTCAATAAACATAACCTTATTTTAATCATCAGTGAAAGAAGCAAAATGAAAATCGACCTCAGTTTGGCTTAAAAATACGGAAAATCGCTCTTTCACACTAAACTAGGCTCTGTAAAGAAAAATGCTTTAAAGAAAAGTTGTAGATTTTTTAATTTCCTATAAATTTGATTATATACACTTCTGTCGTAAAATGCATTCTAAGGCCGAAATCTTAAAAAATAGATTTTTTACACGTTTTCGTGAGAAAAAAAACGGAAAATTGCTAATCACGGGTGTTCCAGTCAAGCATTAGTGTGGTGACAGCAGTCATTTCATTATATTGTGTCAGCAATGGTTTTTTCCAAGCAAGAACCGGGTGTTTTATTAAGGACGCAACCCTGATTATAAGAAGATAGAAGTAGGCAATAGAAGTAGAGTAAGTAATACATTGGTAAATTTTCTGTCCCTCAATCGGTATGTTGGCAACAGTGTACTCAAGGCCAACTACCTAAGACAGTTAAAATGTTCCAGTCAAGCATCAGTGTGGTGACAGCAGTCGTTTCGTTATATTGTGTCACCAATGGTTTTCTCCAAGGAAGAACCGGGTGTTTATTGTAGAGACTTACATAGCAAGTAAATCTTACAAATGTGTGCAAGATAAGTTTCAGTTGAAATTTACCCGATTTTTGTATGTAAAATTTCAGTTGAAATTTTGTTAAGATTTGCTCGCTTTGTCTCTACAATAAACACGCGTTCTCCCTTGGAAAAAACCATTGGTGACACAATATAACGAAACGACTGCTTTCACCACACTAATGCTTGACTGGAACATTTTAACTGTGTTAGGTAGTTGGCCTTGAGTACATACCGATTGGGGGAGAGACAATTTACCCATGTATTACTTCTATCTTCTTATAAACAGGGTTGCGTCCTTATGAAACACCCGTTATAAGGAAAAATCTTCGCAAATCATCAAATAAATTTAAAAGACATATTTACAATACAAATTTATATTTTAATTGAAAGTTTAAAAAATTATCAAATAAAAAATAATTACTATAAATGAATGCAGATTTCATTTGGTGTACTGTTGACCGGGGCAGTTGAAGAGAACGGTTGTGTTTGTGTGCGGTTTCATTTATGAAAATGTATTAAATAAATATAATAATCTTATTATTATTACACAGATATACCTGTAGCAGCCAGTTTTGAGGTTTCATTATTGTAAAACATGACATTTATTCTAGTATAAAACGTAACGTGCTCGCCTCTCATCGTGCGTCCTGGGTTCGAATCCCACTCAGGCACAGAATATTTTCATACGTTACAAAAAAATCATTTCATCCTCCATTGTACAATAGTTACACCCCAACGTCGTCGCTAATGACCCTTGGCGTTAATGCGACGTTAAATAAATTAAAAAAAAAAACAAATTATAATAAAAAAAATTTCAAAATAAACGTTATTGAAATTATTAATATATTATTAAATTATTAAAAATAAATGTTATTTATTATTCTAAATTTATATCTAATATTTATGTCAAATAGATTAAATAAATTAAAAATTTTTTTACCACAATTGAAAGTTTAAAAAAGGAAAAGGAATAAACAATTTTTTGTCGGTAGCTGGTTACCGGTAAGTGCAGTTGAGTCTTTTTATTTCTTCTTAGTAAATAATAAGTTTAAAAAATATCACGCTACAGACCTATGAAATGAAAATTGAGTGAAATAAAGTAATTTAATAAATTTTTTTTTATTGTTTTATTCCTAATTTGTGTACGTTGCAATCTGTTCAATTGACAACAATAAGCAACCCCTTGACCCAATTAGATGAGGATGATGTGTATGACGTGTAGATGAGACTGTGTAGTCTTCTAGAGACACACTCACTGAGTATGGTTAATTGAACCCCAACCATCAAACTACACCCACAACCACTGTCTACCATTCAAATACGTATTAAAGTAACTACCTTTACTAGGATTTCAACCAAGAACCTTCATCTCCGAAAATCAGCCGTTAAACAGCTGATTTTGGCGACGACTTTACCTCTAGACTAACCCGGTGGGTAATAAAATTACGGCGAGAAATTATATTAAAATACGAACGGAACATTGAATGATACTCTTAAGGCGGGCTTCAGAAACGATAAGTATAAAACACTAACCTGTCAACAGTTGTTGCTTAGGTGATCAGCCTGTAGTCTGGTTTGAACCTGTAGAGGTTTTACTAAGTAAATAGAGGAGTCACGTGGTTTACCATTGCCACAACTCACTGAATGGAAAATTACACTTGTCAGCATGCCGGACCCTCTGAAAAGCACGTATTTTCCACTCTGCAAATGACACCTTCACTTCATTCACCACACAATCCAACTGTATACTGAAATTCATTACTTTGAGAGGAGATAACTGTGATTAGTGTCACAGTACACCTCTACCTCTTCTCTTTTTAAATGATTTAGTCATTTAATTGGCTGATTTAATGTGTTAAGAAACACAACTATTTATTTTAGCCCTGCAACTAACAGATTGAGTGGAAATAATTTGACACTCCACCAGTCTGTTATGAGCAGAATCGGTCAACTGTAAAATATTAATTCACTAACAGCTGAGATACACTTTAGAAATATATTTTATTAATAATAATAATAACTAAATAATTTCTAAAATATTTTAAATTTATTTATTTTTTTATAAAGCCAGTCAAATTAAATTGAAATTTAATTTAACAATCGATTTTCTTTTGTTTTATTTTGATTTTATGTGTTTATAATTAGAAATACATAAAAAATGTTTCAAGCTATACACATTTTAATGAAATTTTCCGCGAAAATCATTAATAAAAAAATGTAGTAGCCTACATAAATTTCAAGTGTGTTATTAAATTTTCACGGATATTTAAAGAATAATTTCAAGCGTCGGGTAAAGTAATTTTTTTATTTTTGGGACAGCTGTATTCGGTGTGGCACCTGAAATGAAGTAAATGGAAAACAATGCGTAAAATAATGTTTTCTCTTTCTCTCTCTCTCTCTCTGCACTACATACACATTGAGAAAGCATTTACAGAAATAGTAAGAGTAGTAAGTCGCAGCACCGACTTTGAAATTTTACTATTTGTATCACTCTCTCTCTCTCTTTCTCTCTCTTACTGTCTGTCTCTCTTTCTCTTTCTGTTTCTCTCTCTCTCTCTCTGCACTACATACACATTGAGAAAGCATTAACAGAAATAGTAAGAGTAGTAAGTCGCAGCACCGACTTTAAAATTTTACTATTTGCATCTCTCTCTCCCTCTCTCTTTCTCTCTCTTACTGTCTGTCTCTCTTTCTCTTTCTCTTTCTCTCTCTCTCTCTCTGCACTACATACACATTGAGAAAGCATTTACAGAAACAGTAAGAGTAGTAAGTCGCAACAGCGACTTTGAAATTTTACTATTTGCATCACTCTCTCTCTCTCACTCCTTCTCTCTCTCTCTCTCTGCACTACATACACATTGAGAAAGCATTTACAGAAATAGTAAGAGTAGTAAGTCGCAGCACCGACTTTGAAATTTTACGATTTGCATCACTCTCTCTCTCTCCCTTTCTCACTTGCTCTCTCTCTCTCTGCACTACATACACATTGAGAAAGCATTTACAGAAATAGTAACAGTAGTAAGTCGCAGCACCGACTTTGAAATTTAACTAATTGTATCACTCTCTCTGTCTCTTTCTCTCTCTCTCTCTGTCTGTCTCTCTTTCTCTTTCTCTCTCTCTCTCTGCACTACATACACATTGAGAAAGCATTTACAGAAATAGTAAGAGTAGTAAATCGCAGCACCGAATTTGAAATTTTACTATTTGCATCACTCTCTCACTCTCTCTCTCTCTTTCTCTTTCTCTCTCTCTCTCTCTGCCCTACATACATATTGAGAAAGCATTTACAGAAATAGTAAGAGTAGTAAGTCGCAGCACCGAGTTTGAAAAATTACTATTTCCATCGCTCTCTCTCTTTCTCATTCTCTTTCTCTCTCTCTCTCTCTCTCTGTGCCCTACATACACATTGAGAAAGCATTTACAGAAATAGTAAGAGTAGTAAGTCGCAGCACCGAGTTTGAAATTTTACTTTTTGCATCACTCTCTCTCTCTCTCTCTTTCTCTTTCTCTCTCTTTCTCTCTGCCCTACATACATATTGAGAAAGCATTTACAGAAACAGTAAAAGTAGTAAGTCGCAGCAGCGACTTTGAAATATTACTATTTGCATCACTCTCTCTCTCTCTCTTTCTCACTCTCTCTCTCTCACTCTGCACTACATACACATTGAGAAAGCATTTACAGAAATAGTAACAGTAGTAAGTCGCAGCACCGACTTTGAAATTTAACTAATTACATCACTCACCCTCTCTCTCTTTCTCACTCTATCTCTCTCACTCTGCACTACATACACATTGAGAAAGCATTTACAGAAATAGTAACAGTAGTAAGTCGCAGCACCAACTTTGAAATTTTACTATTTGCATCTCTCTCACTCTCTCTTTCTCTCTCTCTCTCTTTCTCTTTCTCTCTCTCTCACGCTCTGCCCTACATACACATTAAGAAAGCATTTACAGAAATAGTAAGAGTAGTAAGACGCAGCACCAACTTTGAAATTTTACAATTTGCATCTCTCTCTCTCTCTCTCTCTCTCTCTATCTCTCTCACTTTCTCTCTCTCTCTCTCTCTGCCCTACATACACATTGAGAAAGCATTTACAGAAATAGTAACAGTAGTAAGACGCACCACCGACTTTGAAATTTTACTATTTGCATCTCGCTCTCTCTCACTCTCTCTGTCTCTCTTTCTCTTTCTCTCTCTCTCTGCCCTACATACACATTGAGAAAGCATTTACAGAAATAGTAATAGTAGTAAGTCGCAGCACCAACTTTGAAATTTTACAAATTGCATCTCTCTCTCTCTCTCTCTTTCTCTCTCTGCCCTACATACTTATTGAGTAAGCATTTACAGAAATAGTAAGAGTAGTAAGTCGCAGCACCAACTTTGAAATTTTACTATTTGCATCTCTCTCTCCCTCTCTCTCTCTCTCTCTCTTTCTCTTTCTCTATCTCTCGCTCTCTCTCTGCCCCACATACACATTAAGAAAGCATTTACAGAAATAGTAAGAGTAGTAAGTCGCAGCACCGAATTTGAAATTTTACTATTTGCATCTCTCTCTCTCCCTCTCTCTCTCTCTTTCTCTTTCGCTCTCTCTCTCTCTCTGCCCTACATACACATTGAGTAAGCATTTACAGAAATAGTAAGAGTAGTAAGTCGCAGCACCGACTTTGAAATTTTACTAATTGCATCTCTCTCTCACTCTCTCTCTTTCTCTTTCTCACTCTCTCTCTCTCTCTCTGCCCTACATACACATTGAGAAAGCATTTACAGAAATAGTAAGAGTAGTAAGTCGCAGCACCAACTTTGAAACTTTACTATTTGCATCTCTCTCTCCCTCTCTCTCTCTCTCTCTCTCTCTTTCTCTTTCTCTATCTCTCTCTCTCTCTCTGCCCTACATACACATTAAGAAAGCATTTACAGAAATAGTAAGAGTAGTAAGTCGCAGCACCGACTTTGAAATTTTACTATTTGCATCACTCTCTCTCTCTCTCTCTCTTTCTCTTTCTCTCTCTGCACTACATACACATTGAGAAAGCATTAACAGAAATAGTAATAGTAGTAAGTCGCAGCACCGACTTTAAAATTTTACTATTTGCATCCCTCTCTCTCTCTCTCTTTCTCTCTCTTACTGTCTGTCTCTCTTTCTCTTTCTCTTTCTCTCTCTCTCTCTGCACTACATACACATTGAGAAAGCATTTACAGAAACAGTAAGAGTAGTAAGTCGCAACAGCGACTTTGAAATTTTACTATTTGCATCACTCTCTCTCTCTCACACCTTCTCTCTCTCTCTCTCTGCACTACATACACATTGAGAAAGCATTTACAGAAATAGTAAGAGTAGTAAGTCGCAGCACCGACTTTGAAATTTTACGATTTGCATCACTCTCTCTCTCTCCCTTTCTCACTTGCTCTCTCTCTCTCTGCACTACATACACATTGAGAAAGCATTTACAGAAATAGTAACAGTAGTAAGTCGCAGCACCGACTTTGAAATTTAACTAATTGTATCACTCTCTCTGTCTCTTTCTCTCTCTCTCTCTGTCTGTCTCTCTTTCTCTTTCTCTCTCTCTCTCTGCACTACATACACATTGAAAAAGCATTTACAGAAATAGTAAGAGTAGTAAATCGCAGCACCGAATTTGAAATTTTACTATTTGCATCACTCTCTCACTCTCTCTCTCTTTCTCTTTCTCACTCTCTCTCTCTCTGCCCTACATACATATTGAGAAAGCATTTACAAAAATAGTAAGAGTAGTAAGTCGCAGCACCGAGTTTGAAAAATTACTATTTCCATCGCTCTCTCTCTTTCTCTTTCTCTTTCTCTCTCTCTCTCTCTCTCTCTGTGCCCTACATACACATTGAGAAAGCATTTACAGAAATAGTAAGAGTAGTAAGTCGCAGCACCGAGTTTGAAATTTTACTTTTTGCATCACTCTCTCTCTCTCTCTCTCTTTCTCTTTCTCTCTCTTTCTCTCTGCCCTACATACATATTGAGAAAGCATTTACAAAAATAGTAAGAGTAGTAAGTCGCAGCACCGAGTTTGAAAAATTACTATTTCCATCGCTCTCTCTCTTTCTCTTTCTCTTTCTCTCTCTCTCTCTCTCTCTCTGTGCCCTACATACACATTGAGAAAGCATTTACAGAAATAGTAAGAGTAGTAAGTCGCAGCACCGAGTTTGAAATTTTACTTTTTGCATCACTCTCTCTCTCTCTCTCTCTTTCTCTTTCTCTCTCTTTCTCTCTGCCCTACATACATATTGAGAAAGCATTTACAGAAACAGTAAGAGTAGTAAGTCGCAGCAGCGACTTTGAAATATTACTATTTGCATCACTCTCTCTCTCTCTCTTTCTCACTCTCTCTCTCTCACTCTGCACTACATACACATTGAGAAAGCATTTACAGAAATAGTAACAGTAGTAAGTCGCAGCACCGACTTTGAAATTTAACTAATTACATCACTCACCCTCTCTCTCTTTCTCACTCTATCTCTCTCACTCTGCACTACATACACATTGAGAAAGCATTTACAGAAATAGTAACAGTAGTAAGTCGCAGCACCAACTTTGAAATTTTTCTATTTACATCTCTCTCACTCTCTCTTTCTCTCTCTCTCTCTTTCTCTTTCTCTCTCTCTCACGCTCTGCCCTACATACACATTAAGAAAGCATTTACAGAAATAGTAAGAGTAGTAAGACGCAGCACCAACTTTGAAATTTTACAATTTGCATCTCTCTCTCTCTCTCTCTCTTTCTCTCTATCTCTCTCACTTTCTCTCTCTCTCTCTCTCTCTGCCCTACATACACATTGAGAAAGCATTTACAGAAATAGTAACAGTAGTAAGACGCACCACCGACTTTGAAATTTTACTATTTGCATCTCGCTCTCTCTCACTCTCTCTCTCTCCTTCTCTTTCTCTCTCTCTCTCTGCCCTACATACACATTGAGAAAGCATTTACAGAAATAGTAAGAGTAGTAAGTCGCAGCACCAACTTTGAAATTTTACAAATTGCATCTCTCTCTCTCTCTCTCTCTCTCTCTCTGCCCTACATACTTATTGAGTAAGCATTTACAGAAATAGTAAGAGTAGTAAGTCGCAGCACCAACTTTGAAATTTTACTATTTGCATCTCTCTCTCCCTCTCTCTCTCTCTCTCTCTCTCTTTCTCTTTCTCTATCGCTCTCTCTCTCTCTGCCCCACATACACATTAAGAAAGCATTTACAGAAATAGTAAGAGTAGTAAGTCGCAGCACCGAATTTGAAATTTTACTATTTGCATCTCTGTCTCTCTCTCACTCAAACTCACTCTTTCTCTTTCGCTCTCTCTCTCTCTGCCCTACATACACATTGAGTAAGCATTTACAGAAATAGTAAGAGTAGTAAGTCGCAGCACCAACTTTGAAATTTTACTATTTGCATCTCTCTCACTCTCTCTCGCTCTCTCTCGCTCTCTCTCTCTCTCTCTCTTTCTCTTTCTCTCTCGCTCTCTCTCTCTCTGCCTTACATACACATTGAGAAAGCATTTACAGAAATAGTAAGAGTAGTAAGACGCACCACCGATTTTGAAATTTTACTATTTGCATCTCTCTCACTCACTCTCTCTTTCTCTTTCTCTTTCTCTCTCTCTCTCTCTCTCTCTGCCCTACATACACATTGAGAAAGCATTTACAGAAATAGTAAGAGTAGTAAGTCGCAGCACCGACTTTTAATTGAACCCCAACCATCAAAGTACACCGGTAACCACTGTCTAGTATTTAAATCCGTATAAAAGTAACTACCTGTACTAGGATTTGAACCAGGAACCTTCGTCTACGAAAATCAGCTGTTAAACAGCTGGTTTTTGCGACGATTTTACCTCTAGGCCAACCCGGTGGGTTGATCGTTAATTTTAATCTTTACTTTTTGAATTTATGACCGATGGTTGATTTGTTACAATTTCTTAAAAATCCCCGAAAAATAGCAGTCCACGGGCAAAACTACAAAAAAAAGTCAGTTTTCAAAGTGTTAATATTATAATTATTTGTTTTCTAATTACAGATCAAACACTGATGAAAAAACTCCTGTATTTGAGTTATTTGCTGGTAGAACAGAACAGACTAATAAATTGAGTACGTTTCGTTTAGAATCGGAAGGTAATACAGCTCGAGGCATATGGATTTTGAGTCTATTTCTGAATATACGCTTACTATAAGAATTCAGGTAAGATAAATATTTAAAATATCCGTATTTTTACTGATTTTCATGAAAAAAATCAGAAAATCACTACTTGCCGCTAAACTAAGCGTTATGCAATAAAATGTTTGAATTAAAGTTGTAGATTTTTAAACTGTCTACAACTTTTGTTATATACTCTTTTGCCCTTACATGCATATTAACATGAACAGGGGTTAGTTCGGATTAACGGGGTTTCAGTTTTAAGGTGAGACTGTATGATGGTTTTCACTGAAAATTTCAATTTTCGGTTTTTTTGTTTTTTTCAATAGTTCAGACTTATTGCTACAAGAAAAATATTAAATTACGTCAAAAAATTATTTTAATGAAAAAAATTAAGTTTTTAGCAGGCATATCCAGGAAAATGATCATTTCACCAAGAACAAATATTTTTCGTAATTTTATACCAATCGTTTAGAGCAAAGGTAATGTTAGTTTTTTTTAAATATCTGCGTTACTATTTATGATATTCTCAACTGTACAGCTTTCTAACAAACTGTATATAGGAAATTTACTTAATTGTGTTCAATTTCTTTTTTGATTTGTTCACCGGATCTACACGTTTTCAGACCCCCTGAACCCAAAAAACATGTTTTAAGCGATTAGCCTCTTGACATTATAGATATTTCACGATACGATACTTTGTGTAAATATTACATGAAACATAAATGATATTGTTCGATATTTACATGGGCTAGATAAAGTCTTGTGAGTGTTTCACACCAGATCTATATAAAAACAATACTTTCCTTCCCTATTATTCATAAAAGTCAAGAGAAACTAAAAATGAAAAAATATTTAATGTCTAGTAGTTAGAACTAGACAAATTTTATAAGTGAAAAACAGTTTATATAATTTTTGGCTTGTGGTAGTTATGAGTATTTATTCGAGTAGTTACTTTATTGATTTTTCACGATACGATACTTTGTCTGTGTAAATATTACATGAAACATAAATTATATTGTTCGAAATTTACATTAGCTAGATAAAGTCTTGTGAGTGTTTCACACCAGATCTACATAAAAACAATACTTTCCTTCTATATTATTCATAAAAGTCAAGAGAAACTAAAAATGAAACAATAATTAATGTCTAGTAGTTAGAACTAGACAAATTTTTATAAGTGAAAAATAGTTTATATAATTTTTGGCTTGTGGTAGTTATGAGTATTTATTCGGGTAGTTACTTTATTGATTTTTCACGATACGATACTTTGTCTGTGTAAATATTACATGAAACATAAATTATATTGTTCGATATTTACATGGGCTAGATAAAGTCTTGTGAGTGTTTCACACCAGATCTACATAAAAACAATACTTTCCTTCTATATTATTCATAAAAGTCAAGAGAAACTAAAAATGAAACAATATTTAATGTCTAGTAGTTAGAACTAGACAAATTTTTATAAGTGAAAAATAGTTTATATAATTTTTGGCTTGTGGTAGTTACGAGTATTTATTCGAGTAGTTACTTTATTGATTTTTCACGATATGATATTTTGTCTATGTTAATATTACATGAAACATAAATTATATTGTTCGATATTTATATGGGCTAGATAAAGTCTTGTGAGTGTTTCACACCAGATCTACATAAAAACAATACTTTCCTTCTATATTATTCATAAAAGTCAAGAGAAACTAAAAATGAAACAATATTTAATGTCAAGAACTAGACAAATTTTTATAAGTGAAAAATAGTTTATATAATTTTTGGCTTGTGGTAGTTACGAGTATTTATTCGAGTAGTTACTTTATTGATTTTTCACGATATGATATTTTGTCTGTGTAAATATTACATGAAACATAAATTATATTGTTCGAAATTTACATTAGCTAGATAAAGTCTTGTGAGTGTTTCACACCAGATCTACATAAAAACAATACTTTCCTTCTATATTATTCATAAAAGTCAAGAGAAACTAAAAATGAAACAATAATTAATGTCTAGTTGTTAGAACTAGACAAATTTTTATAAGTGAAAAATAGTTTATATAATTTTTGGCTTGTGGTAGTTACGAGTATTTATTCGAGTAGTTACTTTATTGATTTTTCACGATATGATATTTTGTCTATGTTAATATTACATGAATCATAAATTATATTGTTCGATATTTACATGGGCTAGATAAAGTCTTGTGAGTGTTTCACACCAGATCTACATAAAAACAATACTTTCCTTCTATATTATTCATAAAGTCAAGAGAAACTAAAAATGAAACAATAATTAATGTCTAGTAGTTAGAACTAGACAAATTTTTATAAGTGAAAAATAGTTTATGTAATTTTTGGCTTGTGGTAGTTACGAGTATTTATTCGAGTAGTTACTTTATTGATTTTTCACGATATGATATTTTGTCTATGTTAATATTACATGAAACATAAATTATATTGTTCGATATTTACATGGGCTAGATAAAGTCTTGTGAGTGTTTCACACCAGATCTACATAAAAACAATACTTTCCTTCTATATTATTCATAAAAGTCAAGAGAAACTAAAAATGAAACAATATTTAATGTCTAGTAGTTAGAACTAGACAAATTTGAAAAGTGAAAAATAGTTTATATAATTTTTGGCTTGTGGTAGTTATGAGTATTGATTCGGGTAGTTACTTTATAGATTTTTCACGATACGATACTTCGCGTAAATATTACATGAAACATATTATATTGTTCGATATTTACATGGGGTAGATAAAGTCTTGTGAGTGTTTCACACCCATTTTACATTACATTGTGAAAAAATTAAACAATATGTAATATCTAGTACCTAGCTACAGGCAATTATTAAAAGAGAAAAATATTTTACATAATTTATTTTGGCTAGTGGTAGTTCTACTAGGGTACTTATATTGTTTTTTCACGATAACGTACTTCATCTTAGTAAATTTCTACATTATGAATATATAAGCATAATAATTTCACGAGAAATATCAAAATTTATTAAGAAAATAAAAAAATAAATGATTTTTTTAGGCCGGTAAATAAAACCTTATGTTATAAAAACGATGGTTTTAAATTTGTTTTCCCTAACAATAATATCCAGTTGAGTATGACATGTTTGTAGGTGCGCATATAAAAGTCCCCCTCTTTTTACTTTCTCTTGCCTATATGAATATATAGGAAGGAAAGTAGCCTATTGTTTTCATGTCGATTTTTCGAAATCGAGTTTTCACCGGATCTATACGTTTTCAGACCCCCTGAACCCAAAAAACATGTTTTTAGCGATTGGTCTGTGTGTGTGTGTGTGTGTGTGTACGCGCGTGTGTGTGTGTGTATGGTTGTGTGTGTATGTGTGTGTGAAACATGAAACTTGAAACTTAAGTTACATACCACTACCGGACCCGACACGAAAATTTTCATCAAAATCGGTCAACCGGAAGTAGTAGTTTATTCGTGTAATTTTTCACTTTTTTGCGATTTTCTCAAAAACTGGGCCTACGATTTTATTTAAAATCGCCTTATTTACTCAATTTTTTATTCTCTACAAGATAGGGTAGGCGTCATGTTTGCTGAAATTCTGGGTGAGGCTGTTTTCACGTAAAAACAAAGTTTTTTTAAGATTACGGCTTTAATATGCAATTTAGCGAAAAAAATTATATAATAAAAGTTGTAGAGAATTTAAAAACCTACAACTTTTATTTCAAACATTTTTTGGTATAACGCTTAGTTTAGCAGTAATTAGCAATGTTCTGTTTTTTTCTCACGAAAACGTGAAAAAAATCGATTTTTTTAAGATTTCGGCCTTAGTATGCATTTTATAATAAAAGTGTATATAATGAAATTTATAGAAAATTAAAAGATCTGCAACTTTTCTTTAAATCATTTTTCTCTACAGAGCCTAGTTTAGCGTGAAAGAGTGATTTTCTGTATTTTGAAGCCAAACTGAGGTTGATTTTCATTTTGCGTCTTTCACTCATGATTAAAATTAGGTTATGTTTATTAAGGTTAGTTTTTTTGTTTATGTCTAATGTTTTTGTAACCCCCGCCAAGCGAGGTGAACAACCCAACGACACCCCGGGAAACCCTCTTATACTAAGTAACAATATAGAAACTGTGGGGATACGGAAATTGACCACACTGACGCATAAATTCAGTAAAACAGACTTTATTATATCCACGGCGGTGCGTGGAGTAAGAACATCCAAAAACACTAGTAAAGTACTACCAATCAAGTTTAGGAAGCAAAGTACCAAAAGACGAGAAGCGCTGTCCAAGGCTCCTAAGCGCCGTACGAGGTGGAGGGGTGTAGGCACCGGTATGGCTCCGATCAAATAAGTCTGGAATGGGTTTCACTCAACACTCACTCCGAACCCCCATTGTCACACTACCTGACCAGACCACCGACTCCTCCACGTCCCGACCCTGAATCCCCATCTTGACACTACTCGCCAATTGGTATCAAAATTTTTATAAAAATTTACCAAAAATAAAACAATTAATTTTTTTAATCTAGACTATTAATTTAGACTTGGTTCACACTGGCGAATATACATAAACTACAACGGAATAACACTACACCCAATGCATAGGCACCTACGATAACCATAAATAGTCAGACGCCAACAAGGACATAAGTAATAATATAATTGCATCGCAAAATAATTTTATATCTAACAACTTTACCGTTAACAGTAAGTATTTTAATTTTTAACTTCACCAAATGTTCAGGAACATAACCCTACCCGAGGACAATAATAATATTTATACCATATTAAATGGTCGGAAGAATACCATAATATCCGACGACATAATTAAGTAAGTAATTAATTAGTATTTAATACGTTAATTAATTAATACACTGAAACTACTATTTAAATTCAACATTTAAGATTTACAGTTTATCGTCACTCGACTGCCTCTAAAGCCAGTACGGTCTTTTAGAAATTACTACAAAATAATACGTGGCTTGTCTGCCCAAATTCTTATTCAGAAATTTGACCCTAACTAGTACTAAATTATGCCAACAAGGTTCCCTAGAAACATGACAGCTGAATACCTTATATCTAAGCACAAACTTATCCACCGCACTACAGCTGTGACTAAATACTTTAATACCTTAATTATTAAAGTTACTTTAGTTTAATTTATAGTTGATATAAATTAAAAACATTATAGTTCAATTATTGTAGACAATAGGAATCTTAGCTTTACTAATTTACTAAACAACTTATAACCTAAAAAAGAAAAAACCAGTGGAACCAATTCTAATGCGGCCAATTCCAGTAAAACCACTTAAAACATAATTCAAAATTCGAACCTCATGAACAGAAAAATCCCAAAAGGGGGTACTTACAAATCATTATCCATAACTGGAGAAACAATCCCGATCGAACGGCGGAGAACATCATAACTTCACCCCGTATCACACCATTAACGCACAAAATTTAATACTTATAGAATTTTATAACTATTATCAATTATCTTAAACCTTCACAAAATCTACAACTGATCCACATTCCCGACACATGCGGTTGCTAAAACACGAAATACTTTCCCGTTCATCCTGACTGAACTTTAGGTATGAAAATTTACAATCATTTTTCCCGCAATGAAAACACATCTGTTCCATCGCTCGACTCGACACACAGTGTCGGGCATACCAGCCGCCCGCACGCACCACACCCCGGTCGCAGCACGAGCGGATGGTAATCCGACACCAACTTACAGTTTCTAGGAATTGGCCGAATGAGATTAAAACTATCTAACCTACTAACTTATATTATAGGATTAAATCATACAATACAATTATTTAATACAGGTTAAATATTGTTCTGTTCTATGTAAGAAATTGTCTTCTTAAAGTACACTACACTTACACGTTCATTTATCCCTTATAAAATAAACTTATAAAATAATTCTTTTTAATTTCTCTATATTACAGTTTTATTACTAATATTAGGTTTATTGTTAATTATTTATATTGGCAAGAGAAAGTTGTGTGAGTGTTTCACACCAGGTTTTTCTATATTTTGTGTGTTTTAAACCAATCAGCTTCGACTGACTGAACAATCTATTCAAATTGTATCACTTCTTAAGTGAGACAGTTTAATATGTTGTGGTAGTAAGTGCGTTTTCATTTTGCAAGCCAGTTTTCGGTTTATAATTTATCACTACCTTTTTTGTTTCATTAAAGTATTCGGGTAAGTATTTTGAACAGAAACCATTGCTTTCTTCTTATATCAATATTATTAGATTGAAAAAAGGTTAGTTTTAGTATTTTTGTTAATAAAAACGGGGGGTTTTCTGCGGAAGAACTTTAGTAAAACATGATTGTACGTTCGCGTTAAAAGTCCTTTACCCTTTTTACTTTCTCTTGCCTATATGAATATATAGGAAGGAAAGTATTGTTTTCATGTCGATTTTTCGAAATCGAGTTTTCACCGGATCTATACGTTTTCAGACCCCCTGAAAGCAAAAAATATGTTTTTAGCGATTGGTCTGCGTGTGTGTCTGTGTGTCTGTGTGTGTGTATACAAAATATCTCAAGAACGGAACATTGTACGAACTTGAAACTTAAAACTTAAGTTACATACCGCTACCGGACCCGACACGAACATTTTCATCAAAATCGGTCAACCGTAAGTAGTAGTTTATTCGTATAATTTTTCACTTTTTTGTGATTTTCTCAAAAACTGATCCTACGATTTTTTTAAAAATCGCCTCATTTGCTCAATTTTTTATTCTCTAAAAGATAAGGTAGGCGCCAGGTTTGCTGAAATTCTTGGTTAGGGTGTTTTTACGTAAAAAAGTGTTTTTTTAAGATTACGGCTTTAATATTAATTTAAGAGCAAAAATGTATATAATAAAAGTTGTAGATAATTTGAAAACCTACAACTTTATCTGAAGCATTATTTTTGTATAGCGCTGAGTTTAGCGGTAATTAGCGATTTTCTGTTTTTTCTCACAAAAACGTGTGAATAATCGATTTTTGTAAGATTTCGGCCTTAGTATGCACTTTACGACAAAAGTGTACATAATAAAATTTGTAGAAAATTAAGAGGTCTACAACTTTAATTTGAGAATTTTTCTCTACAGAGCCTTGTTTAGCGTGAAAGTGTGATTTTCCGTTTTTTAACCCAAACTGAGTACGATTTTCATTTTGCGTCATTCATTAATGATTAAAATAAGGTTATGTTTTTGAGGTTAGTTTTTGTTTATTTCTAATATTTTATTAATAATGTTAGGTTTATTATTAATTATTTGCATTGGCAAGAGAAAGTTGTGTGAGTGTTTCACACCAGATTTTTAATATTTTGTGACAGATACAGTCAGTGTAGTGCGTGCTTTTAATCCAATCAGCATTAATGACTGACTTTACAATTTACCAAATCGTATTTCTTTTTTTAGATATTTTTTTAATATAATGCAAGAATAGGTTAGTTTTATTTGTTCAAACAGAACACAACGTTCGGTTTTTTACCACTACCGTTTTGTTTTATTTTAAGTGTTCGGGTGTGTATTCAACTGGAATTATTGTATTTTTTTTTTAATGATATAACGTCATTAAAAGAAGGTTAGTTTTATCTTATTAAAAATCTGGTGCGAAACACTCACACAACTTTCTCTTGCCAATGCAAATAATTAATAATAAACCTAACTTTAGTAATAAATTATTAGAAATAAACAAAACACTAACCTCAAAAACATAACCTTATTTTAATCATGAGTGAATGACGCAAAATGAAAATCGTACTCAGTTTGGCTTAAAAAAACGGAAAATCACACTTTCACGCTAAACTAACCTCTGTAGAGAAAAACTCTCTTAATAAAAGTTGTAGACATTTTAATTTCCTATAAATTTTATTATATTTATACACTTTTGTCATAAAATGCGTACTAAAGCCGAAATCTTAAAATAATAGATTTTTCACACGTTTTCGTGAGAAAAAACAGAAAATCGCTAATTACCGCTAAACTATACGTTATAAAAAAAATGTTTGAAATAAAAGTTGTAGAATTTTACATTCTCTACAACTTGTATTATATAACGTTTTGCGCTAAAATGCATATGAAAGCCGCAATCTTAAAAAGAATATGTTTTTACGTAAAAACAGCCTCACGCAGAATTTCAGCAAACATGGCGCCTACCCTATCTTGTAGAGAATAAAAAATTGAGTAAACCAGGCGATTTCTAAAAAAATCGTAGGACCAGTTTTTGAGAAAATCACAAAAAGTGAAAAATTATACGAATACTACTTCCGGTTGACCGATTTTGATGAAAATGTTCGTGTCGGGTCAGGTAGTGGTATGTAACTTAAGTTTCAAGTTCATACGATGTTCCGTTCTTGAGATATTTTGTATACACACACACACACACACACAGACCAATCGCTAAAAACATGTTTTTTGGGTTCAGGGGGTCTGAAAACGTATAGATCCGGTGAAAACTCGATTTTGAAAAATCGACATGAAAACAATACTTCCCTTCCTATATATTCATATAGGCAAGAGAAAGTAAAAAATCTGGTGTGAAACACTCACACAACTTTCTCTTGCCAATGCAAATAATTAATTCATTCTCCTACTACTATAACAACGCACTGCATTCCACAACAACTACACGCAGCTGCGACTCGAGCTCTATAGGTTTAATAAACGAACTTAAGAGTCGGACGAAATCGAAGACACGTTTATTAATCACCCTGTATTTAAGCATACGGTACGCAAATAATATTTAAATATAAACAATTTATTGAATATAGAATTGCAACGTTTTAGTTATGGGTGAGTCGAATAAAATAAAATTAACTTTATACGTTGTAGTTAAGACTATCATAATACACACATACACACACACAGACACATACACACACAATAGTAAATAAGTAACCGGTGGTTTGGTAGGCCTGATTGAAAACAATGCGTAACAATAGTAAAGTTAGTGATTGCAATGATAATAAGTTTGTACTGGCTCTAGAATAGAACAATAGAGTATTTAAGTTAAGTTAAGAGTGTATTTTAAAATTTAAGCACTTTTATTATGATTAGGCTATGAGTAGCTCGCCTCTTTTTGCTTCTATCATTCCCAATTATACCCAGTTAACCATAATAAAATAACACACGGTGCACTAAAACTATTTCTTTGTTTACAACACAAATTCACTCCATTAGAAATACATGTTGTTGTTCAGATCAACAGCCGAAAGGCTCATTTCAACCTTAAGGGGCTTTACTAATTAAAAAAAAAAAAAAAAAAAAAAAAAAAAAAACTGGTGTGACACACTCACAAGACTTTCTCTTGCCAATGCAAATAATTTACAATAAACCTAACATTAGTAACAAAACATTAGAAATAAACAACAAAACTAACCTCAATAAACATAACCTTATTTTAATCATCAGTGAAAGAAGCAAAATGAAAATCGACCTCAGTTTGGCTTAAAAATACGGAAAATCGCTCTTTCACACTAAACTAGGCTCTGTAAAGAAAAATGCTTTAAAGAAAAGTTGTAGATTTTTTAATTTCCTATAAATTTGATTATATACACTTCTGTCGTAAAATGCATTCTAAGGCCGAAATCTTAAAAAATAGATTTTTTACACGTTTTCGTGAGAAAAAAAACGGAAAATTGCTAATCACGGGTGTTCCAGTCAAGCATTAGTGTGGTGACAGCAGTCATTTCATTATATTGTGTCAGCAATGGTTTTTTCCAAGCAAGAACCGGGTGTTTTATTAAGGACGCAACCCTGATTATAAGAAGATAGAAGTAGGCAATAGAAGTAGAGTAAGTAATACATTGGTAAATTTTCTGTCCCTCAATCGGTATGTTGGCAACAGTGTACTCAAGGCCAACTACCTAAGACAGTTAAAATGTTCCAGTCAAGCATTAGTGTGGTGACAGCAGTCGTTTCGTTATATTGTGTCACCAATGGTTTTCTCCAAGGAAGAACCGGGTGTTTATTGTAGAGACTTACATAGCAAGTAAATCTTACAAATGTGTGCAAGATAAGTTTCAGTTGAAATTTACCCGATTTTTGTATGTAAAATTTCAGTTGAAATTTTGTTAAGATTTGCTCGCTTTGTCTCTACAATAAACACGCGTTCTCCCTTGGAAAAAACCATTGGTGACACAATATAACGAAACGACTGCTTTCACCACACTAATGCTTGACTGGAACATTTTAACTGTGTTAGGTAGTTGGCCTTGAGTACATACCGATTGGGGGAGAGACAATTTACCCATGTATTACTTCTATCTTCTTATAAACAGGGTTGCGTCCTTATGAAACACCCGTTATAAGGAAAAATCTTCGCAAATCATCAAATAAATTTAAAAGACATATTTACAATACAAATTTATATTTTAATTGAAAGTTTAAAAAATTATCAAATAAAAAATAATTACTATAAATGAATGCAGATTTCATTTGGTGTACTGTTGACCGGGGCAGTTGAAGAGAACGGTTGTGTTTGTGTGCGGTTTCATTTATGAAAATGTATTAAATAAATATAATAATCTTATTATTATTACACAGATATACCTGTAGCAGCCAGTTTTGAGGTTTCATTATTGTAAAACATGACATTTATTCTAGTATAAAACGTAACGTGCTCGCCTCTCATCGTGCGTCCTGGGTTCGAATCCCACTCAGGCACAGAATATTTTCATACGTTACAAAAAAATCATTTCATCCTCCATTGTACAATAGTTACACCCCAACGTCGTCGCTAATGACCCTTGGCGTTAATGCGACGTTAAATAAATTAAAAAAAAAAACAAATTATAATAAAAAAAATTTCAAAATAAACGTTATTGAAATTATTAATATATTATTAAATTATTAAAAATAAATGTTATTTATTATTCTAAATTTATATCTAATATTTATGTCAAATAGATTAAATAAATTAAAAATTTTTTTACCACAATTGAAAGTTTAAAAAAGGAAAAGGAATAAACAATTTTTTGTCGGTAGCTGGTTACCGGTAAGTGCAGTTGAGTCTTTTTATTTCTTCTTAGTAAATAATAAGTTTAAAAAATATCACGCTACAGACCTATGAAATGAAAATTGAGTGAAATAAAGTAATTTAATAAATTTTTTTTTATTGTTTTATTCCTAATTTGTGTACGTTGCAATCTGTTCAATTGACAACAATAAGCAACCCCTTGACCCAATTAGATGAGGATGATGTGTATGACGTGTAGATGAGACTGTGTAGTCTTCTAGAGACACACTCACTGAGTATGGTTAATTGAACCCCAACCATCAAACTACACCCACAACCACTGTCTACCATTCAAATACGTATTAAAGTAACTACCTTTACTAGGATTTCAACCAAGAACCTTCATCTCCGAAAATCAGCCGTTAAACAGCTGATTTTGGCGACGACTTTACCTCTAGACTAACCCGGTGGGTAATAAAATTACGGCGAGAAATTATATTAAAATACGAACGGAACATTGAATGATACTCTTAAGGCGGGCTTCAGAAACGATAAGTATAAAACACTAACCTGTCAACAGTTGTTGCTTAGGTGATCAGCCTGTAGTCTGGTTTGAACCTGTAGAGGTTTTACTAAGTAAATAGAGGAGTCACGTGGTTTACCATTGCCACAACTCACTGAATGGAAAATTACACTTGTCAGCATGCCGGACCCTCTGAAAAGCACGTATTTTCCACTCTGCAAATGACACCTTCACTTCATTCACCACACAATCCAACTGTATACTGAAATTCATTACTTTGAGAGGAGATAACTGTGATTAGTGTCACAGTACACCTCTACCTCTTCTCTTTTTAAATGATTTAGTCATTTAATTGGCTGATTTAATGTGTTAAGAAACACAACTATTTATTTTAGCCCTGCAACTAACAGATTGAGTGGAAATAATTTGACACTCCACCAGTCTGTTATGAGCAGAATCGGTCAACTGTAAAATATTAATTCACTAACAGCTGAGATACACTTTAGAAATATATTTTATTAATAATAATAATAACTAAATAATTTCTAAAATATTTTAAATTTATTTATTTTTTTATAAAGCCAGTCAAATTAAATTGAAATTTAATTTAACAATCGATTTTCTTTTGTTTTATTTTGATTTTATGTGTTTATAATTAGAAATACATAAAAAATGTTTCAAGCTATACACATTTTAATGAAATTTTCCGCGAAAATCATTAATAAAAAAATGTAGTAGCCTACATAAATTTCAAGTGTGTTATTAAATTTTCACGGATATTTAAAGAATAATTTCAAGCGTCGGGTAAAGTAATTTTTTTATTTTTGGGACAGCTGTATTCGGTGTGGCACCTGAAATGAAGTAAATGGAAAACAATGCGTAAAATAATGTTTTCTCTTTCTCTCTCTCTCTCTCTGCACTACATACACATTGAGAAAGCATTTACAGAAATAGTAAGAGTAGTAAGTCGCAGCACCGACTTTGAAATTTTACTATTTGTATCACTCTCTCTCTCTCTTTCTCTCTCTTACTGTCTGTCTCTCTTTCTCTTTCTGTTTCTCTCTCTCTCTCTCTGCACTACATACACATTGAGAAAGCATTAACAGAAATAGTAAGAGTAGTAAGTCGCAGCACCGACTTTAAAATTTTACTATTTGCATCTCTCTCTCCCTCTCTCTTTCTCTCTCTTACTGTCTGTCTCTCTTTCTCTTTCTCTTTCTCTCTCTCTCTCTCTGCACTACATACACATTGAGAAAGCATTTACAGAAACAGTAAGAGTAGTAAGTCGCAACAGCGACTTTGAAATTTTACTATTTGCATCACTCTCTCTCTCTCACTCCTTCTCTCTCTCTCTCTCTGCACTACATACACATTGAGAAAGCATTTACAGAAATAGTAAGAGTAGTAAGTCGCAGCACCGACTTTGAAATTTTACGATTTGCATCACTCTCTCTCTCTCCCTTTCTCACTTGCTCTCTCTCTCTCTGCACTACATACACATTGAGAAAGCATTTACAGAAATAGTAACAGTAGTAAGTCGCAGCACCGACTTTGAAATTTAACTAATTGTATCACTCTCTCTGTCTCTTTCTCTCTCTCTCTCTGTCTGTCTCTCTTTCTCTTTCTCTCTCTCTCTCTGCACTACATACACATTGAGAAAGCATTTACAGAAATAGTAAGAGTAGTAAATCGCAGCACCGAATTTGAAATTTTACTATTTGCATCACTCTCTCACTCTCTCTCTCTCTTTCTCTTTCTCTCTCTCTCTCTCTGCCCTACATACATATTGAGAAAGCATTTACAGAAATAGTAAGAGTAGTAAGTCGCAGCACCGAGTTTGAAAAATTACTATTTCCATCGCTCTCTCTCTTTCTCATTCTCTTTCTCTCTCTCTCTCTCTCTCTGTGCCCTACATACACATTGAGAAAGCATTTACAGAAATAGTAAGAGTAGTAAGTCGCAGCACCGAGTTTGAAATTTTACTTTTTGCATCACTCTCTCTCTCTCTCTCTCTTTCTCTTTCTCTCTCTTTCTCTCTGCCCTACATACATATTGAGAAAGCATTTACAGAAACAGTAAAAGTAGTAAGTCGCAGCAGCGACTTTGAAATATTACTATTTGCATCACTCTCTCTCTCTCTCTTTCTCACTCTCTCTCTCTCACTCTGCACTACATACACATTGAGAAAGCATTTACAGAAATAGTAACAGTAGTAAGTCGCAGCACCGACTTTGAAATTTAACTAATTACATCACTCACCCTCTCTCTCTTTCTCACTCTATCTCTCTCACTCTGCACTACATACACATTGAGAAAGCATTTACAGAAATAGTAACAGTAGTAAGTCGCAGCACCAACTTTGAAATTTTACTATTTGCATCTCTCTCACTCTCTCTTTCTCTCTCTCTCTCTTTCTCTTTCTCTCTCTCTCACGCTCTGCCCTACATACACATTAAGAAAGCATTTACAGAAATAGTAAGAGTAGTAAGACGAAGCACCAACTTTGAAATTTTACAATTTGCATCTCTCTCTCTCTCTCTCTCTCTCTCTATCTCTCTCACTTTCTCTCTCTCTCTCTCTCTGCCCTACATACACATTGAGAAAGCATTTACAGAAATAGTAACAGTAGTAAGACGCACCACCGACTTTGAAATTTTACTATTTGCATCTCGCTCTCTCTCACTCTCTCTCTCTCTCTTTCTCTTTCTCTCTCTCTCTGCCCTACATACACATTGAGAAAGCATTTACAGAAATAGTAATAGTAGTAAGTCGCAGCACCAACTTTGAAATTTTACAAATTGCATCTCTCTCTCTCTCTCTCTCTCTCTCTCTGCCCTACATACTTATTGAGTAAGCATTTACAGAAATAGTAAGAGTAGTAAGTCGCAGCACCAACTTTGAAATTTTACTATTTGCATCTCTCTCTCCCTCTCTCTCTCTCTCTCTCTTTCTCTTTCTCTATCTCTCGCTCTCTCTCTGCCCCACATACACATTAAGAAAGCATTTACAGAAATAGTAAGAGTAGTAAGTCGCAGCACCGAATTTGAAATTTTACTATTTGCATCTCTCTCTCTCCCTCTCTCTCTCTCTTTCTCTTTCGCTCTCTCTCTCTCTCTGCCCTACATACACATTGAGTAAGCATTTACAGAAATAGTAAGAGTAGTAAGTCGCAGCACCGACTTTGAAATTTTACTAATTGCATCTCTCTCTCACTCTCTCTCTTTCTCTTTCTCACTCTCTCTCTCTCTCTCTGCCCTACATACACATTGAGAAAGCATTTACAGAAATAGTAAGAGTAGTAAGTCGCAGCACCAACTTTGAAACTTTACTATTTGCATCTCTCTCTCCCTCTCTCTCTCTCTCTCTCTCTCTCTCTTTCTCTTTCTCTATCTCTCTCTCTCTCTCTGCCCTACATACACATTAAGAAAGCATTTACAGAAATAGTAAGAGTAGTAAGTCGCAGCACCGACTTTGAAATTTTACTATTTGCATCACTCTCTCTCTCTCTCTCTCTTTCTCTTTCTCTCTCTGCACTACATACACATTGAGAAAGCATTAACAGAAATAGTAATAGTAGTAAGTCGCAGCACCGACTTTAAAATTTTACTATTTGCATCCCTCTCTCTCTCTCTCTTTCTCTCTCTTACTGTCTGTCTCTCTTTCTCTTTCTCTTTCTCTCTCTCTCTCTGCACTACATACACATTGAGAAAGCATTTACAGAAACAGTAAGAGTAGTAAGTCGCAACAGCGACTTTGAAATTTTACTATTTGCATCACTCTCTCTCTCTCACACCTTCTCTCTCTCTCTCTCTGCACTACATACACATTGAGAAAGCATTTACAGAAATAGTAAGAGTAGTAAGTCGCAGCACCGACTTTGAAATTTTACGATTTGCATCACTCTCTCTCTCTCCCTTTCTCACTTGCTCTCTCTCTCTCTGCACTACATACACATTGAGAAAGCATTTACAGAAATAGTAACAGTAGTAAGTCGCAGCACCGACTTTTAAATTTAACTAATTGTATCACTCTCTCTGTCTCTTTCTCTCTCTCTCTCTGTCTGTCTCTCTTTCTCTTTCTCTCTCTCTCTCTGCACTACATACACATTGAAAAAGCATTTACAGAAATAGTAAGAGTAGTAAATCGCAGCACCGAATTTGAAATTTTACTATTTGCATCACTCTCTCACTCTCTCTCTCTTTCTCTTTCTCACTCTCTCTCTCTCTGCCCTACATACATATTGAGAAAGCATTTACAAAAATAGTAAGAGTAGTAAGTCGCAGCACCGAGTTTGAAAAATTACTATTTCCATCGCTCTCTCTCTTTCTCTTTCTCTTTCTCTCTCTCTCTCTCTCTCTCTCTGTGCCCTACATACACATTGAGAAAGCATTTACAGAAATAGTAAGAGTAGTAAGTCGCAGCACCGAGTTTGAAATTTTACTTTTTGCATCACTCTCTCTCTCTCTCTCTTTCTCTTTCTCTCTCTTTCTCTCTGCCCTACATACATATTGAGAAAGCATTTACAGAAACAGTAAGAGTAGTAAGTCGCAGCAGCGACTTTGAAATATTACTATTTGCATCACTCTCTCTCTCTCTCTTTCTCACTCTCTCTCTCTCACTCTGCACTACATACACATTGAGAAAGCATTTACAGAAATAGTAACAGTAGTAAGTCGCAGCACCGACTTTGAAATTTAACTAATTACATCACTCACCCTCTCTCTCTTTCTCACTCTATCTCTCTCACTCTGCACTACATACACATTGAGAAAGCATTTACAGAAATAGTAACAGTAGTAAGTCGCAGCACCAACTTTGAAATTTTTCTATTTACATCTCTCTCACTCTCTCTTTCTCTCTCTCTCTCTTTCTCTTTCTCTCTCTCTCACGCTCTGCCCTACATACACATTAAGAAAGCATTTACAGAAATAGTAAGAGTAGTAAGACGCAGCACCAACTTTGAAATTTTACAATTTGCATCTCTCTCTCTCTCTCTCTCTTTCTCTCTATCTCTCTCACTTTCTCTCTCTCTCTCTCTCTCTGCCCTACATACACATTGAGAAAGCATTTACAGAAATAGTAACAGTAGTAAGACGCACCACCGACTTTGAAATTTTACTATTTGCATCTCGCTCTCTCTCACTCTCTCTCTCTCCTTCTCTTTCTCTCTCTCTCTCTGCCCTACATACACATTGAGAAAGCATTTACAGAAATAGTAAGAGTAGTAAGTCGCAGCACCAACTTTGAAATTTTACAAATTGCATCTCTCTCTCTCTCTCTCTCTCTCTCTCTGCCCTACATACTTATTGAGTAAGCATTTACAGAAATAGTAAGAGTAGTAAGTCGCAGCACCAACTTTGAAATTTTACTATTTGCATCTCTCTCTCCCTCTCTCTCTCTCTCTCTTTCTCTTTCTCTTTCTCTATCGCTCTCTCTCTCTCTGCCCCACATACACATTAAGAAAGCATTTACAGAAATAGTAAGAGTAGTAAGTCGCAGCACCGAATTTGAAATTTTACTATTTGCATCTCTGTCTCTCTCTCACTCAAACTCACTCTTTCTCTTTCGCTCTCTCTCTCTCTGCCCTACATACACATTGAGTAAGCATTTACAGAAATAGTAAGAGTAGTAAGTCGCAGCACCAACTTTGAAATTTTACTATTTGCATCTCTCTCACTCTCTCTCGCTCTCTCTCGCTCTCTCTCTCTCTCTCTCTCTTTCTCTTTCTCTCTCGCTCTCTCTCTCTCTGCCTTACATACACATTGAGAAAGCATTTACAGAAATAGTAAGAGTAGTAAGACGCACCACCGATTTTGAAATTTTACTATTTGCATCTCTCTCACTCACTCTCTCTTTCTCTTTCTCTTTCTCTCTCTCTCTCTCTCTCTGCCCTACATACACATTGAGAAAGCATTTACAGAAATAGTAAGAGTAGTAAGTCGCAGCACCGACTTTTAATTGAACCCCAACCATCAAAGTACACCGGTAACCACTGTCTAGTATTTAAATCCGTATAAAAGTAACTACCTGTACTAGGATTTGAACCAGGAACCTTCGTCTACGAAAATCAGCTGTTAAACAGCTGGTTTTTGCGACGATTTTACCTCTAGGCCAACCCGGTGGGTTGATCGTTAATTTTAATCTTTACTTTTTGAATTTATGACCGATGGTTGATTTGTTACAATTTCTTAAAAATCCCCGAAAAATAGCAGTCCACGGGCAAAACTACAAAAAAAAGTCAGTTTTCAAAGTGTTAATATTATAATTATTTGTTTTCTAATTACAGATCAAACACTGATGAAAAAACTCCTGTATTTGAGTTATTTGCTGGTAGAACAGAACAGACTAATAAATTGAGTACGTTTCGTTTAGAATCGGAAGGTAATACAGCTCGAGGCATATGGATTTTGAGTCTATTTCTGAATATACGCTTACTATAAGAATTCAGGTAAGATAAATATTTAAAATATCCGTATTTTTACTGATTTTCATGAAAAAAATCAGAAAATCACTACTTGCCGCTAAACTAAGCGTTATGCAATAAAATGTTTGAATTAAAGTTGTAGATTTTTAAACTGTCTACAACTTTTGTTATATACTCTTTTGCCCTTACATGCATATTAACATGAACAGGGGTTAGTTCGGATTAACGGGGTTTCAGTTTTAAGGTGAGACTGTATGATGGTTTTCACTGAAAATTTCAATTTTCGGTTTTTTTGTTTTTTTCAATAGTTCAGACTTATTGCTACAAGAAAAATATTAAATTACGTCAAAAAATTATTTTAATGAAAAAAATTAAGTTTTTAGCAGGCATATCCAGGAAAATGATCATTTCACCAAGAACAAATATTTTTCGTAATTTTATACCAATCGTTTAGAGCAAAGGTAATGTTAGTTTTTTTTAAATATCTGCGTTACTATTTATGATATTCTCAACTGTACAGCTTTCTAACAAACTGTATATAGGAAATTTACTTAATTGTGTTCAATTTCTTTTTTGATTTGTTCACCGGATCTACACGTTTTCAGACCCCCTGAACCCAAAAAACATGTTTTAAGCGATTAGCCTCTTGACATTATAGATATTTCACGATACGATACTTTGTGTAAATATTACATGAAACATAAATGATATTGTTCGATATTTACATGGGCTAGATAAAGTCTTGTGAGTGTTTCACACCAGATCTATATAAAAACAATACTTTCCTTCCCTATTATTCATAAAAGTCAAGAGAAACTAAAAATGAAAAAATATTTAATGTCTAGTAGTTAGAACTAGACAAATTTTATAAGTGAAAAACAGTTTATATAATTTTTGGCTTGTGGTAGTTATGAGTATTTATTCGAGTAGTTACTTTATTGATTTTTCACGATACGATACTTTGTCTGTGTAAATATTACATGAAACATAAATTATATTGTTCGAAATTTACATTAGCTAGATAAAGTCTTGTGAGTGTTTCACACCAGATCTACATAAAAACAATACTTTCCTTCTATATTATTCATAAAAGTCAAGAGAAACTAAAAATGAAACAATAATTAATGTCTAGTAGTTAGAACTAGACAAATTTTTATAAGTGAAAAATAGTTTATATAATTTTTGGCTTGTGGTAGTTATGAGTATTTATTCGGGTAGTTACTTTATTGATTTTTCACGATACGATACTTTGTCTGTGTAAATATTACATGAAACATAAATTATATTGTTCGATATTTACATGGGCTAGATAAAGTCTTGTGAGTGTTTCACACCAGATCTATATAAAAACAATAGTTTCCTTCTATATTATTCATAAAAGTCAAGAGAAACTAAAAATGAAACAATATTTAATGTCTAGTAGTTAGAACTAGACAAATTTTTATAAGTGAAAAATAGTTTATATAATTTTTGGCTTGTGGTAGTTACGAGTATTTATTCGAGTAGTTACTTTATTGATTTTTCACGATATGATATTTTGTCTATGTTAATATTACATGAATCATAAATTATATTGTTCGATATTTACATGGGCTAGATAAAGTCTTGTGAGTGTTTCACACCAGATCTACATAAAAACAATACTTTCCTTCTATATTATTCATAAAAGTCAAGAGAAAGTAAAAATGAAACAATAATTAATGTCTAGTAGTTAGAACTAGACAAATTTTTAGAAGTGAAAAATAGTTTATATAATTTTTGGCTTGTGGTAGTTACGAGTATTTATTCGAGTAGTTACTTTATTGATTTTTCACGATATGATATTTTGTCTATGTTAATATTACATGAAACATAAATTATATTGTTCGATATTTATATGGGCTAGATAAAGTCTTGTGAGTGTTTCACACCAGATCTGCATAAAAACAATACTTCCTTCAATATTATTCATAAAAGTCAAGGGAAACTAAAAATGAAACAATATTTAATGTCTAGTAGTTAGAACTAGACAAATTTTTATAAGTGAAAAATAGTTTATATAATTTTTGGCTTGTGGTAGTTACGAGTATTTATTCGAGTAGTTACTTTATTGATTTTTCACGATATGATATTTTGTCTATGTTAATATTACATGAAACATAAATTATATTGTTCGATATTTATATGGGCTAGATAAAGTCTTGTGAGTGTTTCACACCAGATCTACATAAAAACAATACTTTCCTTCTATATTATTCATAAAAGTCAAGAGAAACTAAAAATGAAACAATATTTAATGTCAAGAACTAGACAAATTTTTATAAGTGAAAAATAGTTTATATAATTTTTGGCTTGTGGTAGTTACGAGTATTTATTCGAGTAGTTACTTTATTGATTTTTCACGATATGATATTTTGTCTGTGTAAATATTACATGAAACATAAATTATATTGTTCGAAATTTACATTAGCTAGATAAAGTCTTGTGAGTGTTTCACACCAGATCTACATAAAAACAATACTTTCCTTCTATATTATTCATAAAAGTCAAGAGAAACTAAAAATGAAACAATAATTAATGTCTAGTTGTTAGAACTAGACAAATTTTTATAAGTGAAAAATAGTTTATATAATTTTTGGCTTGTGGTAGTTACGAGTATTTATTCGAGTAGTTACTTTATTGATTTTTCACGATATGATATTTTGTCTATGTTAATATTACATGAATCATAAATTATATTGTTCGATATTTACATGGGCTAGATAAAGTCTTGTGAGTGTTTCACACCAGATCTACATAAAAACAATACTTTCCTTCTATATTATTCATAAAGTCAAGAGAAACTAAAAATGAAACAATAATTAATGTCTAGTAGTTAGAACTAGACAAATTTTTATAAGTGAAAAATAGTTTATGTAATTTTTGGCTTGTGGTAGTTACGAGTATTTATTCGAGTAGTTACTTTATTGATTTTTCACGATATGATATTTTGTCTATGTTAATATTACATGAAACATAAATTATATTGTTCGATATTTACATGGGCTAGATAAAGTCTTGTGAGTGTTTCACACCAGATCTACATAAAAACAATACTTTCCTTCTATATTATTCATAAAAGTCAAGAGAAACTAAAAATGAAACAATATTTAATGTCTAGTAGTTAGAACTAGACAAATTTGAAAAGTGAAAAATAGTTTATATAATTTTTGGCTTGTGGTAGTTATGAGTATTGATTCGGGTAGTTACTTTATAGATTTTTCACGATACGATACTTCGCGTAAATATTACATGAAACATATTATATTGTTCGATATTTACATGGGGTAGATAAAGTCTTGTGAGTGTTTCACACCCATTTTACATTACATTGTGAAAAAATTAAACAATATGTAATATCTAGTACCTAGCTACAGGCAATTATTAAAAGAGAAAAATATTTTACATAATTTATTTTGGCTAGTGGTAGTTCTACTAGGGTACTTATATTGTTTTTTCACGATAACGTACTTCATCTTAGTAAATTTCTACATTATGAATATATAAGCATAATAATTTCACGAGAAATATCAAAATTTATTAAGAAAATAAAAAAATAAATGATTTTTTTAGGCCGGTAAATAAAACCTTATGTTATAAAAACGATGGTTTTAAATTTGTTTTCCCTAACAATAATATCCAGTTGAGTATGACATGTTTGTAGGTGCGCATATAAAAGTCCCCCTCTTTTTACTTTCTCTTGCCTATATGAATATATAGGAAGGAAAGTAGCCTATTGTTTTCATGTCGATTTTTCGAAATCGAGTTTTCACCGGATCTATACGTTTTCAGACCCCCTGAACCCAAAAAACATGTTTTTAGCGATTGGTCTGTGTGTGTGTGTGTGTGTGTGTACGCGCGTGTGTGTGTGTGTATGGTTGTGTGTGTATGTGTGTGTGAAACATGAAACTTGAAACTTAAGTTACATACCACTACCGGACCCGACACGAAAATTTTCATCAAAATCGGTCAACCGGAAGTAGTAGTTTATTCGTGTAATTTTTCACTTTTTTGCGATTTTCTCAAAAACTGGGCCTACGATTTTATTTAAAATCGCCTTATTTACTCAATTTTTTATTCTCTACAAGATAGGGTAGGCGTCATGTTTGCTGAAATTCTGGGTGAGGCTGTTTTCACGTAAAAACAAAGTTTTTTTAAGATTACGGCTTTAATATGCAATTTAGCGAAAAAAATTATATAATAAAAGTTGTAGAGAATTTAAAAACCTACAACTTTTATTTCAAACATTTTTTGGTATAACGCTTAGTTTAGCAGTAATTAGCAATGTTCTGTTTTTTTCTCACGAAAACGTGAAAAAATCGATTTTTTTAAGATTTCGGCCTTAGTATGCATTTTATAATAAAAGTGTATATAATGAAATTTATAGAAAATTAAAAGATCTGCAACTTTTCTTTAAATCATTTTTCTCTACAGAGCCTAGTTTAGCGTGAAAGAGTGATTTTCTGTATTTTGAAGCCAAACTGAGGTTGATTTTCATTTTGCGTCTTTCACTCATGATTAAAATTAGGTTATGTTTATTAAGGTTAGTTTTTTTGTTTATGTCTAATGTTTTTGTAACCCCCGCCAAGCGAGGTGAACAACCCAACGATACCCCGGGAAACCCTCTTATACTAAGTAACAATATAGAAACTGTGGGGATACGGAAATTGACCACACTGACGCATAAATTCAGTAAAACAGACTTTATTATATCCACGGCGGTGCGTGGAGTAAGAACATCCAAAAACACTAGTAAAGTACTACCAATCAAGTTTAGGAAGCAAAGTACCAAAAGACGAGAAGCGCTGTCCAAGGCTCCTAAGCGCCGTACGAGGTGGAGGGGTGTAGGCACCGGTATGGCTCCGATCAAATAAGTCTGGAATGGGTTTCACTCAACACTCACTCCGAACCCCCATTGTCACACTACCTGACCAGACCACCGACTCCTCCACGTCCCGACCCTGAATCCCCATCTTGACACTACTCGCCAATTGGTATCAAAATTTTTATAAAAATTTACCAAAAATAAAACAATTAATTTTTTTAATCTAGACTATTAATTTAGACTTGGTTCACACTGGCGAATATACATAAACTACAACGGAATAACACTACACCCAATGCATAGGCACCTACGATAACCATAAATAGTCAGACGCCAACAAGGACATAAGTAATAATATAATTGCATCGCAAAATAATTTTATATCTAACAACTTTACCGTTAACAGTAAGTATTTTAATTTTTAACTTCACCAAATGTTCAGGAACATAACCCTACCCGAGGACAATAATAATATTTATACCATATTAAATGGTCGGAAGAATACCATAATATCCGACGACATAATTAAGTAAGTAATTAATTAGTATTTAATACGTTAATTAATTAATACACTGAAACTACTATTTAAATTCAACATTTAAGATTTACAGTTTATCGTCACTCGACTGCCTCTAAAGCCAGTACGGTCTTTTAGAAATTACTACAAAATAATACGTGGCTTGTCTGCCCAAATTCTTATTCAGAAATTTGACCCTAACTAGTACTAAATTATGCCAACAAGGTTCCCTAGAAACATGACAGCTGAATACCTTATATCTAAGCACAAACTTATCCACCGCACTACAGCTGTGACTAAATACTTTAATACCTTAATTATTAAAGTTACTTTAGTTTAATTTATAGTTGATATAAATTAAAAACATTATAGTTCAATTATTGTAGACAATAGGAATCTTAGCTTTACTAATTTACTAAACAACTTATAACCTAAAAAAGAAAAAACCAGTGGAACCAATTCTAATGCGGCCAATTCCAGTAAAACCACTTAAAACATAATTCAAAATTCGAACCTCATGAACAGAAAAATCCCAAAAGGGGGGTACTTACAAATCATTATCCATAACTGGAGAAACAATCCCGATCGAACGGCGGAGAACATCATAACTTCACCCCGTATCACACCATTAACGCACAAAATTTAATACTTATAGAATTTTATAACTATTATCAATTATCTTAAACCTTCACAAAATCTACAACTGATCCACATTCCCGACACATGCGGTTGCTAAAACACGAAATACTTTCCCGTTCATCCTGACTGAACTTTAGGTATGAAAATTTACAATCATTTTTCCCGCAATGAAAACACATCTGTTCCATCGCTCGACTCGACACACAGTGTCGGGCATACCAGCCGCCCGCACGCACCACACCCCGGTCGCAGCACGAGCGGATGGTAATCCGACACCAACTTACAGTTTCTAGGAATTGGCCGAATGAGATTAAAACTATCTAACCTACTAACTTATATTATAGGATTAAATCATACAATACAATTATTTAATACAGGTTAAATATTGTTCTGTTCTATGTAAGAAATTGTCTTCTTAAAGTACACTACACTTACACGTTCATTTATCCCTTATAAAATAAACTTATAAAATAATTCTTTTTAATTTCTCTATATTACAGTTTTATTACTAATATTAGGTTTATTGTTAATTATTTATATTGGCAAGAGAAAGTTGTGTGAGTGTTTCACACCAGGTTTTTCTATATTTTGTGTGTTTTAAACCAATCAGCTTCGACTGACTGAACAATCTATTCAAATTGTATCACTTCTTAAGTGAGACAGTTTAATATGTTGTGGTAGTAAGTGCGTTTTCATTTTGCAAGCCAGTTTTCGGTTTATAATTTATCACTACCTTTTTTGTTTCATTAAAGTATTCGGGTAAGTATTTTGAACAGAAACCATTGCTTTCTTCTTATATCAATATTATTAGATTGAAAAAAGGTTAGTTTTAGTATTTTTGTTAATAAAAACGGGGGGTTTTCTGCGGAAGAACTTTAGTAAAACATGATTGTACGTTCGCGTTAAAAGTCCTTTACCCTTTTTACTTTCTCTTGCCTATATGAATATATAGGAAGGAAAGTATTGTTTTCATGTCGATTTTTCGAAATCGAGTTTTCACCGGATCTATACGTTTTCAGACCCCCTGAAAGCAAAAAATATGTTTTTAGCGATTGGTCTGCGTGTGTGTCTGTGTGTCTGTGTGTGTGTATACAAAATATCTCAAGAACGGAACATTGTACGAACTTGAAACTTAAAACTTAAGTTACATACCGCTACCGGACCCGACACGAACATTTTCATCAAAATCGGTCAACCGTAAGTAGTAGTTTATTCGTATAATTTTTCACTTTTTTGTGATTTTCTCAAAAACTGATCCTACGATTTTTTTAAAAATCGCCTCATTTGCTCAATTTTTTATTCTCTAAAAGATAAGGTAGGCGCCAGGTTTGCTGAAATTCTTGGTTAGGGTGTTTTTACGTAAAAAAGTGTTTTTTTAAGATTACGGCTTTAATATTAATTTAAGAGCAAAAATGTATATAATAAAAGTTGTAGATAATTTGAAAACCTACAACTTTATCTGAAGCATTATTTTTGTATAGCGCTGAGTTTAGCGGTAATTAGCGATTTTCTGTTTTTTCTCACAAAAACGTGTGAATAATCGATTTTTGTAAGATTTCGGCCTTAGTATGCACTTTACGACAAAAGTGTACATAATAAAATTTGTAGAAAATTAAGAGGTCTACAACTTTAATTTGAGAATTTTTCTCTACAGAGCCTTGTTTAGCGTGAAAGTGTGATTTTCCGTTTTTTAACCCAAACTGAGTACGATTTTCATTTTGCGTCATTCATTAATGATTAAAATAAGGTTATGTTTTTGAGGTTAGTTTTTGTTTATTTCTAATATTTTATTAATAATGTTAGGTTTATTATTAATTATTTGCATTGGCAAGAGAAAGTTGTGTGAGTGTTTCACACCAGATTTTTAATATTTTGTGACAGATACAGTCAGTGTAGTGCGTGCTTTTAATCCAATCAGCATTAATGACTGACTTTACAATTTACCAAATCGTATTTCTTTTTTTAGATATTTTTTTAATATAATGCAAGAATAGGTTAGTTTTATTTGTTCAAACAGAACACAACGTTCGGTTTTTTACCACTACCGTTTTGTTTTATTTTAAGTGTTCGGGTGTGTATTCAACTGGAATTATTGTATTTTTTTTTTAATGATATAACGTCATTAAAAGAAGGTTAGTTTTATCTTATTAAAAATCTGGTGCGAAACACTCACACAACTTTCTCTTGCCAATGCAAATAATTAATAATAAACCTAACTTTAGTAATAAATTATTAGAAATAAACAAAACACTAACCTCAAAAACATAACCTTATTTTAATCATGAGTGAATGACGCAAAATGAAAATTGTACTCAGTTTGGCTTAAAAAAACGGAAAATCACACTTTCACGCTAAACTAACCTCTGTAGAGAAAAACTCTCTTAATAAAAGTTGTAGACATTTTAATTTCCTATAAATTTTATTATATTTATACACTTTTGTCATAAAATGCGTACTAAAGCCGAAATCTTAAAATAATAGATTTTTCACACGTTTTCGTGAGAAAAAACAGAAAATCGCTAATTACCGCTAAACTATACGTTATAAAAAAAATGTTTGAAATAAAAGTTGTAGAATTTTACATTCTCTACAACTTGTATTATATAACGTTTTGCGCTAAAATGCATATGAAAGCCGCAATCTTAAAAAGAATATGTTTTTACGTAAAAACAGCCTCACGCAGAATTTCAGCAAACATGGCGCCTACCCTATCTTGTAGAGAATAAAAAATTGAGTAAACCAGGCGATTTTTAAAAAAATCGTAGGACCAGTTTTTGAGAAAATCACAAAAAGTGAAAAATTATACGAATACTACTTCCGGTTGACCGATTTTGATGAAAATGTTCGTGTCGGGTCAGGTAGTGGTATGTAACTTAAGTTTCAAGTTCATACGATGTTCCGTTCTTGAGATATTTTGTATACACACACACACACACACACACACAGACCAATCGCTAAAAGCATGTTTTTTGGGTTCAGGGGGTCTGAAAACGTATAGATCCGGTGAAAACTCGATTTTGAAAAATCGACATGAAAACAATACTTCCCTTCCTATATATTCATATAGGCAAGAGAAAGTAAAAAATCTGGTGTGAAACACTCACACAACTTTCTCTTGCCAATGCAAATAATTAATTCATTCTCCTACTACTATAACAACGCACTGCATTCCACAACAACTACACGCAGCTGCGACTCGAGCTCTATAGGTTTAATAAACGAACTTAAGAGTCGGACGAAATCGAAGACACGTTTATTAATCACCCTGTATTTAAGCATACGGTACGCAAATAATATTTAAATATAAACCTTTTATTGAATATAGAATTGCAACGTTTTAGTTATGGGTGAGTCGAATAAAATAAAATTAACTTTATACGTTGTAGTTAAGACTATCATAATACACACATACACACACACACACATACACACACAATAGTAAATAAGTAACCGGTGGTTTGGTAGGCCTGATTGAAAACAATGCGTAACAATAGTAAAGTTAGTGATTGCAATGATAATAAGTTTGTACTGGCTCTAGAATAGAACAATAGAGTATTTAAGTTAAGTTAAGAGTGTATTTTAAAATTTAAGCACTTTTATTATGATTAGGCTATGAGTAGCTCGCCTCTTTTTGCTTCTATCATTCCCAATTATACCCAGTTAACCATAATAAAATAACACACGGTGCACTAAAACTATTTCATTGTTTACAACACAAATTCACTCCATTAGAAATACATGTTCAGATCAACAGCCGAAAGGCTCATTTCAACCTTAAGGGGCTTTACTAATTAAAAAAAAAAAAAAAAACTGGTGTGACACACTCACAAGACTTTCTCTTGCCAATGCAAATAATTTACAATAAACCTAACATTAGTAACAAAACATTAGAAATAAACAACAAAACTAACCTCAATAAACATAACCTTATTTTAATCATCAGTGAAAGAAGCAAAATGAAAATCGACCTCAGTTTGGCTTAAAAATACGGAAAATCGCTCTTTCACACTAAACTAGGCTCTGTAAAGAAAAATGCTTTAAAGAAAAGTTGTAGATTTTTTAATTTCCTATAAATTTGATTATATACACTTCTGTCGTAAAATGCATTCTAAGGCCGAAATCTTAAAAAATAGATTTTTTACACGTTTTCGTGAGAAAAAAAACGGAAAATTGCTAATCACGGGTGTTCCAGTCAAGCATTAGTGTGGTGACAGCAGTCATTTCATTATATTGTGTCAGCAATGGTTTTTTCCAAGCAAGAACCGGGTGTTTTATTAAGGACGCAACCCTGATTATAAGAAGATAGAAGTAGGCAATAGAAGTAGAGTAAGTAATACATTGGTAAATTTTCTGTCCCTCAATCGGTATGTTGGCAACAGTGTACTCAAGGCCAACTACCTAAGACAGTTAAAATGTTCCAGTCAAGCATCAGTGTGGTGACAGCAGTCGTTTCGTTATATTGTGTCACCAATGGTTTTCTCCAAGGAAGAACCGGGTGTTTATTGTAGAGACTTACATAGCAAGTAAATCTTACAAATGTGTGCAAGATAAGTTTCAGTTGAAATTTACCCGATTTTTGTATGTAAAATTTCAGTTGAAATTTTGTTAAGATTTGCTCGCTTTGTCTCTACAATAAACACGCGTTCTCCCTTGGAAAAAACCATTGGTGACACAATATAACGAAACGACTGCTTTCACCACACTAATGCTTGACTGGAACATTTTAACTGTGTTAGGTAGTTGGCCTTGAGTACATACCGATTGGGGGAGAGACAATTTACCCATGTATTACTTCTATCTTCTTATAAACAGGGTTGCGTCCTTATGAAACACCCGTTATAAGGAAAAATCTTCGCAAATCATCAAATAAATTTAAAAGACATATTTACAATACAAATTTATATTTTAATTGAAAGTTTAAAAAATTATCAAATAAAAAATAATTAATATAAATGAATGCAGATTTTATTTGGTGTACTGTTGACCGGGGCAGTTGAAGAGAACGGTTGTGTTTGTGTGCGGTTTCATTTATGAAAATGTATTAAATAAATATAATAATCTTATTATTATTACACAGATATACCTGTAGCAGCCAGTTTTGAGGTTTCATTATTGTAAAACATGACATTTATTCTAGTATAAAACGTAACGTGCTCGCCTCTCATCGTGCGTCCTGGGTTCGAATCCCACTCAGGCACAGCATATTTTCATACGTTACAAAAAAATCATTTCATCCTCCATTGTACAATAGTTACACCCCAACGTCGTCGCTAATGACCCTTGGAGTTAATGCGACGTTAAATAAATTTAAAAAAAAAACAAATTATAATAAAAAAAATTTCAAAATAAACGTTATTGAAATTATTAATATATTATTAAATTATTAAAAATAAATGTTATTTATTATTCTAAATTTATATCTAATATTTATGTCAAATAGATTAAATAAATTAAAAATTTTTTTACCACAATTGAAAGTTTAAAAAAGGAAAAGGAATAAACAATTTTTTGTCGGTAGCTGGTTACCGGTAAGTGCAGTTGAGTCTTTTTATTTCTTCTTAGTAAATAATAAGTTTAAAAAATATCACGCTACAGACCTATGAAATGAAAATTGAGTGAAAAAAAGTAATTTAATAAATTTTTTTTTATTGTTTTATTCCTAATTTGTGTACGTTGCAATCTGTTCAATTGACAACAATAAGCAACCCCTTGACCCAATTAGATGAGGATGATGTGTATGACGTGTAGATGAGACTGTGTAGTCTTCTAGAGACACACTCACTGAGTATGGTTAATTGAACCCCAACCATCAAACTACACCCACAACCACTGTCTACCATTCAAATACGTATTAAAGTAACTACCTTTACTAGGATTTCAACCAAGAACCTTCATCTCCGAAAATCAGCCGTTAAACAGCTGATTTTGGCGACGACTTTACCTCTAGACTAACCCGGTGGGTAATAAAATTACGGCGAGAAATTATATTAAAATACGAACGGAACATTGAATGATACTCTTAAGGCGGGCTTCAGAAACGATAAGTATAAAACACTAACCTGTCAACAGTTGTTGCTTAGGTGATCAGCCTGTAGTCTGGTTTGAACCTGTAGAGGTTTTACTAAGTAAATAGAGGAGTCACGTGGTTTACCATTGCCACAACTCACTGAATGGAAAATTACACTTGTCAGCATGCCGGACCCTCTGAAAAGCACGTATTTTCCACTCTGCAAATGACACCTTCACTTCATTCACCACACAATCCAACTGTATACTGAAATTCATTACTTTGAGAGGAGATAACTGTGATTAGTGTCACAGTACACCTCTACCTCTTCTCTTTTTAAATGATTTAGTCATTTAATTGGCTGATTTAATGTGTTAAGAAACACAACTATTTATTTTAGCCCTGCAACTAACAGATTGAGTGGAAATAATTTGACACTCCACCAGTCTGTTATGAGCAGAATCGGTCAACTGTAAAATATTAATTCACTAACAGCTGAGATACACTTTAGAAATATATTTTATTAATAATAATAATAACTAAATAATTTCTAAAATATTTTAAATTTATTTATTTTTTTATAAAGCCAGTCA
>JAQMRL010000012.1:14864169-14886669 GCA_035578175.1 Catonia carolina | reverse complement strand
TTAACTAATTACATCACTCACCCACACTCTCTTTCTCACTCTATCTCTCTCACTCTGCACTACATACACATTGAGAAAGCATTTACAGAAATAGTAACAGTAGTAAGTCGCAGCACCAACTTTGAAATTTTACTATTTGCATCTCTCTCTCCCTCTTTTTCTCTCTCTCTCTCTGTCTCTTTCTCTCTCTCTCACGCTCTGCCCTACATACACATTAAGAAAGCATTTACAGAAATAGTAAGAGTAGTAAGTCGCAGCACCGACTTTGAAATTTAACTAATTACATCACTCACCCACACTCTCTTTCTCACTCTATCTCTCTCACTCTGCACTACATACACATTAAGAAAGCATTTACAGAAATAGTAAGAGTAGTAAGACGCAGCACCAACTTTGAAATTTTACAATTTGCATCTCTCTCACTCACTCTCTCTTTCTCTTTCTCTTTCTCTCTCTCTCTCTCTCTCTGCCCTACATACACATTGAGAAAGCATTTCCAGAAATAGTAAGAGTAGTAAGTCGCAGCACCGACTTTTAATTGAACCCCAACCATCAAAGTACACCGGTAACCACTGTCTAGTATTTAAATCCGTATAAAAGTAACTACCTGTACTAGGATTTGAACCAGGAACCTTCGTCTACGAAAATCAGCTGTTAAACAGCTGGCTTTTGCGACGATTTTACCTCTAGGCCAACCCGGTGGGTTGATCGTTAATTTTATCTTTACTTTTTGAATTTATGACCGATGGTTGATTTGTTACAATTTCTTAAAAATCCCCGAAAAATAGCAGTCCACGGGCAAAACTACAAAAAAAGTCAGTTTTCAAAGTGTTAATATAATATAAATATAAATAAAAGTCTGAATATACGCTTACTATAAGAATTCAGGTAAGATAAATATTTAAAATATCCGTATTTTTACTGATTTTCATGAAAAAAATCAGAAAATCACTACTTACCGCTAAACTAAGCGTTATGCAATAAAATGTTTGAATTAAAGTTGTAGATTTTTAAACTGTCTACAACTTTTGTTATATACTCTTTTGCCCTTACATGCATATTAACATGAACAGGGGTTAGTTCGGATTAACGGGGTTTCAGTTTTAAGGTGAGACTGTATGATGGTTTTCACTGAAAATTTCAATTTTCGGTTTTTTTGTTTTTTTCAATAGTTCAGACTTATTGCTACAAGAAAAATATTAAATTACGTCAAAAAATTATTTTAATGAAAAAAATTAAGTTTTTAGCAGGCATATCCAGGAAAATGATCATTTCACCAAGAACAAATATTTTTCGTAATTTTATACCAATCGTTTAGAGCAATGTTAGTTTTTTTTAAATATCTCTCTCTGCACTACACACACATTGAGAAAGCATTTACAGAAATAGTAAGAGTAGTAAGTCGCAGCACCGACTTTGAAATTTTGCTATTTGCATCACTCTCTCTCTCTTTCTCTTTCTCTCTCTCTCTGCACTACACACACATTGAGAAAGCATTTACAGAAATAGTAACAGTAGTAAGTCGCAGAACCGACTTTGAAATTTTACTATTTGCATCACTCTCTCTCTCTGTCTCTCTCTTTCTCGTTCTTTTTCGCTCTCTGCACTACATACACATTGAGAAAGCATTTACAGAAATAGTAAGAGTAGTAAGTCGCAGCACCGACTTTGAAATTTTACTATTTTCATCACTCTCACTCTCTCTCTTTCTCTTTTTCTCTCTCTCTCACTCTCTCTCTCTCTTTCTGCACTACATACACATTGAGAAAGCATTTACAGAAATAGTAAAATTAGTAAGTCGCAGAGCCGACTTTGAAATTTTACTATTTTCATCCCTTTCTCTCTCTGTCTCTCTCTTTCTGATTCCTTCTCTCTCTCTCTCTGCACTACACACACATTGAGAAAGCATTTACAGAAATAGTAAGAGTAGTAAGTAACAGAACCGACTTTGAAATTTTACTATTTGCATCACTCTCACTCTTTCTCTTTCTCTCTCTCTCTCTCTCTGCACTACACACACATTGAGAAAGCATTTACAGAAATACGAGGGTAGGCTGATAAGTAATGCACACATGCTTGTAGAAGACAACTAAATAAACTTCAGTAGCGCGCCTGGTGGCATGTGGAAGTACTATTTCTCCTCTACAAGCCTGCGCAGTTTGAAGGCGTTGCTTTCATTCAGTTTTTTTTGAGTAGTGGAAGTATGGCGTCGTGTTCTGGTGCTATGTCAACGAGAATTAAACAACGCGCTGTTATCGAATTTTTAACTGCTGAGAAAGTGAATCCTAGTGAGATTTATCGTCGTTTAAAGGCTGTTTATTGTGACGATACTGTTGATAGGTCTACTGTGAATCGTTGGGTAATAAAATTTCGTGATTGCCAACCTGGAAAAGCCTTAATTGTTGACAAAACACGCAGTGGACGACCAATCACTGTCTCAGACGATAATCGTCGCAAACTCATCGATGATTTGATTCAAAATGACCGGCGAATCACTCAACAGCGTATCGCAAACCAAATTGGAATATCTAAGGAACGTGTTGGCTTCATTATTGAACAATTGGGATACCGTAAAATCTGTGCACGATGGGTACCACGCCGTCTGACAGACGAGAATAAACAGCGTCGATTGGAATGCTGTGAACAACTTTTGAAGCGCTACCGTGACGAAGGAGACGACTTTCTTTTGAATATTGTGACGGGGGACGAGTCATGGGTTCATCATTACGATCCCGAAGAAAAAAGGCAGAGCGCTGAATATCGTCATCCACATTCTCCTGTTGTGAAAAAGTTCAAAACACAACCGTCCGCAAAAAAAATTCTTTTGACTGTGTTTCGGGATGCTCGCCGAGTTTATGTGACTGATTATCTGGAACGAGGGGCAACGGTAAATTCTGCTCAGTATATACAGACTCTGAAACACCTCCGACGTCGAGTTTGTCGTGTTAGAGGCAACCTGGCGCCAATAATTTTGCAACACGACAATGCTCGTCCACACACTTCGCGTGCAACTGGAGAGGCTCTGAGAAACCTGAAGTTTCAACCAATTTTACACCCTCCGTATTCTCCCGACCTTGCGCCTTGCGATTTTTATTTTTTTCCTCTACTGAAGAGAGACCTTAGGGGTAATCATTACAGCTCGGACAATGAAGTGAAGGCAGCTATTGCGTCCTGGGTTCGAGGAAAGTCGGAAGAATTTTTCAGTGACGGAATGAAAAAACTTGTTAAACGTTGGGAGAAATGTGTAATGCTTAACGGTGACTATATTGAAAAATAAATAGATAATTTGGTAGGTTAAGATTTGTACTTTTATTTGTTATTTACCCAATCTTGCTATTTCTTTTTGTTCGTCTTCTACAAGCATGTGTGCATTACTTATCAGCCTACCCTCGTAGTAAGAGTAGTAAGTCGCAGAACCGTCTTTGAAATTTTACTATTTTCATCACTCTCTTGAAATTTTACTATTTGCATCTCTCTCACTCTCTCTTTCTCTCTCTCTCTCTTTCTCTTTCTCTCTCTCTCACGCTCTGCCCTACATACACATTAAGAAAGCATTTACAGAAATAGTAAGAGTAGTAAGACGCAGCACCAACTTTGAAATTTTACAATTTGCATCTCTCTCTCTCTCTCTCTCTTTCTTTCTATCTCTCTCACTTTCTCTCTCTCTCTCTCTCTCTGCCCTACATACACATTGAGAAAGCATTTAGAGAAATAGTAACAGTAGTAAGACGCACCACCGACTTTGAAATTTTACTATTTGCATCTCGCTCTCTCTCACTCTCTCTCTCTCTCTTTCTCTTTCTCTCTCTCTCTCTGCCCTACATACACATTGAGAAAGCATTTACAGAAATAGTAAGAGTAGTAAGTCGCAGCACCAACTTTGAAATTTTACAAATTGCATCTCTCTCTCTCTCTCTCTCTCTCTCTCTGCCCTACATACTTATTGAGTAAGCATTTACAGAAATAGTAAGAGTAGTAAGTCGCAGCACCAACTTTGAAATTTTACTATTTGCATCTCTCTCTCCCTCTCTCTCTCTCTCTCTCTTTCTCTTTCTCTCTCTCTCTCTCTCTCTCTGCCCCACATACACATTAAGAAAGCATTTACAGAAATAGTAAGAGTAGTAAGTCGCAGCACCGAATTTGAAATTTTACTATTTGCATCTCTCTCTCTCTCTCACTCTCTCTCTCTCTTTCTCTTTCGCTCTCTCTCTCTCTGCCCTACATACACATTGAGTAAGCATTTACAGAAATAGTAAGAGTATTAAGTCGCAGCACCGACTTTGAAATTTTACTATTTTCATCACTCTCTCTCTCTGTCTCTCTCTCTTTCTCTCCCTCTCTCTCTCTCTCTGCACTACATACACATTGATAAAGCATTTACAGAAATAGTAAGAGTAGTAAGTCGCAGAACCGACTTTGAAATTTTACTATTTGCATCACTCTCACTCCCTCTCTCTCTTCCTCTTTCTCTTTCTCTCTCTCTCTCTCTCTCTCTGCACTACATACACATTGAGAAAGCATTTACAGAAATAGTAAGAGTAGTAAGTCGCAGAACCGACTTTGAAATTTTACTATTTTCATCACTCTCTCTCTCTCTGTCTCTCTCTTTCTCTTTCGCTCTCTCTCTCTCTCTGCACTGCACACACATTGAGAAAGCATTTACAGAAATAGTAAGAGTAGTAAGTCGCAGCACCGACTTTGAAATTTTACTATTTGCATCACTCTCACTCTCTCTCTTTCTCTTTCTCTCTCTCTCTTTCTCTGCACTACATACACATTGAGAACGCATTTACCGAAATAGTAAGAGTAGTAAGTCGCAGAACCGACTTTAAAATTTTACTATTTGCATCACTCTCTCTCTCTGTCTCTCTCTTTCTCTTTCGCTCTCTCTCTCTCTGCACTACATACACATTGAGAAAGCATTTACAGAAATAGTAAGAGTAGTAAGTCGCAGAACCGACTTTGAAATTTTACTATTTGCATCACTCTCACTCCCTTTCTCTCTTCCTCTTTCTCTTTCTTGCTCACTCTCTCTCTCTCTCTGCACTACATACACATTGAGAAAGCATTTACAGAAATAGTAAGAGTAGTAAGTCGCACAACCGACTTTGAAATTTTACTATTTTCATCACTCTCTCTCTCTCTGTCTCTCTCTTTCTCTTTCGCTCTCTCTCTCTCTGCACTACATACACATTGAGAAAGCATTTACAGAAATAGTAAGAGTAGTAAGTCGCAGCACCGACTTTGAAATTTTATTATTTGCATCACTCTCACTCTTTCTCTTTCTCTCTCTCTCTCTCTCTGCACTACACACACATTGAGAAAGCATTTACAGAAATAGTAGGAGTAGTAAGTCGCAGCACCGACTTTGAAATTTTACTATTTGCATCACTCTCACTCTCTCTCTTTCTCTTTTTCTCTCTCTCTCTCTCTGCACTACATACACATTGAGAAAGCATTTACAGAAATAGTAAGAGTAGTAAGTCGCAGCACCGACTTTGAAATTTTACTATTTGCATCACTCTCACTCTCTCTCTTTCTCTTTCTCTCTCTCTCTTTCTCTGCACTACATACACATTGAGAACGCATTTACCGAAATAGTAAGAGTAGTAAGTCGCAGCACCGACTTTGAAATTTTACTATTTGCATCACTCTCACTCTCTCTTTCTCTTTCTCTCTCTCTCTTTCTCTGCACTACATACACATTGAGAAAGCTTTTACAGAAGTAGTAAGAGTAGTAAGTCGCAGAACCGACTTTGAAATTTTATTATTTGCATTACTCTCACTCTCTCTCTCTCTTCCTCTTTCTATTTCTCTCTCTCTCTCACTCTCTCTGCACTACACACACATTGAGAAAGCATTTACAGAAATAGTAAGAGTAGTAAGTCGCAGAACCGACTTTGAAATTTTACTATTTTCATCACTCTCTCTCTCTCTGTCTCTCTCTTTCTCTTTCGCTCTCTCTCTCTCTCTGCACTACATACACAATGAGAAAGCATTTACAGAAATAGTAAGAGTAGTAAGTCGCAGCACCGACTTTGAAATTTTATTATGTGCATCACTCTAACTTTTTCTCTTTCTCTCTCTCTCTCTCTCTGCACTACACACACATTGAGAAAGCATTTACAGAAATAGTAAGAGTAGTAAGTCGCAGCACCGACTTTGAAATTTTACTATTTGCATCACTCTCACTCTCTCTCTTTCTCTTTCTCTCTCTCTCTCTCTCTGCACTACACACACATTGAGAAAGCATTTACAGAAATAGTAAGAGTAGTAAGTCGCAGCACCGACTTTGAAATTTTACTATTTGCATCACTCTCACTCTCTCTCTTTCTCTTTCTCTCTCTCTCTCTCTCTGCACTACAAACACATTGAGAAAGCATTTACAGAAATAGTAAGAGTAGTAAGTCGCAGCACCGACTTTGAAATTTTACTATTTGCATCACTCTCACTCTCTCTCTTTCTCTTTCTCTCTCTCTCTCTCTCTCTCTGCACTACATACACATTGAGAAAGCATTTACAGAAATAGTAAGAGTAGTAAGTCGCAGCACCGAGTTTGAAATTTTACTATTTGCATCACTCTCACTCTCTCTCTTTTTCTTTCTCTCTCACTCTCTCTCTCTGCACTACATACACATTGAGAAAGCATTTACAGAAATAGTAAGAGTAGTAAGTCGAAGCACCGAGTTTGAAATTTTACTATTTGCATCACTCTCACTCTCTCTCTTTTTCTTTCTCTCTCACTCTCTCTCTCTGCACTACATACACATTGAGAAAGCATTTACAGAAATAGTAAGAGTAGTAAGTCGCAGCACCGGCTTTGAAATTTTACTATTTGCATCACTCTCACTCTCTCTCTATTTCTTTCTCTTTCACTCTCTCTCTCTGCACTACACACACATTGAGAAAGCATTTACAGAAATAGTAAGAGTAGTAAGTCGCAGAACCGACTTTGAAATTTTACTATTTTCATCACTCTCACACTCTCTCTTTTTCTTTCTCACTCACTCTCTCTCTCTGCACTACACACACATTGAGAAAGCATTTACAGAAATAGTAAGAGTAGTAAGTCGCAGCACCGACTTTGAAATTTTACTATTTGCATCACTCTCACTCTCTCTCTTTTTCTTTCTCTCTCACTTTCTCTCTCTGCACTACACACACATTGAGAAAGCATTTACAGAAATAGTAAGAGTAGTAAGTCGCAGCACCGACTTTGAAATTTTACTATTTTCATCACTCTCACACTCTCTCTTTTTCTTTCTCTCTCACGCTCTCTCTCTGCACTACACACACATTGAGAAAGCATTTACAGAAATAGTAAGAGTAGTAAGTCGCAGCACCGACTTTGAAATTTTACTTTTTTCATCACTCTCACACTCTCTCTTTTTCTTTCTCTCTCACTCTCTCTCTCTGCACTACACACACATTGAGAAAGCATTTACAGAAATAGTAAGAGTAGTAAGTCGCAGCACCGACTTTGAAATTTTACTATTTGCATCACTCTCACACTCTCTCTTTTTCTTTCTCTCTCACTCTCTCTCTCTGCACTACACACACATTGAGAAAGCATTTACAGAAATAGTAAGAGTAGTAAGTCGCAGCACCGACTTTGAAATTTTACTATTTTCATCACTCTCACACTCTCTCTTTTTCTTTCTCTCTCACTCTCTCTCTCTGCACTACACACACATTGAGAAAGCATTTACAGAAATAGTAAGAGTAGTAAGTCGCAGCACCGACTTTGAAATTTTACTTTTTTCATCACTCTCACACTCTCTCTTTTTCTTTCTCTCTCACTCTCTCTCTCTGCACTACACACACATTGAGAAAGCATTTACAGAAATAGTAAGAGTAGTAAGTCGCAGCACCGACTTTGAAATTTTACTATTTGCATCACTCTCACACTCTCTCTTTTTCTTTCTCTCTCACTCTCTCTCTCTGCACTACACACACATTGAGAAAGCATTTACAGAAATAGTAAGAGTAGTAAGTCGTAGCACCGACTTTGAAATTTTACTATTTGCATCACTCTCACTCTCTCTCTTTCTCTTTCTCTTTCTCTTTCACTCTCTCTCTCTCTCTCTGCAGATGTCAATAATGACTCCAGATGTCAATAGGCCTCTTCGCTTATTCTGTACTGCACGTTGAAGGTTGCTCAGAGTATCGCAATAAGCGGCTGCATTTATAGTTGCTCCTCGCTCCATAAACTCGACTAACAACAAACAGTCCGTGCCTGTCCCAAAACACGGTCGCCGTAACCTTGCGTGTCAATATTGTTTGTTTGGCTTTGACTTTAACGGGTGATGTCGAGTGAGAAAAAACAGAAAATTGCTTATTACCGCTAAACTAAGCGTTATACAAAAAAATGTTTGAATTTAAAATTTGTAAAAGTTTACATTCTCTACAATTTGTTGTATATAACATTATATGTTGTATATAATGTTTTGCGCTAAAATGCATATTAAAGCCGCAATCTTAAAAAACAAATGTTTTTACGTAAAAACAGCCTCATGCAGAATTTCAGGAAACATGTCGCCTACCCTATCTTGCAGAGCATAAAAAATGTAGTAAACCAGGCGATTTAAAAAAAAAATCGTACGACTAGTTTTTGAGAAAATCGCAAAAAAGTGAAAAATTACACGAATAAACTACTACTTCCGGTTGACCAATTTTGATGAAAATGTTCGTGTCGGGTTTGGTAGTGGTACGTAACTTAAGTTTCAAGTTTCAAGTTCGTACAATGTTCCGTTTTTGAGATATTCTGTTCACACACACACACACACACGCACAGACCAATCGCTAAAAACATGTTTTTTGGGTTCAGGGGGTCTGAAAACGTATAGATCCGGTGAAAACTCTATATCGAAAAATCGACATGAAAACAATACTTTCCTTCCTATATATTCATATAGGCAAGAGAAAATAAAAAGGCTTACCTTTGACCTCTGGCAAAAACCATTAATGATTTCTGAATCTACTCTCTAAAAGGAATCGAATGACACTATTTATGTTTCATAATTCCGACTTTAGTTTTTGACTCCTAACCTTCCCTATCAGATTATGGTGAATATTTATTAAGGAGACACTTTTCTTTGTATTCCCGCAATGTTAAATTTGCTATATTTGGTACATTTTTCATAGAATTGGTTAAAGATAGATAAATAAAACTTTACACATTTTTAGTTGTCGGGTTTTTCTACCTACTCACCGTTTTTTAATGTAATCTGTAAGCCCATAAAATTAAAAACAAATTAATGAATAACATAAAAATTTAAAAATTTCATTTTACGTTTTATGCATATTAGTAATTGTTGGAGCATCTGAGAAAGCCATTAAAATCTCGGTATTTGTGCACGTACAAGATGAATAATTGGTAAAAAATTCAGCCAGCTAGGTTAAATTGGTTCCGAGAAAAATGTAGGCCTACCTAAATTTTAAAATCTAAATTTACGGGAACAGCCAAAAAATAAAAAGGAACAAATTAAAAAAAAATGAACACAATTAAATAAATTTCCTATCAACAGTTGGTTAGAAAGCTGTACATTTGAGAATATCAAAAATAGTAACGCAGATATTTAAAAAAAAACTAAAATTCCCTTTGCTCTAAACGATTCGTATAAAATTACGAAAAATATTGGTTCTTGGTGAAATGATCATTTTTCTGGATATGCCTGCTAAAAACTTAATTTTTTCATTAAATAATTTTTTGACGTAATTTAATATTTTTCTTGTAGATATAAGTCTGAACTATTGAAAAAAATAAAAAAACCGAAAATTGAAATTTTCAGTGAAAACCATCATACAGTCTCACCTTAAAACTGAAACCCCGTTAATCCGAACTAACCCCTGTTCGGGTTAATATGCATGTAAGGGCAAAAGAGTATATATAAAAAAAGTTGTAGACAGTTTAAAAATCTACAACTTTAATTCAAACATTTTATTGCATAACGCTTAGTTTAGCGGTAATTAGTGATTTTCTGTTTTTTTTTTCATGAAAATCAGTAAAATTACGGATTTTTTAAATGATTTCGGCCTTAGTATGCACTTGGGATTTAACGACAAAAATGTACACAATTAAATGTATAGGAAATTAAAAGATCTACAACTTTTATTTGCAAAAAACATGTTTTTAGCGATTGGTCTGTGTGTGTGTATGTGCGTGTGCGTGTGTGTGTGCGTGTGTGTGTGAAGAAAATATCTGAAGAACGAAATATCGTACGACTTTGAAACTTGAAACTTAAGTTACATACCACTTCCGGACCAGACACGAACATTTTCATCAAAATCGGTCAACCGGAAGTAGTAGTTTATTCGTGTCATTTTCCACTGTTTTGCGATTTTCTCAAAAACTGGTCCTACGATTTTTTTTAAAATCGCCTGGTTTACTAAATTTTTTATGTTCTACAAGATAGGGTAGGCACCATGTTTGCTGAAATTCTTGGTGAGGGTGTTTCGCGTAAAAACGTTGTTTTTTTAAGATTACGGCTTAAATATAAATTTAAGCGCAAAAATGTATATAGTAAATGTTGTAGAGAATTTAAAATCCTACAACTTTTAACTAAAACATTTTTTTGTACAACGCTTAGTTTAGCAGTAATTAGCGATTTTCTGTTTTTTCTCACAAAAACGTGTGAAAAATTGATTTTTTTAAGATTTCGGCCTTAGTATGCATTTTACGACAAAGGTATATTATAATTAATTTTATAGAAAATAAAAAGATCTACAAGTTTTAATTATAGAATGTTTCTCTACAGACCCTAGTTTACCGTAAAAGAGTAATTTTTCGTATTTTTAAGCCAAATTGAGGTTGATTTTCATTTTGCGTCATTCACTCATGATTAAAATTAGGTTATGTCTATTAAGGTTAGTTATTTGTTTATTTCTAATGTGTTATTACTAATGTTAAGTTATATTGTTTAAATTATTTGTATTGGCAAGAGAAAGTTGTGTGAGTGTTTCACACCAGATTTTTTTTTAATATTACCGATTTAATATTTGCCTGCGGCGTACCAACGCACGCCGAGTACCGCTAGTACTTTTTTTGTGTAAATATTACCGAATTGAAAACATACCACTGATGTAGCCTACAACTTATCAAACAGCGAAACTATTAAAAACTAATAAAATTATAGTAGTAAAATAACTAATTAAATTACATAATCCGTTTTTACAAACTATTCTTAAAACAAGAATGACCAAACAACAACAACCGCCGTTAGAGGAACACTAAAGAGGCTGACCAATCCAACTAAACGTTACAGAGTCGAGTTAATGAAGAATGTTTTCCGTACGCCCGAGAAAAGTAAAACTGGAATGGTGGATCAAAAAAGCACTTGTTAGTTGGAGCTGTCCAACTAAAATCCAGTCATAAGATTACTCCTTCTTGGACATCTCATTTTTACTTTCTCTTGCCTATATGGATATATAGGAAGAAAAGTATTGTTTTCATGTCGATCCCAACAAATACACTCTTCACCGGATCTACACGTAAACAGACCCCTTCAACCCACACAAACATGTTTTTAGCGATTGGTCTATGTGTGTGTGAACAGAATATCTCAAAAACGGAACAACGTACAAACTTGAAACTTGAAACTTAAGTTACATACCACTACCGGACCCGACACGAACATTTTCATCAAAATCGGTCAACCAGAAGTAGTAGTTTATTCGTATAATTTTTCACTTTTTGCAATTTTCTTAAAAACTGGTCCTACGATTTTTTTTTAAAATGGCCTGGTTTACTCATTTTTTTATTCTCTACAAGAAAAGGGTAGGCGCTATGTTTCCTGAAATTCTGGGTGAGGCTGTTTTCACGTAAAAACATAGTTTTTTTAAGATTACGGCTTTAATATGCAATTTAGCGCAAAAATTTATATAATAAAAATTGTAGAAAATTTAAAATCCTACAGCTTTTATTTCAAACACTTTTTGTATAACGCTCAGTTTAGCAGTAATTAGCAATTTTCTGATTTTTTTCTCACGAAAACGTGTGAAAAATCGATTTTTTTAAGATTTCGCCCTTAGAATGCATTTTACGACAAAAGTGTATATAATAAATTTTATAGGAAATATAAAAATCCACAACTTTTATTTTAAGCATTTTTCTCTACAGAGCCTAGTTTAGCGTGAAAGAGTGATTTTCCGTATTTTTAAGCCAAACTGAGTTCGATATTTTTTCTGTCTTTCAATCATGATTTAAATTAAGTTATGTTTTTGAGGTTAGGTTTTTTGTTTATTTCTAATGTTTTATTACTAATGTTAGGTTTATTGTTAATTTTTTGCATTGGCAAAAGAAAGTTGTGTGAGTGTTTCACACCAGATTTTTTTACTTTACCAACTCTCTTCTGAAGGGTAAAAGATCCTAATTTTTTGTGTTGACCGACACTTTATTGAGTCTATGAATTTTACAACTTTTTTTTTACTTAACACGTTCGATGCTGACGGCCCATATGTTGCGTCCTAAAGGTTTTACCTCCCGTGCTCACGACGCACGTGATGCGTCGCGGTATTCTACCTGTTGTTTTATTTTTTGGTGAGGGTTAGCACTATTGAAACTGTTGTGTATTATACTAGAGCACTTAGAAAGGTCTAGAGAAAAGCGTGGATACCGTAGCCAGTGATTTTCAGTTGTGGATCGGTCCTGTGTTAGACTTTTGTGCACTGACGAAATATTTCGACAATCTTGAATGATGCTAATAAATAATCATTAGTTGTTTCAAAAATATAATCCCAATAAAACCAAATTAGATATTTATGATTATCAGTATATCATTTTGCAAGCACTTCTTGCCAGAGCCTATCAGTCGCGTGGTACCTGTAAGTGGTAAAATGCATTTAGCAAAGATCGTAACGTTGGATCCAGCTAGTAAAAACTAAGGCAATAATGCCAATATTGCTCTGCACAAAAAGAAAGACAAGACACCAATTTTATTATTGCGTAGATTGTCCAAAAAATTCAGGACTATGTTTGACTCCATGTTTTAGATTATTTCACAAATAGGCCTACTAAATTACTTTTACATTACTTAGTGATAAATAACTTAGCATTTCCAGTTAATTGTTTTTCTATACAGTAGATCTATACACTATTGATAGTTCGTTTATCTACTCATTTCATGTTTTTCAAAAATGTATATTAGTATATTTTTTTATTTTAGTATATTGTTTTTTGTATCTTTATTAGTATGTAACGTATTATTTTTGTATTGTTGTGTACTAGTATATTATGTATTTTAGTGTGTTATAATTAGGTTCAATAAAAATAGGCATTATGATAAAATATTAGCGTGTTGTTATTCTCTACACGAATACCGAACTAAGAGAAAATAAAGGGCGACGCAACATAAATGCGTCTTCAGCCAAGTGGCATATTTTGCACTCCGACATTACCGAGTGCTCACGACGCAACAGTTACGTCGTATAGAAAAACCACTTTTCCGAGCCGTAAACATGATTTCAAAAAAATTAATATATACCTAACCTATTTTTTATTAGTGACTAACGTAATTATTAAAAAAAAGTTAATCAGCACGGGAGCTCATTTAACGAAAAATTGTCAGCCACGAATGTGTTAATTTTTAAACCCACCGGGTTGGTCTAGAGGTAAAGTCGTCGCCAAAATCAGCTGTTCAACGGCTGATTTTCGGAGACGAAGGTTCCGGGTTCAAATCCTAGTAAAGGTAGTTACTTTTATACGGATTTGAGTACTAGACAGTGGTTACCGGTGTACTTTGATGGTTGGGTTTTAATTAACCATACTCTCTCAGGAATGGTCGGCCTGGGTCTGTATAAGACTACACAGTCTAATTTACACGTCATACACATAATCCTCATTTCATTGGGTCATGGGGTTGCTTATTGTTCTAAATTCAACAAATTGCAACGTACACAAATAAGGAATAAAAAAAACCTAATTTTTAAACAAAAAACAAGTTAATTTATTTCAAAATGTTAATAAATTATCCCTTTGTTTTTTAATTTAATTTGTATTTTAAAGTGAAATTTTTTATACTTGTAGTGAAACAACTACTCTGAAAGGTTTAAAACTTAAAAAAAAATCTGGTGTGAAACACTCTTAGACTTTTTCTTGCCAATGAAAATAATGAACAATGTAACCTAAAATTAGTAATAACACATTAAATAAAAACAAAAACTTAACCTCAAAAAACATAACCTAATTTTAATCATAAGTGAACGATGCGAAATGAAAATCAACCTACGTTGGGCTTAGCTAATAGCACGGAAAATCGCTCTTTTAGCGTGTACCGAAAAATGCTCCAAATAAAAGTGGTAGATCTTTTAATTTCCTATACATTTAATTGTGTACATTTTTGTCGTTAAATCCCAAGTGCATACTAAGGCCGAAATCATTTTAAAAATCCGTAATTTTACTGATTTTCATGAAAAAAAAAACAGAAAATCACTAATTACCGCTAAACTAAGCGTTATGCAATAAAATGTTTGAATTAAAGTTGTAGATTTTTAAACTGTCTACAACTTTTCTTATATTCTACTCTTTTGCCCTTACATGCATATTAACCCGAACAGGGGTTAGTTCGGATTAACGGGGTTTCAGTTTTAAGATGAGACTGTATGATGGTTTTCACTGAAAATTACAACTTTCGGTTTTTTTATTTTTTTCAATAGTTCAGACTTATTGCTACAAGAAAAATATTAAATTACGTCAAAAAATTATTTTAATGAAAAAAATTAAGTTTTTAGCAGGCATATCCAGGAAAATGATCATTTCACCAAGAACAAAAATATTTTTCGTAATTTTATACCAATCGTTTAGAGCAAAGGAAATTTTAGTTTTCTTTAAATATCTGCGTCATTATTTTTGATATTCTCAACTGTACAGCTTTCTAACAAACTGTAGATAGGAAATTTACTTAATTGTGTTCAATTTTTTTTTTTGATTTGTTCACCGGATCTACACGTTTTCAGACCCCCTGAACCTAAAAAACATGTTTTAAGCGATTAGCCTTTTGACTTTATTGATTTTTCACGATACGATACTTTGTGTAGCCTAAATATTACATGAAACATAAATTATATTGTTCGATATTTACATGGTCTAGATAAAGTCTTGTGAGTGTTTTACACCAGATCTACATAAAAACAGAACTTTCCCTCCCTATTATTCATAAAAGTCAATAGAAAGTAAAAATGAAACAATATTTAATATCTAGTAGTTAGAACTAGACAAATTTTATAAGTGAAATATAGTTTATATAATTTTTGGCTTGTGGTTGTTATAAGTATTTATTCGGGTAGTTACTTTATTGATTTTTCGCGATACGATACTTTGCGTAAATATTACATGAAACATGAATTATATTGTTCGATATTTACATGGGCTAAATAAAGTCTTGTGAGTGTTTCACACCAGATCTACATAAAAACAATACTTTCCTTCCCTATTATTCATAAAAGTCAAGAGAAAGTGTAAATGAAAAAATATTTAATGTCTAGTTGTTAGAACTAGACAAATTTTATAAGTAAAAAATAGTTTATATAATTTTTGGCTTGTGGTAGTTATGAGTATTTATTCGAGTAGTTACTTTATTAATTTTTCACGATACGATACTTTGTCTGTGTAAATATTACATTAAATATCAATGATATTGTTCAATATTTACATGGGCAAAATAAAGTCTTGTGAGTGTTTTACACCAGATCTACATAAAAACAATACTTTCCTTCCCTATTATTCATAAAAGTAAAGAGAAAGTAAAAATGAAAAAATATTTAATGTCTAGTAGTTAGAACTAGACAAATTTTATAAGTAAAAAATAGTTTATATAATTTTTGGCTTGTGGTAGTTATGAGTATTTATTCGAGTAGTTACTTTATTGATTTTTCACGATACGATACTTTGTCTGTGTAAATATTACATGAAACATAAATTATATTGTTCGAAATTTACATTAGCTAGATAAAGTCTTGTGAGTGTTTCACACCAGATCTATATAAAAACAATACTTTCCTTGCCTATTATTCATAAAAGTCAAGAGAAAGTAAAAATGAAACAATATTTAATATCTAGTTGTTAGAACTAGACAAATTTTAAAAGTGAAAAATAGTTTATATAATTTTTGGCTTGTGGTAGTTATGAGTATTTATTCGAGTAGTTACTTTATTGATTTTTCACGATACGATACGTTGTCTGTGTAAATATTACATGAAACATAAATTATCTTGTTCGATATTTACATGGGCTAGATAAAGTCTAGTGAGTGTTTCACTCCAGATCTATATAAATACAATACTTTCCATTCTTATTATTCATAAAAGTCAATAGAAAGTAATAATGAAACAATATTTAATGTCTAGTAGTTAGAACTAGAGAAATTTTAAAAGTGAAAAATAGTTTATATAATTTTTGGCTTGTGGTAGTTATGAGTTTATATTCGGGTAGTTACTTTATTGATTTTTCACGATACGATACTTTGTCTGTGTAAATATTACATGAAACATAAATTATATTGTTCGATATTTACATTAGCTAGATAAAGTCTTGTGAGTGTTTCACACCAGATCAACATAAAAACAATACTTTCCTTCCCTATATTCATAAAAGTCAAGAGAAAGTAAAAATGAAAAAATATTTAATGTCTATTAGTTAGAACTAGAGGAATTTTAAAAGTGAAAAATAGTTTATATAATTTTTGGCTTGTGGTAGTTATGAGTATTTATTCGAGCAGTTACTTTATTGATTTTTCACGATATGATATTTTGTCTATGTTAATATTACATGAAACATAAATTATATTGTTCGATATTTACATGGGCTAGATAAAGTCTTGTGAGTGTTTCACACCAGATCTACATAAAAACAATACTTTCCTTCTATATTATTCATAAAAGTCAAGAGAAACTAAAAATGAAACAATAATTAATGTCTAGTAGTTAGAACTAGACAAATTTTTATAAGTGAAACATAGTTTATATAATTTTTGGCTTGTGGTAGTTATGAGTATTGATTCGGGTAGTTACTTTATAGATTTTTCACGATACGATACTTTGCGTAAATATTACATGAAATATATTATATTGTTCGATATTTACATGGGGTACATAAAGTCTTGTGAGTGTGTCACACCCATTTTACATTACATTGTGTAAAAATTAAACAATATGTAATATCTAGTACCTAGCTACAGACAATTTTTAAAAGAGAAAAATATTTTACATAATTTATTTTGGCTAGTGGTAGTTCTACTAGGGTACTTATATTGTTTTTTCACGATAACGTACTTCATCTTAGTAAATTTCTACATTATGAATAAATACCCGTAAATATTTCACGAGAAATATCAAAATTTATTAAGAAAATAAAAAAATAAATGATTTTTTTTAGGCCGGTAAATAAAACCTTATGTTATAAAAACGATGGTTTTAAATTTGTTTTCCCTAACAATAATATCCAGTTGAGTAAGACATGTTTGTAGGTGCGCGTATAAAAGTCCCCCTCTTTTTTCTATATTTTGTGTGTTTTAAACCAATCAGCTTCGACTGACTGAACAATCTATTCAAATTGTATCACTTCTTAAGTGAGACAGTTTAATATGTTGTGGTAGTAAGTGCGTTTTCATTTTGCAAGCCATTTTTCGGTTTATAATTTATCACTACCTTTTTTGTTTCATTAAAGTATTCGGGTAAGTATTTTGAACAGAAACCATTGCTTTCTTCTTATATCAATATTATTAGATTGAAAAAATGTTAGTTTTAGTATTTTTGTTAATAACAACGGGGGGTTTTCTTCGGAAGAACTTTAGTAAAACATGATTGTACGTTCGTGTTAAAAATCCTTTACCCTTTTTACTTTCTCTTGCCTATATGAATATATAGGAAGGAAAGTATTGTTTTCATGTCGATTTTTCGAAATCGAGTTTTCACCGGATCTATACGTTTTCAGACCCCCTGAACTCAAAAAAAATGTTTTAGCGATTGGTCTGCTTGTGTGTCTGTGTGTCTGTGTGTGTGTATACAAAATATCTCAAGAACGGAACATTGTACGAACTTGAAACTCAAAACTTAAGTTACATACCACTACCGGACCCGACACGAACATTTTCATCAAAATCGGTCAACCGGAAGTAGTAGTTTATTCGTATAATTTTTCACTTTTTTGTGATTTTCTCAAAAACTGGTCCTTTAATTTTTTTAAAAATCGCCTCATTTGCTCAATTTTTTATTCTCTAAAAGATAAGGTAGGCGCCATGTTTGCTGAAATTCTTGGTGAGGGCGTTTTTACGTAAAAAAAGTGTTTTTTAAGATTACGGCTTTAATATTAATTTTAGAGCAAAAATGTATATATAATAAAAGTTGTAGATAATTTGAAAACCTACAACTTTTATCTTAAGCATTATTTTTGTATAACGCTGAGTTTAGCGGTAATTAGCGAGTTTCTGATTTTTCTCACAAAAACGTGTGAAAAATCGATTTTTGTAAGATTTCGGCCTTACTATGCACTTTACGACAAAAGTGTACATAATAAAATTTATAGAAAATTAAGAGGTCTACAACTTTAATTTGAGAATTTTTCTCTACAGAGCCTTGTTTAGCGTGAAAGTGTGATTTTCCGTTTTTTTAACCCAAACTGAGTACGATTTTCATTTTGCGTCATTCACTCAAGATTAAAATAAGGTTATGTTTTTGAGGTTAGTTTTTTTTTATTTCTAATATTTTATTAATAATGTTAGGTTTATTATTAATTATTTGCATTGGCAAGAGAAAGTTGTGTGAGTGTTTCACACCAGATTTTTAATATTTTGTGACAGATACAGTCAGTGTAGTGCGTGCTTTTAATCCAATCAGCATTAATGACTGACTTTACAAATTTACCAAATCGTATTTCTTTTTTTAGATATTTTTTTAATATAATGCAAGAATAGGTTAGTTTTATTTGTTCAAACAGAACACAACGTTCGGTTTGTTACCACTACCGTTTTGTTTTATTTTAAGTGTTCGGGTGTGTATTCAACTGGAATTATTGTATTTTTTTTTAAATGATATAACGTCATTAAAAGAAGGTTAGTTTTATCTTATTAAAAATCTGGTGTGAAACACTCACACAACTTTCTCTTGCCAATGCAAATAATTAATAATAAACCTAACTTTAGTAATAAAATATTAGAAATAAACAAAACACTAACCTCAAAAACATAACCTTATTTTAATCATGAGTGAATGACGGAAAATGAAAATCGTACTCGGTTTGGCTTAAAAAAACGGAAAATCACACTTTCACGCTAAACTAACCTCTGTAGAGAAAAATTCTCTTAATAAAAGTCGTAGACATTTTAATTTCCTATAAATTTTATTATATTTATACACTTTTGTCATAAAATGCGTACTAAAGCCGAAATCTTATAATAATAGATTTTTTACACGTTTTCGTGAGAAAAAAACAGAAAATTGCTAATTACCGCTAAACTAAGAGTTATACAAAAAAATGTTTGAAATAAAAGTTGTAGAATTTTACATTCTCTACAACTTGTATTATATAACCTTTTGCGCTAAAATGCATATTAAAGCCGCAATATTAAAAAGAATATGTTTTTACGTAAAAACAGCCTCACGCAGAATTTCAGCAAACATGGCGCCTACCCATTCTTGTAGAGAATAAAAAATTAAATAAACCAGGCGATTTTTAAAAAAATCGTAGGACCAGTTTTTGAGAAAATCACAAAAAGTGAAAAATTATACGAATAAACTTCTACTTCCGGTTGACCGATTTTGATGAAAATGTTCGTGTCGGGTCTGGTAGTGGTACGTAACTTAAGTTTCAAGTTCGTACGATGTTCCGTTCTTGAGATATTTTGTATACACACACACACACACACACAGACCAATAGCTAAAAACATGTTTTTTGGGTTCAGGGGGTCTGAAAACGTATAGATCCGGTGAAAACTCGATTTTGAAAAATCGACATGAAAACAATACTAACTTCCCTTCCTATATATTCATATAGGCAAGAGAAAGTAAAAAATCTGGTGTGAAACACTCACACAACTTTCTCTTGCCAATGCAAATAATTAATTCATTCTCCTACTACTATAACAACGCACTGCATTCCACAGCAACTACACGCAGCTGCGACTCGAGCTCTATAGGTTTAATAAACGAACTTAAGAGTCGGACGAAATCGAAGACACGTTTATTAATCACCCTGTATTTAAGCATACGGTACGCAAATAATATTTAAATATAAACCTTTTATTGAATATAGAATTGCAACGTTTTAGTTATGGGTGAGTCGAATAAAATAAAATTAACTTTATACGTTGTAGTTAAGACTATCATAATACACACATACACACACACACACACACACACATACACACACAATAGTAAATAAGTAACCGGTGGTTTGGTAGGCCTGATTGAAAACAATAGTAAAGTTAGTGATTGCAATGATAATAAGTTTGTACTGGCTCTAGAATAGAACAATAGAGTACTTAAGTTAAGTTAAGAGTGTATTTTAAAATTTAAGCACTTTTATTATGATTAGGCTATGAGTAGCTCGCCTCTTTTTGCTTCTATCATTCCCAATTATACCCAGTTAACCATAATAAAATAACACACGGTGCACTAAAACTATTTCATTGTTTACAACACAAATTCACTCCATTAGAAATACATGTTGTTGTTCAGATCAACAGCCGAAAGGCTCATTTCAACCTTAAGGGGCTTTACGAATTAAAAAAAAAAAAAAAAAAAAAAAAAAAAAACTGGTGTGACACACTCACAAGACTTTCTCTTGCCAATGCAAATAATTTGCAATAAACCTAACATTAGTAACAAAACATTAGAAATAAACAACAAAACTAACCTCAATAAACATAACCTTATTTTAATCATCAGTGAAAGAAGCAAAATGAAAATCGACCTCAGTTTGGCTTAAAAATACGGAAAATCGCTCTTTCACACTAAACTAGGCTCTGTAAAGAAAAATGCTTTAAAGAAAAGTTGTAGATTTTTTAATTTCCTATAAATTTGATTATATACACTTCTGTCGTAAAATGCATTCTAAGGCCGAAATCTTAAGAAATAGATTTTTTACACGTTTTCGTGAGAAAAAAACAGAAAATTGCTAATCACGGGTGTTCCAGTCAAGCATTAGTGTGGTGACAGCAGTCGTTTCATTATATTGTGTCAGCAATGGTTTTTTCCAAGCAAGAACCGGGTGTTTTATTAAGGACGCAACCCTGATTATAAGAAGATAGAAGTAGGCAATAGAAGTAGAGTAAGTAATACATTGGTAAATTTTCTGTCCCTCAATCGGTATGTTGGCAACAGTGTACTCAAGGTCAACTACCTAAGATAGTTAAAATGTTCCAGTCAAGCATTAGTGTGGTGACAGCAGTCGTTTCGTTATATTGTGTCACCAATGGTTTTCTCCAAGGAAGAACCGGGTGTTTATTGTAGAGACTTACATAGCAAGTAAATCTTACAAATGTGTGCAAGATAAGTTTCAGTTGAAATTTACCCGATTTTTGTAAGTAAAATATTTTTGTAAGTAAAATTTCAGTTGAAATTTTGTTAAGATTTGCTCGCTTTGTAAGTCTCTACAATAAACACGCGTTCTCCCTTGGAAAAAACCATTGGTGACACAATATAACGAAACGACTGCTTTCACCACACTAATGCTTGACTGGAACATTTTAACTGTGTTAGGTAGTTGGCCTTGAGTACATACCGATTGGGGGAGAGACAATTTACCCATGTATTACTTCTATCTTCTTATAAACAGGGTTGCGTCCTTAATGAAACACCCGTTATAAGGAAAAATCTTCGCAAATCATCAAATAAATTTAAAAGACATATTTACAATACAAATTTATATTTTAATTGAAAGTTTAAAAAATTATCAAATAAAAAGTAATTAATATAAATTAATGCAGAATTTATTTGGTGTACTGTTGACCGGGGCAGTTGAAGAGAACGGTTGTGTTTGTGTGCGGTTTCATTTATGAAAATGTATTAAATAAATATAATAATCTTATTATTATTACACAGATATACCTGTAGCAGCCAGTTTTGAGGTTTCATTATTGTAAAACATGACATTTATTCTAGTATAAAACGTAACGTGCTCGCCTCTCATCGTGCGTCCTGGGTTCGAATCCCACTCAGGCACAGCATATTTTCATACGTTACAAAAAAATCATTTCATCCTCCATTGTACAATAGTTACACCCCAACGTCGTCGCTAATGACCCTTGGAGTTAATGCGACGTTAAATAAATTTAAAAAAAAACAAATTATAATAAAAAAAATTTCAAAATAAACGTTATTGAAATTATTAATATATTATTAAATTATTAAAAATAAATGTTATTTATTATTCTAAATTTATATCTAATATTTATGTCAAATAAATTAAATAAATTAAAAATTTTTTTACCACAATTGAAAGATTAAAAAAGGAAAAGGAATAAACAATTGTTTGTCGGTAGCTGGTTACCGGTAAGTGCAGTTGAGTT